>CAVLJG010000010.1:24145585-24745585 GCA_963669975.1 Acanthoscelides obtectus | reverse complement strand
GAAAAAATTTAAATTTAAAGTAATGAGGACTGGTTGTAGATTTTTTGATTTTGAACGCAACACTAGCTCCTTCTAGGTCCGACATTTCGATACAGACTGCAGTAGAAAAATGTGGAGCAGTGTTTAGCCGAGTATCCCAAGTGAACATTTCCTGGACTCAAATCACGGACTTTGTAACGTAACGGTCGTTGTGATCCTTACAATACAGCGCTCGGCATCAATCAGTCGTCACCTTTATATTCTTGGAGACCTCGACAAGCTCTTTCCAAATTTTTACCTCGCCTTCCCTTATTTTGTCCGCCATATTGGAAAAGTACAGGAAGTCGTCCTTTACTGTATCATTTGAAAGTTGTCCTGTTATTGTCATGCCGATGAATTCCCATATTTACGTATATATCCCAAATAAAAATGAAAAATATGTTGTTATTGAGCCTGTTCACTCAACATAAGCCTATCCACCGGTGAAGCCTTTCTATGCTGGATATCACGTGCCATAGCTTCGTCAGTTTGACAGCAGTTTTCACTTGACTGTCAGATTTCGTTGTTTGTTGATTAACTATCAAAGTTATCCCTCGCTTGCTGCTAATTGGCATAAAAGCACTTCCCTGCTACCTAGGTTCACATTTACATAGTGTCACAACCACCGACAATGGCCGAACTATTAGTATCTAAGCAGCTTAATCCAACATGTGGTTCCAGTTGACGGCCGGAGGTTAACCGTATTTTAGTTTAATGTGATATAATTTAGTGCATAGCTATTTTCAGTCAAAGAGGAGATATCGTCAAGAAGCCTTTCTGGGCGCTATTTTTCCAATATGCGCAAGCGCAAAGCTCCGGGTTGTAAAGCGGACAATTTATAAAAATATCGCTTTTCTAAGACCTCCTCAAATCTTTCCAGATATCCCTTTTTGAGCAACTAGCAATTGAACTACAACGCTACAACAAATATCGGAAATTGGGGTAAAGCACCTTCTAAGCTCGCCTTAAAGGGTCATTGAAAATTTCTCGTCGGATCACCGTGGGATTCCTGACGTGGAATTTGGTTTCCTGTCTGATCATAGTACGGAGCTACCGGCAGTCAGACTGGTGTAGCCTGCAACCCTCAACAAAAGTGCTAATATCTTGCTTTTTGTTGTATCATAAGCTCATCCAAAAGGGCGTTCCATTTTGGCTTCTAACCTCTTGAAACCTTTTCCAGAAGGTAGGAAAACACGGATCAAAATTCTTGTCGAAAGTACGACCCATCAGAGCCGGTTCGGTTCTTGGATCAATCCTGTACTTACTTTTCACTCACGACATTCCTTGCCCCAGCGACTGTGAAGTCTATCTTTATGCTGACGATACTGCACTAGCAACCCAGCTGTGTTCTGGTAACGTGGCTTATCACAGGCTGCAGAATGCGGTTGACGAAGTATTGGAGTTGGCGGATCGGTGGCCGATCAAAATTAATATAAAAATGCAGGTAATCTACTATCTATAAACTCCGCAAGCGACTTGCTGCTCTAGAGATGAAGCTACTCCGGATCGCCACCAGTGCACCATCCTACGTAAGAAACTCAACCTTACGTAGAGACCTGCATTGGGACACCATCCACGAGTACATGAGGAAAAAAGCGGAGAAGACCTTCGAGAAAGCTCAGGACCACCCGAACGAGCAGCTACGATTCCTCATGGACTACGATCCGGACGAGAGGCCTCGCAACCGCAGAACCAGGTACCCTAGACCAAGGTCCCAGTTGGCACCCGCTAACTGGAACCTTGACTAGGAGACTAGGAGAACCCGCACCGGGACCAGGACCCACCGGGACCAGGACCAACCAGGACCAGGACCCGCCACGACCAGGACCCTTCAGGACCAGGACCAGGAACAATATATAGGTAAGAGGACTTGAAACTCTTGATTTTTCGAAAACAAGAGTTTCAAGAGAACCTAGCAGACCCTCTATCGATGATCGCTTAACGACATCGATAGAATGTGCGAGGTAAAGGGAACCAACCCGGCGTTCCCAGAGACTGAAACACATGAGGAGACGTTGTAGCAGACCGCAGGTCACGCACAACACATGGCCTACCGAGATGCTGATGAGTCGGGCCACGCGGAGGTTAGGGTTTAGTGGGTATTAGGTGGTCTCCTCAAGACAACCTGGAGTCCCACACACGCCGTAGCTCGGGCTATGGTATGGTGCGTAAACGCATTCCCCCGTCACCAAAAAAAATAAAAAAATCTATAAACTGTGTCAGGTACCTGGGGTCATCATTGACAAGGAGTTGACCTGGCAGAAGCATAGGGATGTTTTGAAAACGAAATGCCAAACTCCGTTACGGCAGCTTTATCTTTTGTAGTGCTTAAATTCAAAATTTAGTTTGATCAACAAGATTCGGTTATGTAAAATGGTCACTAGACTCGCATGTTCTTCAAAACAGAACCATATGCACAATCACCAACGCCCCGTGGCACGTGTTTTAATGAGACCTTTCATAGATCCCATATCTAAGGGATTAAATAAATCAAAAGGCACAACGGTATTATAATCAAGCGGAATCGCATAGCAACCCTGTGTTGCGTGATTCAGTAGACTACACCGTCGAGCAAGTTCGCAAAGATTGCAGGCCTCGCCTCGCACTGTGATCAAAATTAAAATTGATATACACACCAACCAGAATTATTTCAATATACAAAGTCGATCAAAACTATTTTTGGAATTACAAAAATATTGAAGTGCTCAAATTAATAACGCTTAAGTGTTTTCTGCTTCTTCTCCCTTTTTTCTTGAACTAGTTTGGTATCTGGGTTGCAAAGGTCCAACGGACCGCTCTGACGAACAATGGCGGGTAATTTGCGTGGTATCTTGTTTTACTTACTTACTTTGAGCGCAAGTCAGTTTTCGACTGGACTACTTACCAAGGAACCATTTACACAACCTCATACCTCATTTTTAGCAACTATCTGTAACACAGTTGTTTAAACATAAGGGTTCATCATCCTACCCTAATTCTTTTGGAAAGGTTGAGGTCAAGTTGTGTCATTTGAGGAAGAAGAACTGATTAATGGGGCAATTAAAAAGCAATAAAAACAAGCAACGACCATAAGAGTAGTCTGATACTTTTTTGATAGGCCGGGCCGGTAGGAAAATCGTAGTGTTATTGAAATTAGATGATACCGAGGAAGGTCGCGGATTCCTGAGAGAGGGGCTGGTTGCAATGACCTTTCACCTACATAGCCGATTAAACATTAAATTTATCAAAGAGGTATATATAGAAATGCGAATACTAGTTTTTTGTCATTCAGGTTCTGGATTAGTTTGTAAAATGAGGCAACTGGTAAGTTTACATCTATTGTCATTCTATCTTTCAAGCTGTGATTCTGTAACGCCGCAGCGCTACGAAGCCGAGTCCCATGCTGCTTTAACTGCCGTGGTTAATTGCTTCATTAATTATGCATATTTTTGGTGAGGATTTCAGTGTATATCATTAATGATTTTATCGTGTTTTGAATTTATGGACAGTAACGCTGAGTGTGTGTTTTAAAGTTAGTGCGTGTACCGTGCCGGAAGGGAGTAGTAAGTGGTAACGTATTTTGTCCCAGGGGCGACAGTTTTTCGAACGTTGTAGGATCTAAAGCCACAAAGGTGCATATCGCTCACTTTCTGAGATCTGTCTTTATGCTTGATCGGAACCACGTATTATCAGCAACCACTGAACAGACTTTGATAAAATTTGTGGACTGGTATGCTGTTGGCTCGTAAGATGATGTCTTCGGAAATATTTACAAAGTGGAGCAATCAAAATATCAAAACTGCCGTAACGTCTTTCATTTGTTTTTGAACTTCTTGATGGGCGGCGCAAAAGAATCCATTCAGTAATTTCATTTCCTGCTATCTGTCTATACTTTTGATCGTAGCTATTCGGAACCGAGTAATATCAGCAACCGCTGAACCCATTTTGATGAAACTTGTGGACTGGTATGCTGTTGGCTCGTAAGATGTGATGTATGTGTCTTCGGAAAATGTCATTAATTTGCTTTTGAACTGTTTGATTTGAGCGAGGCCAACGGATTCATTCAGTAGGACAAAAATAAAAACCTAAGTACCTTTAACTACGCGTGTGGAGGATTTGCAATTGTTAAATTTCATGAACCGCTTTTCATTTTTTGTTTCAATGTTTCGTATATAAGTTCACGTTTTTCCGTTTCACAAATGCAAAATAATGGCTAACAAGTACCAAGCCATGAACCAACTTGACAAGATTTTTTTATTATGTTCCACGAAGAACTGAATATTCCTACTATGCATTTTCAAAGCATTCGGTTTGTAGATTTTCTATTTCTTTGGCATATTGTTGTACGGCCTCTCAGTCGGAAAGTTTTGGTCGGGATTAATCAAATTACAGTACCAACCCATTTCATTTCTTCGATCAATCTGAAACATATACAAATTACTGACTTCGGAGATGTAACGAATTAAGTTCTTTATACTCTCAATTTTCTGCATGTTGGTAGATTTTCTTATTGTTTCGTAAATAGTATCGGGATTACCAGACGAAAGCACAGATTTGACTTGTTTATTCGCAAGTTTTTGAACATTTTCCTATGAGCTGTGGTAAAAAATAAAAAAACTAAACCATCCTGTGCGTAAGTTTTAAATTTGATGTGGTGCCTGCAATGCATTTATTGAGCCTAGTTGATTTTCAGTTTTCAATAAATATATCTCTAATTGGAGGTTTATGAATTCTTAGGGTAATACTAAGCCTAACTCTACTTTCCCTATTTCGCCAATAAATCTGTATTGTAGTTTTGCAAATGATAGGATAGCTATTTTAGGTGCTTCAGTATGTAATATGTTGTGAGTCATTTGCTTCAGTTCAATATTTAGAATGATGCTACCGCGACTATTACAACTGGGGCAGACAGCACATAGCTTGGAACAAATGTCCGTTAAATATCAAGGAAAAAAACAAAAATGCATAGAATTAACTGCTTAAAATATCTTGGACACACATTTAAGGTGGGATAACCATCATATATGTTATCAAAAAAAATCAGAAATGTTGTCTATAAACTCAAAATGCTTGAAAACATTCTTACAGAAAATTTTCTACCATGCCCGTATAATCTTAGCCTAAGGTGCCATCTGATCTAGATGTAGCACGAAAAACCCTTTTAGAAGCCATTTTCGATAAGACATACATTCTTCAAATAATTTATATAAGGAAACAGGTATACTTGATACTAGGCAGCTTTATTTCTCACATACCAACTGAGACCATAAACATTCTAATGAACAAAATTCTTATGATTTGTGTTTTCAAATAGGATCATCTAATACTTATAGATCACACAAAACAGTATTCAAAAAATCATTTAAATTCTTAGTCGCTACATTGTATAATGTGGTACCAAACGAAATAAAGGAACTTACATTTGGAAGAAAAGAGACAAAAATTAAACTGTGTTTAGTAGTATTTATGTTTGTTATAGACAAATGATTTTTGTTAGTTACTAACATATAATCCACACACCTTCTGTGAACCTTTTATACAGGGTGTTTCAGTTTATTGTTGCATAACTTTAAGATTCGATAGAACTTTTAAAATTAATGCATAAAATCTATATAAACATGGGTCGAAAAATGCGTGGCTTCCGAAATACAGGGTGTTTAAATTTACTTTTTAAAATAGTTTTTTTTTTAAATATTTCCAACAATATTTGATGTATAACAGTGAAAATTGGTATACAAGGGTTTTTTGGTACGAAAAACCGAACCATGGGCATAGTTTTGCTGTATCCGATAGAAGGCGCTCTCTACTGTACCTGTAGTGTATTAAAATGACAGAAAATTTTTTCTTAGTGCAATTGTTTGCTTTTTGAATAAAAAAACTGATTTTTCGCACTTTTCTGCATTTATAAAGCTCTCTTTTCGTTACAGTTAGCCGTTTTTGAGATATTCCGATTTTTAAGGTTCGATGCATTTTTAATTATTTATGGGAAAATAATATTTTTTTACATTTTCGATTTGGGCATTACAAGTAATTAAGATGATCGTTTAGATTGTGTTTTCAAACACAGCAATAATTCCTAACTCCAAATAAACACAAAAAAACAGAATATTAATTTGTTTAATTTTCCAATATTATTTTTAACAAATTAAATTAATTATTTACAACTAAAATGCTATTGGATAGTTAGGACAAACATACAAAATCCAAAGTAGTTGCTCGAAATGTAAACCCAATTGTTCAATACACAATTCACATCTACGAATGATCGAACGTGGTATAGCATTATTCAAATAAGGCCTTATTTCATCACATGCATTCTTGATTCTGTCTATTAGCATATCTCTTGTGGTTACGGGAGTCTGGTACACTTTTTCTTTTAGAAATCCCCATACAAAGAAATCTAATGGGTTTAGGTCAGGGGATCGTGGAGGCCAGGCGACTGGTCCTCCACGGCCGATCCATCTTTCTGGATAATTTTCGTCCAGCCAGTTTCTAACTATTCTCGAATAATGAGCTGGACAACCATCAAGCTGGAATCAGGCCAATCTTCTTAAATCTAACAACATAACATCATCCCACATATTTGCATGTTCAGCCTTTAAAAATTCCAAGAAGGTCGCAGCATTTTACCTTGCAGGTACAAGGTAGGGTCCAAATAGTCGATTACGGTAGATACCAATCCACACGTTCACACTAAATTCATGCTGAACATTTCTTTCCCGTACTGCATGCGGATTTTCATGCGACCAAATTATTATTATCAGTTCTATCAAGAATCTACTGATAAAATGTGATTCTTCGTTCTCCGTCCCCTGGCTGTAGTCCTTGCACAGGTTGCAAATGGTAAGGACGTCTATGGTCATTTCTAAGAAGACGGTGAACATGGCTTGCTGAAATTCCCGAGGCACCAGAAACTCTCCTAACACTTGTGGTCGGATCTCTATCAAACTCACGCAGAATCATACGGGTAAATCTGCGCTGACGAACATTTATGTTTTGATCCCTTTGGATTTTTCCAAAACCATTTTCAATTGTTTGGTGATGCACTCTTACAAATACTGAGCGAGTTGGATGTCGTCTGTTTGGAAATCTTCGTGCGTATTCTCTGGCTGCCTCTGCTGCGTTTCCATTTACAAAGCCATACACAAATGAATATCCGCTAACTCTTGATTGGAGAATAAAAATGGCATTTTTATAAAACTTAAAAAAAAAACAGGTAAAAGAAACTAAATTTCGTGCATTCACAATTGCAAAAAAACGTTTCAGTTTGCGACAGACAACAAAACTAACTGTCAACTAATTGACGTTTAACCTTATTCTGCTTTCAATTTCAAAAATATTTGCAGGCACAGCCTACTTCTAAAAATTATCGAGATACTGACTTTTTAATGTTATTTTATCATAAATAATTAAAAATGCATCGAACCTTAGAAATCGAAATATCTCAAAAACGATTAACTATAACGAAAACTCACAGGAGAGATTTTTTATGTTGAAAAGTGCGAAAAATCAGTTTTTTTTATTCAAAAAGCAAAAAATTGCACTAAGAAAAATTTTTCGGTCATTTTAATACACTACAGGTACAGTAGAGAGCGCCTTCTAGCGGCTACAGTAGAACTATGCCCATGGTTCGTTTTGTCGTACCAACAAACCCTTGTATACCAATTTTCACTATTATACATCAAATATTGTTAGAAATATTTAAAAAAAAAACTATTTTAGAAAGTAAATTTAAGCACACTGTATTTCGGAAGCCACGCATTTTTCAACCCACGCTTATATAGACTTTATACATTAATTTTAAAAGTTCTATCGAATCTTAAAGTTATGCAACAATAAACTGAAACACCCTGTATACTTATATTTGCCCATTTTTGAACAATTTTGCATTTTGGCGAATTATTATGATTATTTTTATAACAATAATTATACTAAAAAGTATGTATGACTTTTTTTACAAGTCACAGATCTACCAAGAAAATGTATTAGTACAGTGATCTGTGGAAAGAGAGAAATCAGTTTTTTTTTGGTCTCGATGTGATACAGGGCGGTTTCGATAAGTCAACAATTTGTTACAAATCGTAGCTGCCCTAACACTTTACAAGTATAATGTCCAGTTACGGTGAAGGACCTCTTTTTTTCCAACTGCCTATTTGGATCAGTATTCTAAATCTGTTTATTTGCTTGTATGGTATAGGGATGACTAAGAAACAACGCTATCACTTTTTTTTGTCAAAAAATGCATTTTTGTACATTTCATATACATTTTTTCTTCAATCATAACTTGTTAACAAATAAGAGTACAGCTCTGAAATTGTATATTAGTATAGTGCTTTGAGCGGGAATGCGGGTCATTGTTGTAACTCTTATCACTTAGTCTCTTCGAAAAGGTCTGATTTTTTGAATCCTCATTTTGCAGTATTCAAGAAGCGCTTAGATTGTTTAAGGAAAGAAAGTGATAAAAAATTAATCACACGCTTTTCTATAAAAGTGGAATATTCACATACAATTTTAGAGCTGTACTATTACAAAACAAGTTTACGATTGAAGAGATATAAACTATAAACATTGTCTTTATTCACAACATGAAACAATTAGACTAAAAGTATCAAGAATAATCCTCTAGTTTATGCTTAGAATTTACTGAAGTGCGATTTTCTTAACTTCAGGCGATACTTGCCCTACTGGTCCCAGTGGCCCTATCAGCACCCCAATCTCAGTACCGCCCTACGGTGATAAGGACCAGCACCAGCAGTAGTGGTTCCGGCGACGACGGGCAATATCACCCTGACAACAGTGGAGCATATGTACCAGATAATGCAGGAGCTTATGTACATCAAGATGTTCCCTACAGGTAAGATCATCATGAAGCAGTAACCTGTACTCATTGTGTAGAATAGTTACTAAAAAGGCCCTTTGGTAACTGAATAAAAAAATAAGATTTAAGAAATTGCCATTTTTGCTGATTATATTTTATACATTCCATGTTACAACTTCAATAGTTACGATTTCAGAGGACGGCACGTTTCAAGTAATCACATATTAATGATGCATTCTCTTATTGTTTTGAACTCGGTTTCTAATGAAGCTGACATAGTGAGCGCTTCATGGAGGCACAAAAATTACCGACACATTAAGCAGAACTTTGATAACTTTTCCTTCGCATTCTTTGCATATCTTATTGTATACTTAGCATATGATTTTAAGAATGGTAATAAGACCCGGCTGATAGATCTTAGGTAATGTTTGTTTCCATTAACTGCTGCTCGATTTAGTACAAAATTTGCTTCTCTCAAGAAATACGATTCTAATCATCTGGAAAATCTTAGCAGAAACTCTTAGGATGCCAAAGTGGATTTTTAAAAGTTTGTTACAGTAGCGATACAGTGTGGTCAACCGTGCATGGCCGGTATATTCCTCTTCAACTATACTATAACTATCTAAAACTGTAATGACTCATCGATGTTCACGTGAACATCACTTAACTACCAGTAGTCGGCTGTTCATAGGCGGGGTATAAATGTTTAACATGGGTGAACTAGATTTGTCACATGCTTAATAAAGAGTGGTTTGAAACATATTGTAAGTCAAACATTTGGGAATTACCTTTATTCATCGTCGCTTCCACTTACATCTGACAGTAATAAACTGCGCTATCGCTTTCCTCGTAGAAATTGACTATAACTGGCTCTATGATGGTGTCGATGTGGTGGTCAAGCTGACACATTTTTGTTTCTTCCTCCACAACATGACCGATAGCATTCTGCCAAGCTTCGGGCGTTACTAGCTGTATGGAAGTCTCAAGTAAAACCTTAACGTCTGGTAATTTGAAGGTTGTGTTATGGCGCGCAATATAACCCTTCACTTGAGCCCAGATGAGCTCTATTGGGTTCAGTTCACAGTGGTAGGGCGGTAACCGCAGCACAACGGGATTCCTTTTTCGCGCAACCATTGCTGCATGTCACTTTTTCGAGATCCCATAGTCGGTACACGTTCGGCTCGACGACTATGGTAGGAAGCATTATCCATGACGATCACAGAGTTGGGCTCAGCTCGCTGAAGCACCCCTTGAAACCAGCTCTCGAAGCAGCTGGCATTCATTTCGTCATGGTAATCACCTCCTTTCTTAGAGACAAAAATCAAGTCACACTCTTCTAAAAAGCCACTATCGCTACCAATATGAGTTACGATCAATCTTTGACCTTTCCCTGACGGTCCACGAAGACCTGTTGACAAACCTTCAATGCTTGCTTGTCGGTTACTCACTACGTTTTTGTCCATCCAGGTTTTTTTAACTGTGTGACCTGAATTTACCCATGTCTCGTCCAAATAATAGATTTTTCTGCTTTGTCGCCTATATTGAATCATTTCGCGTAGGTATTTTCGACGTCAGGCGACTATTTCAGGTCTCTCTATCAATACTGACTTCCGATTACGCGTTTCGTAACGAAAATTAATTTCGTGCAGGGATTTCCTCATTACCTCGACGCTCATTTGGGGTATAATTTCATTTTCCTTGATCGCTGCATGTACAGCCTTGAGGGTTGGTAACTCATTCCTAAAGAAGAATGAATGTACGGTTCGCCTTAACGCCATTTTGCTATCGTCATCCAATTTAACGGCCTTTCGTCCCTTCAAATTAAACTTTGGATCAGTAGTAGCTCCAGTTTTCTTCTTTTCATGCACCACCCTGCGAATGGTCCACTCTGGAACGCCTGTCATACTTTCACAACGCGCGAGTGCATCTCCCTGCGACATAGTTCTGTTCAGATAATTGAACACGTTGAGCACGGTTTCTTTCGCGTCCCTCTTCAGTGCTTTACGAAGCCGTCTACTTGTTCCCTGGCTTTCAGTACTTCCACTCGTGCCATTTGTACTTTCCATGGATAAGTATAACCAAAACAGTAACCACAGAAACCACAACAATAACAATCACACAACGATTCTTATAAAAACACACAATATGCGATCGCTCAACGAAACACGTTCCAATGCGTTGCCGACGCCTATGAGTCTGCCGGTCGAGGCGCGTCTTTGATTTCATTGGTTCTACCTGCGGAGGACAATCAGCCATTATTTCCATCTCTGTCTGTGCTGTTGACCACCGCAAAGCCACAGAAACGACATATGTCGTACGCTATTCGGCTGTACTGGAAGCCGGGATCGAGCTCTGATCACGTGTTGATCACGCGTATGAGTCTTTACAGTTTTAAATAATTGTAGTATTGGGCTTCCTGGGGCAAACTGTTTATTCATTGTAGGAAACTGCACAAGCAGTAACATTTTCAAAATATTCTCAATTATACAGGCCGAGCGATACGTCTTTTTTTTATTTTTGTCTCGTGCTTCAATTGGCTCTTTTAAACCAAAAACATTGATCTACTCACTTATAAGCTTTGACGATTGATTGCTGAACTATTAGAAACTTTGTCTGAAATCAACGTGAAAGTTTGACCATAAAGGTACCAACCATCCGTTAATTCTAAGTCTAAATATCGCACCCCAGAGGTGAGCCCCAGACACATGTATACCTCCCACGTTCGTTGTATCTTATGTGTGTTTTAAAATATTTCTTTGTATTATGAAGTTTCAAGGGCAAATGTTCGGGAACACCTTTGTGTGAAATATCTCTAGAGAGGTGCGTATAAATATACTTACAAAAAAAAGTATAGATATACCTTAACCGCTCTACTACCCCAGTCTCAAATTGTTTACCCATTGAAAATATTCTGGCTGGAGCGATTTTCATTTTTTTCATCTTTGTACATAATTCCGCAGCTGCTTAATCGATTTTCAAAGACTACACAGGTTTTTTTTGTATTTGACTTAGTAGTAACCTTGTGTCAAAATTTCTTTAAAATTCTAGCGGTACTTTGCAAGTTTTGGAGGGACCAATGATTCGCGAACCGACAGAAATAAGTGACTTGCCTTTTTGTGATATACATATCACATATCACCCAAAGAGTAGACTTTTATTTCCAACATATTTCGCAAGTTTAACGGTGGAACTATCGATAATCGGTGTTTTATGCAGACAAAATTCTTGATACCTCAACAACTAATCGTCAAAACACATAAAAATGTCAGACCAGTGTTTTCTTGTATAGGGATATGGCAACCTATTTGAAAAAGCTAACCTTGTTCAATAATGGAATACTACATTAAAAATGTTCTTCGCAAAAGTCCCGGTTTGTGAGCGGTATAACCACCGTAACGAGTTTGCCATTTTTGTTAATAAGAGTCGATATCCTAACAGGTTACAATAAAAAATTGGCAGGTCTTCTTTTCTAGAATCTGTTATTCGGATCATGGTGGTATTTTGATATCCTGTAACTATACAGTAAGGTAACCAAAACTGCAATATTAATCACCTACAAGGATTACAAGTGCCCGAAAAGATTGCTCTATACTATTGCCTAACTTTTCAGCCATCTTTGTTTTGTCAGGGTGGATATACTATGGCAGTTCCAAACAAAACCATACCATCAGTGCTGTGTCTACACTTAATCAATAGAAGAGGTCACCTTTGATTTTGAAATTATTACATTTTTTATAATGTAAAATATGTGAATAAGTAACAGGAAAAAGCGCTATATGCAGAAAGCAATCCGTATTAACTGCATTTGGAATACATAGTGGTATCACTACCTGTTTTTCTGGAGGAATAAGCATTCCTCATATTGCAATCTATTGCGCTTGTGTCAAAGATGGATTCAGAAGTGACGTAAACGGCAATATTTAAGTAATAATACTGAAGAATTATAAAGGCAAATGTATGCAACATGAACTCGATTGAAAATGTGTAGTTTACAAGTAATAGTAACAAGTTAAACCTTAAGGGAGAACTAGAATTTTTACGTATTAAGTAACAACATGCCATCAAATTTTGAGCAGAAATTCCGTGTCGCTTTGCAGATTCTGAAAGCTAAAGGCTAATAAAACATTTCCCTTGTTTTAACGACTTAGAAGAACGGCAAAAGATCTCTGTTCAAAATGCAAGACTGACTGGAAGTTTTAATTGTATATAAATGTGGTATGGTCACCATAAGGGATACACGTGTAAGTAAATACTGTCCTCACCTTATCGCTTAAGGTAGCTTAGTTAGAATCGCCTTTTTCAAATGGCGCTGCCACAGATGGTCCTGGAAAGTATGCGAGAGAATATCTGTAGTGTACTAATAATCTGTGGCATTTTCACTTAGTATTTACGGTGCTTAGCTACAGTTGGTTGACAGCCTACATATCGGGGGGTGATGAATATTGGTCAATCGCAAAAAGGAGGTATAACATCTGGAATGGACCTGTTACACTATAAAAGGATCTACTAACAATTTTTTCATCTACGGATTGGTGGCTGCGTTACCCGCTGTCACTTGGATAACTGCAAAACTGTACTACGTATAGTTCCTCACCAAAAAGTAAGACTGAGTGGTCTGTAAGTCTTATAAGAATAAATTGATCTTAGTTTCTGACACCTATTCCTTTCTAAAGGTTTGTGTCAATTACAATAATCTTGGATTTAGTTGATGCACGACTAGTATACAAACCTCATTAGTTTTGTGTCATTATTTCGACATTATACGTCGCATCTTCAACATAATTTTTGATAACAGAAGAAATGGCATATACATGTAAGTTAGGTTATTGGTGCATTTTAGCAAAATTACAATGCAGTCACGGAAATTTATAGCAAAATATCTTCTTCACCTACTATATCATATAACATAAGATACTTCGCCATAAGCTGTGATTCCTTAGTTCAAAAAATTCGAGATTTCGAGCTCAAAGAACTTAAAGATACTAGAACATAATGTAGAGGGTGCTCATTTGAAAACTTCGCACATCGGGTTTATCGAAAACCACTGATTAAAAGAAAAAACGCGCGAGACACGTCAAAGGATTTGTCAAGGAGGGCAACTTTTGAACCAAAAGCTACTTCACCCCACTTCACCCTCTGCCCCCCAGGGTCATCCCCTTTCAAAATTTTAAATGGCAAGGGATATCGAGTAATAGCTTGTTTAAAAGGAATAAAAATGGCCCAACCACTTTGTTTCCTAAAATGCCAGCCCATCAGTGGCGACTCGTGGCAAAATAAAACAGGTGTTCTGCAAATCCGAACTGACCTATTTTTTATATGTCAGTTCGGTCCTGCGCTCCTTCTTGGAAACGAATGAGTCGATCACCCTCCCGCTGAAATTTTCCATCGCCGAAATAAATTCGTTTTCAATGGACAGCATCAACAACGCTGTAAGGCATTCCTGGGTCATAGTATTTCGAAGAAAGGTCTTGATTCTTTTCAATGTTGAGAAATTTTGATCAGCCTCTGATGTTGATATAGGAGTTGTAACAATAATTTCTAATAGCTTTTTTGTTTCGTTTAGTGTTTGTATCAAAAATTTCAAAATCTCTGCAGTCATTCCGTGCATAAATAACAGACAACTCTGTCTTTAAACGACTTTTTTCTAATTCGGGATAAGCAGGTAGTTTCCAACTTGTCATCAGGAAATTTACCACAGTATTCTCCAAAGTGTTCGGGGAAAAAAAGGATGCGGCTACCAAGTGATCTCTGAATTGAAATCTGTCGTTTGCAGAATTCACTATATTGTCGCATACTTCTAATGCGGCAACTCGGTGATCGTGACTGCTATTATTACGTCGTCTCCTTTTGTTGCCTTGGGGTTCAGTGCAAATACTTTTGGCTTCATTTATTCAATACAAAACAGACTCGACGCCGTGTCTTGCGGGGGCAGCGTTGCCGGTATTGTTTCTATTTGTGTGATAACATGGAAAATAAATAATGATCAAATTACTACTGCTTTTTTCTGTTAAGACAAACATTTTGGCAGTTCTGCAGAACTTAAGGGCCAACCGCCTCTGCCGCCCATACATTAATTTTTTAGGGGTACAAAAGCATGATGATTTTCATTACTTCAATTCCTGCAGTTATGCTTATTAACAAATCCATTTAGATAAAATGTGCATTCATCACTGAAGCAGATATTATTTACATGAATGGTATTATCTTTAATCGCTGCAGCCATTCGTTCACAAAATTCAACTTGCCTGCCGAAATCATCTTCGGTTAACTCTTGCAATATTTTCTTTTTGAACAGATGAAATTTATGGAGTTTAGTAACTGTGTGTACAGGGCCTAATGAAATACCAGTCGCAGCAACAATTTTGCGTAATGGAGGATAAGGTTTTATCCCAAAATGACCCAAAACTTCAACTTTAACAAGTTATCTTCCCAGGATGTCTGGCGTTAGACGTGACGGTAGTTTGCCGAGCACATCATAAATCAGAATCAGTTCCACTCTTTCGTCGTTGATGTTGTCGTTTGTAATAAATAATTTTGGAACGATCATTTTCCAGGCATCAAGAAGGGCCATACGGAGGCGGCGGTGGAGAATACACCGGAAGTGGTGGTGCTGGAGGAGGTGGTGGTGGGGGCGGGGGAGCTGGAGGTACCGGAAGATATGTCGGTAAGTGCAATGTTTGTGTTCGGATAAGATATCATGTAACTCTGATCCGACTGAACGATATTGTTTATAGTCAAGTACTAAATCGGAAGAGAGTATCAGATTGTACGTAAACAGCGACAACATTAGTGTAGCACGATGTTCACTTTGGTACTTCACTAGAATCATCGGTAAACGTATATTAGCGCCATCTAGGAGACAGTAGCAGAAGGCACAAATGAACATAAAGACCTTATATGAGAAAAGTGTTTGGTTCTGTTACTGTATCACACATGGTCCCAGGATGTCTAACCTCTTTTGCGACCTCTCTAACATCTATTTTAATTGAGTATCTTCAGATGGAATACGTTGAACTGTAAACCTTCCTTTCCACAAAAAGTCCAGAAAAGATGGAATGCAATGAAGATTCCAACTTTTCTGCACAATCACCGAAAGGGGGTTACCATTAGCTTCCGGTAGCTCAGTCGGTGGCATGAAGACATCTACAGGCGTGTAGCTGTGTGTCGACCATGGCATGGCTAGAGGATAGAAGAACAAACAGAACACAAAAATTTAACAGATTTTATTTAACTAGAAAAGCACTTTCATTACATTTGAAATTGAAATTTCAAAGAACAAAATGAAAGATTTAAATCTTTGGCGCTGTTACAAAATTATCCACTTATCTTTCGCTAGGCTGGTCCATTTTGACTGAACTGAAGCGAGGATGGCCAAGGGCTTCAAGTGGAGGTCCCAGTTATGAGGGGTGACCTCATATTTAGTGGCTTCAAAACTAGATGTAGTCGAAAGATGCAGTGAAGTTGAACGTAAACGTGATCTTCATCCAGGATGAAGCTGTAAGTGATGGCGCAGCCAAGGCACATGCATGGGTGAAGGCACGGCAAAGTGATAGGCCAAGCAAGCCAAAGTCAAAGACAAAGGAAGGCAAAGTCAAAGACAAAGGCAAAGGAAGGCAAAGTCAAAGGAAGGCAAAGTCAAAGGAAGGCAAAGTCAAAGACAAAGGCAAATGGGGTGTGGCCCCAATCTGAAAACCGTGTGCATTAGCAACGTGCCCCAATGGCCAAGGCATTTCCAATCTCAGTCTGCCTCAAAAAAGAACCAACGATTTTCTAGGTTAGAATTACATTACATAGATTGATAAATTCAAACCGAAAATTGGAAATGCCTTTCATGAAATAAAATCATGAAATAGCAAAAAAAGCGCAAAACAAGATGGTGGTCATCAAAAATTTCTCCACATGCTTCTGATATAGAAACACAAATATCGAATATTCATAATCAACGTACTCATAATTTCACTGAACTATGAATATATATACGCACACAGAGGTAAAATCGATGTGGATCGATTTCTACCTCGTTTTGATTAAAGTTATGGCGAATGATCGAAGTAGTCGAAAATGATGTTCGATGGATATTTTAAAATCGTACAAGAAATAAACCACTTACATATCGATTATCTACAAACTCCAGGCAGATCCAGCAATAAAACTGTATAGTATTATAAAAATCACCATTTTATCCTATTTGGACACACATTTTATAAAATGCTAGCACATGGTGCTATATGACCTCATGCTACAGAGAATAAAATTCTCAGCTCTTGTTAAATCGGCGGCTCAAGTGAAAAGGAAGCGCGAGGAAGATCACAGATCAGGAACTCCGCATCAAGCGCGCTCCAAGCGGAAATGTTTCCAAGTAAAAAAGCTAGAGATGGGATAAGCTAGAGATGGGATTAATGAGTTGCGATTCTGAAATGAAAATCGAGAAGTGATTTAATAAATACAATCGGACGGTGAAATCGTTACAGAACAACGCCCGAAAGTACCCGGAATATAGTACTTGGTTAGTTATCTTCAGATGTTCTTTTCAATTCTTTATTCATATAAAACGCACCTCCGATTAAATTATCTTCAAATCGTTCCCATTCAATGACCATAATCATAACATCTTGCAAGCCTCCCATAAGAAAATCTACCTTCGTGACCCCCGTAAAATCGAGTCTTACCGATGAGCTTTTCGATAAAGGCAACGTAAGTGTGAATATTCCGCAACCTTGGCGCGGTTTTTTGTAGTAGGGTTGGTGGTTGGTCCACCTTCTGGTTTCAATTCCTATCACATGCACCAACTAGATAGACGGGCGAATGGGCAGCACCACTTGTGCCACTTTTCGATATCGCTATCAAAATGAAGAAAAATAATAAAAGGATGCAAGCGAAAGAACCAACCGAATACTAAGGATCACTGTGCATAAGCTGGTTAGTGCTGCTTTTCCGCCTTTCCCTTTGGAGTGGGAGGGGGACGGTTAGAGTTGGTATCAGACGCTACAAATTATACCCCGAGTCCAGTCTTCTAATAAAATTTAGTAATGCACGTATTTTCAGATGCAATTATTGTTTTAACGTTTAGTGGAAGTTTATTTCTCGTCTGTATTAGGAGTCATATGTGGCAGCCTTGCATCTACCGCATGACAGAAAGATATGATTAAGATCAGCTGCTTGTCCGTATACCTCACAGAGGGACGACTCCCTAAATATTATTTTGGGAAGGCGTAGTAGGAAAGTTTCATGGTAGACTTTATATTCTGGCGTAGGTATTTTGATCCTGAGAACCTGGTCACCAGCGCAACAACCTGTGAGCTGGACTAGACCGCCTCTCTCAGCGATCTGTCAGCTCCTCCACTTACACTCCTCCCTTGTATGATACTCCACTGTCAATTTACGGTCAAAAAAGTCTCCGAAAGTGATAATGTCACTCTTTCCTACGCACATCTCACATCCCACCGTTTTATCACTCGACTAGGGATTGGTAAAACTGTTGTCGAGATATTCGCTACGCCAAAGGATCCAACATCACATACACACCTTAATACGAGTTTCGGATGAGATCGGATTAATAAAGAAGTAGCTAATTAAGATTGGGTAATTGACAATATTTTGGGTGAATGCTTTATTTCAACCAGAATGTTAGCCGCAAGGATAATACAGGTATATTGACGATGTCCTCCACGCCATGTACTAGAACACTACGTATTCTTCTGTCACATCGCAACTCTTGACGCGGCATTTATTACAGAATTTTGCTTAGAATAGTATTATTAATACTTGTTTGATTGTTTCATGGTGTGTATAGTGATGAATGCTAAATAATATTACTATACTTTTGTCTAAAGCATACCTTATGCATTTTGCATGTATTTCTTTTAACAACCGTAATTCGTTGGCAAGTAATATCAGTTTGGTTTTTCAAACAAGTTATAGATTTTTTGAAAAAAAAATCATCAGAGAGTAATTACGCTCTTCTATAAATGTGTGCAATAGAATTTGCGAGCTGCGACCATAAGCAAAAAAATATACCCTTGAATAACATGAGCTATGCTGAGAGAAGAATAACATTCAATTAGCGGACATATTTATTTGTTACTCGGAACCAGCCTTGAATAAATGTTGCTTCTACCACCAGCACTATTAATTCTTGGTTTAGTTTCAGCTCGTCCTGCTACAGTTCGTCCAATTGTAACAAGACCTCGTGTGATAGCAACGACAGCAAGTTCCATAGTGCCAGCAGTGACTGCTGCTAGTTACAACACACCTGCAACCCTGAGGACAGGAAGCGCTCAAGGGTTATATGATAACAGACATTACAATATCATCAGATTAGAGCAGGATTCGATCCCAGATGGATACCGTTATTTGTAAGTTGCAGTTATAGTAACATTCTGTACGCTCCTAATTTGAGCTTTAGATCGACTTGTGAAAATCACCAAAATCTCAATTACTTGTTTACTATATACTCGTATGCAAGCAAATAGTTAAATACGGTTTGAATCCTGGGGTAGGAATAATAACAACTTATAAAATCAATTTGTTCAGTTATTCTCAGAATAGGGCAGAAAATACATTCAAGGATAACAGAAGAAATTGCTGTTGTAGATAGCCTTCTTGTCACTTACTCATCCAATAGACATTATGTAATTCTCAATAACAAATTGCGCTAAACTTAGGCTGATTGCAAAGCAAAACGGATATAAACTGTTTTCTTTTTACCTTGAATATTCGAGCCATCTCTTTCGATACGAGGAATGGTCTGAAAAAGTTTCTCTAAAGGGGTAATTCATGTAAGATTAAATACTTTGTTAAAAAATGCAATAGATTTGCAATATTTTCGTTTTCATCTATGGCTTTTCAAGTATTCCAATATCGCTGTAGTAGTCATAGTTATTACTGTACATTGACTTCTCCAATGAAACTGCATGCACAAAATTTTTGGTTAATGAGATCAACTGCTCCAAAAATGCTGTCGATCTTGTGGATACAGCTACTGCTTCGTCAAAAATGAGTGTTTTGGAAATATGTCTGATTTTGTTCTACTAGATGGAGGCGAATTTTAGGGCCCAAAATTCTATACAGTGTAGATAGTTATGCTAACGTATTATACTCCATAAAGTACCCTTGCGATATTATTTGGCCAATCTGTAGATTTGGTGCTCAAAGGTAAAATTGACACAGTTTTGAGTTTTCTTTCCCAAATCATGAGTGGCACGTACTGTATTAATTTTGGAAATGTAATATGTCCATTCAAACCATGCTAAAATTTTCGCTTATTCTGTTGATTAGTCA
Organism: Acanthoscelides obtectus; assembly: GCA_963669975.1. NCBI lineage: Eukaryota > Metazoa > Arthropoda > Insecta > Coleoptera > Chrysomelidae > Acanthoscelides > Acanthoscelides obtectus. Next base: position 24,725,490 of record CAVLJG010000010.1, on the reverse strand, counting down.
AAATACCTATTTTTAAAGTAATGATTACTCACTACCTACTTAATCGTATATATACAGGGTGGCGCATCGAAAACGAAACAGACGCATTTACTGACAGCTCAGTTTTTTTTTGAAAAACGGTCAGACCCGTCGATATTGTTTTCGAGGGGAACACAAGTTTGGCAGAAAGTCACGTTAACACGTGCAGCCCCCTGGGCGGGGGTGACACCAACCCTAAAATCTTAAATGGAAGGCGGGGTCGAGCGATACCTTATTTTAAAGGTCTTTCAATTCCCTTTATAATGATATAAAATTAATGTACTTTAGTTCAGTAGTTTTGAAGATTTATTGATTGAGCTAAAAGTAGACTTTAATAGGTACATCAGATTAGTTTGTACTACTTTCAGAAGAAATTTGACTAAAAGAATTTACTTAATAGTAAATGCTTTTTTTCACTACGCCCGCGTTTTTTGTGGCAAAAAAGTTAATTCTTGAAGAAAGATGAGGAAATATCTCGTACTTATTTTAAATTTAAGATTTTAGGGTTGGTGTCACCCCCGCCCAGGGGGCTGCACGTGTTAACGTGATTTTTTGCCAAACTTGTGTCGCCCTCGAAAATAAAAGCGACAACTCTGAGCGTTTTTCCAAAAAAAAAAAACTGAGCTGCCAGTAAATGCGTCTGTTACGTTTTCGTTGCGCCATCCTGTATATATAACAACGTGTGAATATGCTGCAAATAATAGTACCTATATAGCCTCACACATGAAATCGATGTTTTAGATCGTTAGCCTTCAATGCCCACCGGTGTTTAAAAAAATATTATGAGGCGCTGGGTCTTCTTATAGTATAATATTCAACCGTTGTGGTCCCTCCAATACTGTAGGTTAGCCCGTGCACGATAGGGCTAACTACAGCTTTCTAACACAAGCTTTATCGTATACTCATCATTATGCAATTTTATAGGTATGAGACAGAAAACGGCATCCTAGCAGAAGAAGAAGGCCATCTAGCTGCAGTAGGCCAAAAAGAAGAGGCCATCCAAGCCAGAGGATACTTTACCTACACTGGTCCTGATAATGTCGTGTACAGAGTGGATTACACTTCAGACGAGAATGGCTTCAATCCTGTGGGAGACCATCTACCTACGCCTCCACCAATTCCCGAAGCTATTCTAAGATCTTTAGAATACCTCAGAGCGAACGGACAATTGTAGAACACTTGGAATACTGACACGGATACAACTAGGATTATTATACTTGCTGTAATAAATTATTTTTAGGTTATAGTGACTATGTATTAGGGTAAATGCGGGAGAGTTGCCGCACTTTTTGAAAAATGGCTGTAATTTTCTTGATTTTCAACACTGTTCTTTAAAAATAAATCAATACAAAGGTACTGTATTAAACTTTATTGAGACATAAAAATAAACTTTAATTCTGAAGAAATATAGACAAAGCGAAAAAAAATTTTTTTCTATTAAAATCGGCATCTCTCCCACACTACTGGGAGAGACGCCGCATCAAAAAAGGAGAGATGCCGCAGTATCGGCATCTCTGGAAAACCCCTAATTTTCATTTCTTTTTCTTAAGTCGAATCTAGAACAGATGTTACACACTTCACCATACATGGTACAAGTGACATGTAGCCACTTTAAGCATTTAAGGCATTGCAGCCAATCCACTGTTTTAGTTGTCGTTTCGTAAACTTCAAAGCATTCCACGCAGCGTTCCCGATTTTCATTTTTCTTTTTGGCCAGAGGTTCATCGTCGCTGTCGCTCCATTGATTTTTTCTGGCTCTTCCTCTAGCTGTTTTTTTTGTACTCTTAGTTCCTTTTTCTTCGCTGTCACATTGGTTGTGTTATGTTTGTCAGGGCGAACCCTCTTCGTTATGTTTTCAGGTGATGTTAACACAGCTGCGCTTTGCTTGAACCTTTGCTTGAAGGATACAGGTACTTTTGGGATAGGAGAAACTTCTTGCAAAAATTTTGAAGGAGTGATTTGTGGACCGTCGCCTTCATCTCCCCTACCACATGCTTGAGCAGAACTAGTAGGGCTGGTGGAGGGTAATCCTAAGCTGGGACGGTTAGCATCTCTTTCTGGGGAAGTATCTGCCATGGCTGAATCAGTTATAGAATAGAAGTGATCCGGAATAGCATTAGGATCAACAGGATATATCCCTGTTGCCTTGAAACCGTTAATGGCTGTGGCCACAGATGCTGATCTTAACCAACTTTTTCCAATTAATGCACCGGCTTGATATCTCGTCAGGTTTCTGCTGGCGTTGTGTTTCATCCATAACTGAGCTTCCTGGTTAAAATAAGTTTTAAAAGGCTTAAAAAAGCTTCGGTCTAGTGGCTGAAGAGCCTGGGTACAGTGGCTTGGTAAACACAAGATAATTATATCGTTATCGTCAGCCACCTGCAGCATATCGCCGTCAGTACTGTGTGAAGTGTGGCCATCCAGGATTAATAAACACTTACCGGATGGCTTATTGGGGATAAACTGCTCCTTTAACCATTTGAGAAATAATTCCGAATTTATGAAAGATGACTTTCTATTCATATAAATTTTGGATCCAGCTGGCAATCCATCCGAAAATTCAGCCTTTCGGTTTACACCTTTGAAAATTAACGTGGGTGGAATGAACCTGCCGTCTGCACTACAGCATGCAACAACCGTTACATTTTCTCCTCGCTCTTTAGATGTTAAAACGTGGACATCTCTTGCACCTTTCGTTGTTAGTACTTTCCCAGGTTTGTTGATCAGTTGAACACCTGTCTCGTCCATATTGAAAATATGAGATGGCTTATCCAATAAATTATTTTCAGTTAGGATATCAATCAAAAGTTGAAAAAATTTGGAAGTTTCTTCTCTATTCATTCCTCGAGCTCTTAATAATGACAGTCCTTCAGCTTGCCTTATTGTCAATTCGGGATTTCTTTCTAAAAATGATATGATAGCCAAGAATAACCAGCCATCCCGCTGTTGTGTGAAAATTTGTGTTTCAATTTCAGCTTCTCAGCAAAATTATAAGCCAGCCGTCGAACTGCATTTCTATCAGGAGCAAATCCAGCCGCTGCCAATCGTTGGATGTGAACAACCAACCGTTTTTCATTTTTATGCCCTAGAACACCTTTAAAATAAATTATGCGGTAATGCTGAAGCAAAGTCTAAAAAATCACTTTACCTTCTGGTCCGAGACTCCCTTTCTGAAGATTACCACTGGCCATTCTACGTTTAAGGGTCTTTGGTGGGACATGATAACGCCTATGGGCTTCTCTTTTGGATATCTCACCGGAACTAACTTTATTAATGGCTTCTTGCAATTGTTCTTCGGTCCACAAAGCCCTAGGGCGTGCATTTGCCTTCCTCTGATATTTCCGTGGCATTTTTCTAATCAAAATGTAACTTTAATTTGATAAAATCCATGACAAAACGATAACTTTGAAAAAATAATTTGCGGCATCTCTCCTTCCTTAAAATGCGGCAACTGTCCTTTTTGTTGGGAGAGATGCCGCGCCCGCTTATCAAAATCACGCATTTACAACGCGACAAAATATAACATAGCATGTGTGGACATAACCTCAAAATACTGGAAAAAGCTTACGATTATCAAATAAAACTACCACCGTGCAAAAAACCACACTTTCTAGGATACAGGCTAAAATTTTGCAAAGAAAATTCGATCTTACCTTCCTAAATTCGAGGATAGCATGCAATATTCCAAAAAACAAACACGTTCGACGTCGTAACCGTTCACTAAACGATCGACTTTCATCATGGGTACACTCGGTTGCCTACTCTATGGCATTAGCGTTGAAATACAACAAAAGCGGCGTCTCTCCCGCCGCGGCAACTCTCCCGCATTTACCCTATATTAATATTTAAGGGCACAGCAAAACAGTGATGAAATAAATTGAATATGTGAAGGTTTATCTAGGACACACGTGTTGTTTTTAAATGCATAACAAAGAAGTAACCGAAAACCAATTTTATATTCAATAATAATGTGGAATTTGGCATCTTTCGACATAGCGAAGCGATGACAGACGCCAATAAGCATACTTGATTTTTAGCAGTGAATGGTATAGAACAAAAGGAAATTCTATTTGGAAACTTCTCGTGATTTCCTTTCTGTCTCGACAACTTGAATATAGAAATTATGGCGACATACTTATATGAAACGATTTCCTCGTAAGCGTACACGTGTATTTCCTCATATTGGCTCACTCTCGAATCAAGTTTGACATCTAAGGTTCCAAGAACGGGGTGCCTGAAATAAATCCATGGGATTCGCATCCAAGCGATGAAATCTCCTGCATTGAAAACGTTTACTTTCCACCAATTGAATAAGATCAACGTTAATTCAAAGTCTCAGACATAGTCCTAAATATTTCAATTTTGCAAATGGAAGCTTGTCGTTGATGATGATCTTACCATAGTTAATATGTTTACCTTATGCCCATGCAGATTATGATTATCAGTTATTACACATGCAACAGATTTCAAGTCTAAAGCAAATTAAATGCCTGGATTCATGCTCTTGGAGCTAACCCTGTATATTGCCCAATAAACTAGTAGTGATGGCCGGAAAACAGGTGTATTGAGATAAGCAATTAGAAATTCTCAGAAACTACTTGACCAATGTGTTGTGGTTATTTAGAAGTACGAATCCTACGAATTTGAAAAATATCAAGTATCTGCGAGAAACCATCGTTGCATTACCAACAAGTGCCAAAGCCTGCAGTTTGCCTCGGTTTTAGACCATAACTATTTTGCTATAAGTCAGATCTTCTTACGTGTGGTCTCATTTTGTAGGTCCTATAAATTTCAAGTTTTGCATATAGAAACATAGTAGGCCGCGCGGATCGAACGTTTGTACTGAATCTTAACCTCACTCTTTAGTAAACTTAAATTTAAAGTTTTACAAGAATACGTGCAGTGTTCTCACTACAGTGAATTTTCAAGTGTCACCAAGACATTAGAAAAATGGAACTATACCGAGAACATTTTCGCGCCATAATTTATTACAACTTTCAGAGACAATTATCGCAACAAGAATGCCTTGTTGAGTTACCGTCTGTTTTCGGCAACCAAGCGCCACATCAGTCGACAATTTCCCGTTGGTATGGCGAATTCAAACTTGGACGGGTGAGTCTTAACGACGATTTCAGGGTGGGTGCACCAAAAACCGCAGTCACCCGGAAAAACGTCGATGCTGTGCACAAACTCATCACGGACATGTGACATATCGCGAGATTGAGGCATCCTTGAAGATCTCAATGACCTCAATTCAAAAAATTTTTCATGAAGAATTAGGAGTAAGAAAATTAGTTTCTCGTTGGATACCCCACCTGTTGTTTTTGCCAAAAGTCATCACCGAGCTTCGAAAAATCAACCCCGAAAGTAGAATCCTCCTCCACCAAGACAATGCAAGCTCGCACATAGCCCAAAAAACAAGGCAGTATTTAATGGAAGAAAACGTGGAATTATTGGACCATCCTCCATATAGTCTCGACCTAAGTCCTAACGATTTCTTTACTTTCCCGAAAATTAAATACAGACTGCGTGGTCAAAGGTTCCAGTCACCAGAAGAAGCAGTTGACATATTCAAAAATGCCGTTTTGGATCTGCCAGCAAACGAGTGGAATAAGTGCTTCGAAAATTGGTTTGAGCGGATGCAGATGTGTATTAATCTTCGAAAAACAATAAAGTCATTTAAAACTACCTACGGTGTTGTTTTATTTCCATATGCAAAACTTTAAAGACATCACTCGTACCTAAAAATTTTAAACAGAGAGTTTTTCCGTTCCTGCCAGCTCTTTCGTTTGAATCCAAAAAAAAACACGCTTCCTCATTCTTGGTTGTCGAATAAAAACATTTCCCACAAAAATTGGTGTACCCATTTTATGCGTCCATGTGTTGAATACCCCCTTGAACAACTTGCAGCATAAAAACATGACATTACAATTATTTTGCAAAACAGGGGTATAATATGATTAGGCTAATTAGTTGAAATCCTTTAACATAGGGTATTGTTTCCAAAGTACTTGGTTCACGAAAAAAAAAAACCAAACGAGAAATTAAATTGCAAATTGCAATTTGATTGAAGATGGGGACGTAATTATCCGGTATAAAGTCCCAACAACAAACGCTAGCTTCAAAAAGGATTTTTTTGCGGAAGCTGATACTCAACCCTTTATATCAAATGTAGTAGTCGACTGGATTGGTATTTTAATTCAACTTCGGATTTTGAGCTGTGTAAGTACTGTTAGGCTAGCGGAAATACTTCTTTTCGTCTACAAATTAAGCTCATGTTATTTTGATGCAAAAAAGGATGGGTTACGTTTTTTCTTCAAAACAAATTCAAACATTTCGTGTTTGTGAGTAATTCGCAACAAAAGATGATAGACACATCCGCTTTGTTTCAAAATGTGTATAGTAACGTACGTTTTTCGAATATCGTAGCGCATCTGTTCAATTACTCACAAATACGAAACGTTTGAATTTGTTTAGAAGGAAAAATCGTAACTTTTATTAAATGCTCTTTGAGCGATCCCTGTATATAGCTCACTAAACTAGTAGTGATGGCCGGAAAACAGGTGTTTTGGGATAAACAATCGGAAATTCTCAAAAACTACTCGACCAATCTACTCCAATTTTGTTGTGGTTATTTAGAAGTACCGGTCCTACAAATTTGTAGAATTTCAAATATCTGCGAGAAAGTTTGCCTCAGTTTTCGGTTATAACTTTTTTGCTAGTAGTCGGAGCTTTTTACGTGTGGTCTCATTTTGTAGGTCTCATAAATACCTAAGAATCTTATATGAAGAGTTTTTTTGTTCCTGCCAACACTCTCGATTGAATCCAAAAAAACACGTTTTCTCATTCGTTGTCGAATCAAACTTTTTCCCACAAAAATTGGTGTACCTTTTTTATGTGTCCATGAACAACTTGCACCAATAAAACCAGACTTTACAATTATTTCGAGGAAATTTGCTAATATGATCAGACTAAATTATATAATTATAAATATTAGAATGATTTCTTGAGCTACGGCAGGTTGCTTTATTCGGTTTAAACTGGAAGAGTGTTGAATGAAGAACTGGTTGCCTATGGTTTTAACACGTTTCAGACAATCTATCTTAAAATTCCCCTCCAAGTAATACTGGTTGCTGGCGAGTTTTTCCACTCATGCTAGAAATCTTAAGAATTATTCATCAATAGGTCGAAGGATCACTAAGAGATGTCACTTTACAGCTAAGCCGATTACTATAGTGAGAAGTATCTGTGAAATGTCAGTACATAGAATCACAGACTTGTCAATAGGAAACTATGTAGACATGTTTTATTGGTACAATCTCTCTGACACTCCAGGTCTTGTATACAGGGTGACGGGAAAATAGATGCTGAGCCGGTGGGGGGGAGATAGTACAAGCCAATCTGAGTCGATTTTACTATAGGAACTACTGTCCGAAAATTAGCCGTTTTCGAATTATACTAATTATTAAGATTTTATAAAATTAACGTCCTATATACGTTGACCAAGTCATAAAACTTTAAAATTGGGTGTTTCATTTGATTTTTTTGGTTTTAGAATAAAAATATTCTAAAATACAAAAATTGATACTCAAATGTACATTACTGACGTTATTTCATGCAGTCAACTTCAAAATAGTTCAATTTTTGTTAAAAAAAAAACATTCGTTCATCTCAAAATCTCCATTTACTAGAAAGAATCACCTACAAATTTTTCGTGCAAAACAATTTTAAAATATCTAAGTTTCATTACCTTTGAAATGAGGTATCAAATTCACAACCCGGTTTAGAAATGATGTTGAAGATAGCAATTATTCAAGAAAACGCTCATTATTGGCGTGAACGTGCAGTAGGAAATCCTCATATAAAGAGACCAAAAGGATCCCAAAGGCGATTTTGTCTGAATGTCTGGATGGGCATTATAAATAACTGTTTGGTAGGACCACATTTCCTACCCAACTTAAATGGAGAAGCCTACGAAAATTTCTTAAGATATGTTCTATTTGAATTACTTGAAGACATGCCGCTGCACACAAGACACAGAATGATTTTTCAGCATGACAAGTGCCCCGCACATTTCAGACTAAGTGTTAGAAATTGGTGAGCAGTTTCCAAATCGATGGATCGGTAGAGGCGGACCAATCCCATGGCCAGCACGCAGTCCCTATCTCACACCTATGGACTTTTTTGTGTGGGGTCGCATGAAAACTTTAGTATACTCTGATCAAAATCCTGTACCCACAACAGAAGACCTCAGGATAATACATGCAGCATAAGAAATTGTAGTCCCTCGTAGGAATTCGGCGGTAGTAAAATCACCTGCCATAAGAAGAGCACGTGTGCATTAGAAATAAAGGGCGCCATATTGAAAATGTATTATAAAAATAAAAAAATGTAGTTTCAAACAAATTATCCTGTATTAAGGTATGATTTTGTAAGTCTAGTATTTTTATTGCATTTTCCTTCCTCCTCTTATAATAGTCATATTTTTGGCAATTCTTAATCGATTCGTGATTTTTATACCTCATTTAAGGGTAATGAAACGTAGATGTTTTCTAATTATTTCGTACGAAAAATTTGTATGCCACTTTTCCTAGTAAACTGAAGCCTTTGAGATGAACGAAGATTTTTTTAACAAAAATCGAACTATTATGAAGCTTACTGCATGAGGTAACGTCAATAATGTACGAGTATAAAGGACGTTAATTTTGTAAAATCTTAATAAGTAGTATAATCCGAAAACGGCTAATTTTCGAACAGTAGTTCCTATGGTAAAATCGACTCAGATTGGCTTGTACTATCTCCCCCACCGGCTCCGCATCTATTTTCCCGTCACCCTGTATACATACGTTTTAATAACCTCAGAATGTCAATTTATTTTCGTCTGAGGCACCGAAAACAAAAAAGTTATATAAATAATTTAGACATCCCTAGAAGCTCTAAACAGCAACTACATGACACTTTTGAGATGTCCTCAAAGCATTTTTAAGCGACCTCGTTTGGTCTCAATTAAGTTCCATTGCACATATACAGGATGTCCGCAAAGTTGGGGTTTTCCTTTACACGACGTGTAGATCTTGAAAACATAAGCAATTTTTCTTAGTACCATATACACCAATGTCTTAAGGGAACCGAGATAAAGGGCTCTGCAACATCAAAAATATCTGAATACCGTCCTGTAGCCGCGACATCACCGACTGGTACATGGTCACTGGCTCAACCCGACGACAGAACTGGGTCGAGGTCAGTGTGTCAGGTCAGTATGCAACCTTCAACCGACGGTTACGGTCACGCGTGTAGAGGTAAACGAACCCGTATAATCGATTGCGTTTTAAAAAAAAATAATGGTTACACACTCATACACCAATAATGAACTCGTTGATATGTTGTTAATTTACGGCGAATGTCTTCAAAATGCTACAAAGGCTTCGCGAGTGTATGCATATCGTTTCCCTAGACGACATCATCCAAGGCCCCGCAGATTTGTGTACCTGGTCCAGAGAGTCAGGGATACGGGCCATTTGGAGGAATTTCGAGGTGGGCACAGTGGGAGGCCTAGACAATCACGAATGGTGCAAGTTGAGGAAGAACTACTGAATCGCGTAGACGAGAATCCCTCAACAAGCACAAGAGACGTGGCTAGAGAAGTGCAAGTATCAAAAAATAAAGTGTGGCAAACGCTGCGTGAAGAGGGGCTGTATCCGTTTCACGTCCAACGTGTACACGCCCTTCAACCTGACGATTTTCCAGCAAGAATGCAGTTTTGTGAGTGGTTGTTGCATCAACATGACAATAATCCGGACTTTTTGAAGTGCATATTGGTGACAGACGAATCTACGTTCACGCGTAATGGGGTGAATAGCTTTCGCAACACTCATGTTTGGTCAGTAGAAAATCCGCACGCTGTCCTTCGGGCACATTTTCAACAATTATTTTCGGTGAATGTTTGGGCTGGCATGGTGAACGGTATGCATTTTGGACCATTTATTCTCCCGATTGGACGGGATGCAATACCTAGACTTTTTACGCACATTTTGCCTTCCTTCTTAGAAGATGTGCCATTAAGTGTAAGACAATCAATGTCGTTTCTGCACGATGGTACACCGCCCCATTTTAGACGTGAAGTGCGTGAGTTTTTGAATGAATTATTTCCGAATAGGTCGATCGGACGTAATGGACCCGTAGCGTGGCCTCCGCGATCTCCAGACTTAACACCATGTGATTTTTTTCTTTGGGGAGAAATGAAACGCTTAGTGTACCAAACTGAAGTGCATACGGTTGACGAACTTCGTCTCAGAATTGAACAAGCTGGTGCTTCCATTCGGGGGAGCGACTCCATTCTCAAAGCCTGCACCGATAACTTCGAACAATACCTATAAAGTACGTTTACCTGAAAACTGAAAACGCGGCAACGCCGTCATATTTGTTACCTCTGTTCGTGGTCTGCACCACCGCCTGCGTCTGCTCGGTAGCGCATCAGCTGATTTCATTTTCTGTTGGAGCGGTATGATTTCGGGCAGGGACATACTTAGCCCTTCTGGTCAACTGGAGAGTGAGTACCTTTTCCTTTATTTTTTTTACTTTGTCGCCCTCGTTTCACTACACATTACCTTTGTTTTTCCAAGGGTAGTTGTTTCAGAAAAGGACAACCCCAACTTTGCGGACAGCCTGTATGTGCTTACTTTTGAGGAAGATGCGATAGAATAAAGTTTGTGACGGTTTGATTTTCCTATAGTAACCGGAAGTAGTGACAGTAAGCCAACACAAATGACTACATTTGAAAAACCACCTTCTAACACGCTCAGAGTTCTTCAGAAAACTTTGACACTACAATATTGTGATAGCATTTCAGATTTGGATTATTGGATATGAGAAGGTCCCAGTTAAGATAGATAGATAGATAGATACATTTATTGTCTTGTAGATCATAAAAAATGACATAAGACTCGTCCTAAGAGGGAGGTACATAGTACACATAATTAAAAATAAAAACGAAACAAACATAAGTATTTACAAAGTACAAACAGGGACTTAATGCGTACAGACATTCACATATAAAAAAAGTTTAAAAAAAATATATCACAGTGCAAGGTATTCAGACAAAGAATAGAAACATTTTTCAACTAATAATTTGCGTAGTTTACATTTAAAACTAGGAATACTACTGACATTCCTGAGGTTAGCTGAAAGTTTGTTATATATTCTGATGCAAGTGTATTCCGGTGACTTTTCGAACAGCGTCAGTGTGTGTTTTGGAATACTCAGACTCTCACCTGCCCTTGTATTATAATGTGTGTTGATGTTTCTGTTCTGTATAAATTTTGTTTTGTTTGTATGTGCGAAAAGGGCGCACTTATAAATATGAATGCTTGGTAGAGTCATGATGTTTTTACTTCTGAAGATATCTCTGCAGGATTCTCTTCTACGAATGTTGAATATCAGTCTGATTATTCTCTTCTGTTGAACAAATGCTCTAGAAATTGAAGTTGCTTGTCCCCAAATTATGATGTTCCTTGATAAATGTGAGTGGACGAGAGCATAATATACATCTAGTAAAGCTGACTCTGATAAGCAAAACTTGATCTTAAGAATCGCATAATATGATTGGTTCAACTTTTTACACACACTGTCCATGTGTTGTTGCCAACTGAGCTTTGCATCCATTTCTATTCCCAAGAATGTCGTAGTTTTCGATGTCTCATGATTTGCTAGAATAGGGGCGTTTGCATAAAAATGTACAACATCTGACTTTTCGAGGTTTAAAATCAAACGATTTGCTTGGCACCACCCTTTCATTTCACATTTTACTCCATTTATTTTTGCAATGCTGTCATTGCGTGAGGTTCCACTTACAAGAACTGATGTATCATCCGCATAATTTGTTACAAATCTAGAGAGATGCAAATCACTTATATACAGAATGAATAGAAGGGGTGCTAAAACTGAGCCTTGCACTGCTCCAATGTCGATACTGTACGTTGCGGATGTAATTCCGTTAACTTTTGTTTTGAATTTCCTGTCAGACAGGAAAGACACTATCCAATCTAATATAAAACCTCTTAAACCTAAATAAAATAATTTTTCCTCGAGAAGTCCAATGTCAATTGTATCGAAAGCTTTCGATAGGTCAAAAAAGATGCCCGCGATACATTTATTCATATCGAGCTGTTTATATATCTGACATACAAACTCATAAGTAGCTGTCTCTATTGAATGAAGTTTCCTAAATCCATGCTGCGAGCTTGGGATAAGGTTGAATTTTTCAGCATATCCCAAAATTCTTGAATAAATCGCTCTTTCGATTATTTTAGAAAAGATTGACAACAATGTTATGGGGCGGTAATTATCAACTTGAGTAGGATCTCCCTTTTTTGGAACGGGAACTATTATCGCAAGCTTCAGGGATTTAGGAAATTTGCCTTGATAGACAGACATGTTAATTAAAGTTGTGAGAGGACCTGCAATTTCATTTAAAACACTTTTAATAACACGAGTAGTTATACCGTCACTACCACACGATTGTTTGTTTGGAAGGTTGGTTATGATTAATTTCACTTCTTCATCGGTGACCTCAGTGTAGAACATTGAATGCGCTACTTGAGTTTTAGCTTCTGCTGCTGGTAGTGGGGATCCTTTGAAGTGGTGTTGGAGCTTACTTACTACTGTGGTTGAAAATTGTTTCCCAAAAGCATCAGGCACACTAATCTGTCCCATATCTCCACCGTTGTCATTTTTAAGTGAAATTACTCCAGAGTTCTTTTTACGTCCAAGCTCCTGGTTGACTATTTGCCAGATCTTTTTTGTCTTATTATCAGCTGTTTTAATTTCGTTGCAGTAAGAGATGTGCGGCGAAGTTTGCTCCAGTTCTTTTGCGATCCTTCCAGATCTTTCGAATCTGACCCTTTCCCAGAAATTTGATCATGTACGATCTATCACAAAAATGGCCAACCCTTGCAACTGCAGGCTTTATAGCTCCGCTTTCTGTTAAAAGTAAGGTGATGGAGCGGTGCATAAATCGTTGGCTTCTGGAGTATCTCGAAGGTCTCGGGTTGATTAGTGACAGACAGCATGGGTTCGGGCACTAGGGATCCACCGGGGACCTGATAACTGTGGCAACTGTGAAGTAAACTTATCGAGTCGTAAGGTGAGGCTCACGTTATTGCTTTTGATGCCTACGAAAGCGTTCGGTTATCTGATTCATGCTGCCGTCTTGTGCAAACTTAAATTATATGCCCTATTGGGCTTTCCCTTTCCATCCCACAATGTCAACGTGGATGTTCCTCAGGTATCGTCTTGGTTTCGACATCGTCCCTCGCACATATCAATGACCTCCTTTGCTGTACGATAAACCTGACCCACAGCTTTGCTAGTGACAGCACTGTACATGCAGGAAATTCGGAGTAAGGAGCCGATCTCTGCAAGCGATCTGAAGAAAAGAAAACTAGCAGCCACTTCCTCTCCGACGAGAGATCAGGGGCCTATCACTGCTTGGTGACGTAACAATTTTGTACAGTTTGATGCTTCCAGAACGCATTACCTTGACTAACGGTTTCGATGGATGGCAGAGTTCTACAAAAGGGCTGTTCATTTCGACCGGTCGGAATCCAGATCACCGAGGATTTCATCTGGCACTAGCACATCTTTCTAATAGTGGCAGCTGCCTGGAGGAAGCTGGGCCATTTGTTTAGGGCTATTCTGTACAAGGTCAAAATGAGATCCAGCCTCAGGTATCGTTCACATGGTAAGTGTGTGGCTGCTCCGACTACATTATAACGGGTGATTTTTTAAGAGGTATAGGATTTGATTTTCAAAAAAAACACAAAAAACTTGAAGAAACGATTAAATCTTTATTTGAGTCGATAGAACGGTCGATATAATTTAATGTTTAAAGATTATTTCATGTAAATGTTGGCCGCGGCTCCGCTTTAGATGGCCCATGCGCAAGGTCCAATTTTAGCACAATCTCTCCAACATATCGGCCGGTATCTCACGAATAAATGCTTCAATATTGGCTTCCAGTGCGTCAATCGTTGATGGTTTATTCCTGTAGACATTAGCCTTAACATGGCCACACAAGAAATAGTCCAACGGCGTTAAATCACACGATCTAGGCGGCCAATTGACGGGCCCCAAACGTGAGATTTTTTCGTGTGCGGTGTGGCATGTGGCACCGTCTTGTTGAAACCACATGTCAGCCAAGTCCAGCTCTTCCATTTTGGGCAAAAAAAGTTTGTTATCATCGCACGGTAGCGCTCGCCATTCACAGTTACGTTCCGGCCATTGTCGTCGTTGAAGAAGTACGGCCCGATGATGCTACCGGCCCATAATCCACGCCAAACAGTAATTTTTTCGGAATGCATTGGTAGCTCTTGCAATGCTTCTGGGTGGTCTTCACTCCAGATGCGGCAATTTTGCTTATTAATGTACCCATTCAGCCAGAAATGAGCTTCGTCACTGAACACAATTTTTCGATAAAGATGTGGATCAAAAACAGTGTTGCCAAAAAGATACTAGCAAAAAAATCACCCATTACATGCTCGGTGCTATTCAGAGAAGGGCTATCCTAATGATTGATGACTCTTCTCTAATGGACAGTCTCGAGGCCCCTTCTCACCGGCCGGCCGATCTAGCACTCTTCTACCGCTACGCCAACGAGCTTTGCTCCTTTGCTCCATGATGCTGCCGCGATGTGCCTGGCAAACAGACTAAACTGAGGTAGTTAAAAAATCGGATTAACAAAGTATCTTTGAGCTCCTCGTAGCAGCCGCGGTGCCCTAGCATTTAGGCTTCTGCCTGCGCGACTGCTTCGGTCTAAACAAAATAACCTAACAATTTTTGTGGAGGTGACCGTCAAACCTCCTCTCAATGCATCGCTGGAAATGATATATCTCCTCAAGTTCTTCAGGCGTGGAAGGATGAGGTTAAAGCCTTGTTATTACTGTAGATTTCAGGAAGGACTCAAACGGGACTAACTGACTTCATATATCATCAAGGTCTTTCCGGAATGCTATAACCCAATTTATACTGGTTGGTAATTCTTTAACGGATTAACAAAGTATCTTCAAGCTCCTCGTAGCAGTCGCGGTGCCCTGGCATTTAGGCTTCTGCCTGTGCGGCTGGTTCGGTCTCATCAAAATAAAGCAACACTTTTCGTGGTGGTAACCGTCAAATCTCCTCTCAATGCATCGCTGGAAATGATGTATCTCCTCAAGTTTTTCAGGCGTGGAAGAATGAGGTTAAAGCCTTGTTATTACTGTAGATTTCAGGAAGGACTCAAACGGGACTAACTGGCTCCATATATCATCAAGGTATTTCCGGAATGCTATAACCCAATTTATACTGGTCGGTAATTCTTTAATTTATGCCGCACACACAGTGCGACATAGGAACCCTACTGAGGAGAGCTAATCTACTAACCAGAAAAATATTATTTAAGAGCTGTTTTACGGAATGCATGCTTCACCCACATTTCCTATACTGGCGACGTGTTAAAATTATTATATTAATCAGGTTTTTATTGTTTTAATATGTTAGTCCAGTCAAAGGGTGTAAGTTTTTATTAGAAAAAAATGTGCTCAACGTGCTGTGTCATGGCCGGGCACATATTACCAGCACGTGAACATGCAACTCGTTTAAAAGGAAGCCCTTAGCAGCTGGAATAAGTTTTGGTTTTACTTTCGTAAGCTGAGGAACCTTTTGAGGTAGCTTTAAGATGGTCATATGGACAACTGTAGTGTACAAATCAATATTTGGTTACACAGAACAAAAAGCGTTGAAGTGGTACTAGTAAGACGATTGCATGGTTGATCTAACGGCGATATACCTCTATTCTGCTTTTCTCTATAGAAGACCCGCAGCAATCCGTGTTGATGCCATTACCAAACATTTTGATCATACGGCTTTAACGGAGCTCCTACAATCACGAGTACCATCTGCTGAGGTAACGGGGGGGTGAAAAGAAAACGAGGGTGGGCAGGTCTTAGATGGTTGTCGGCGCTACTTTAAAAGAGGAAAGGATGACTACGGGTGCGTGCCAAGGTAAATTTTTATATTAACAGAGTCGGATTTCGATTAGCGATCTAGCCTGTAAATCGTTTCCT
This sequence comes from Acanthoscelides obtectus, assembly GCA_963669975.1. NCBI lineage: Eukaryota > Metazoa > Arthropoda > Insecta > Coleoptera > Chrysomelidae > Acanthoscelides > Acanthoscelides obtectus. Next base: position 24,709,375 of record CAVLJG010000010.1, on the reverse strand, counting down.
ATTTTGGTACTCAGCAAGTGATTATTTAGTATTGTTCTACCCTGGTTACTGTTCGTCGATATTGTGTTGTTGAATTGTTGAGCTGTACTCTTGTTGGTGTGATTGTTCTTAAGTGCCTTTTTTATCAAGGTTGATAATGGACAATAAAAGGTCATATGCGACAATTTTAATTACGAATGCAGTGAGTTTAATTCATGATGAGGACAACAATAATGTGGAGCAGTTCAACTCTATAATCGCAAAATACATTGGGGTAAGCGAATAAATTATTGCAAGAAGAGGAAAATGTGCTGCAGCTGTAGTGAGCCACAATACCGAGCGGCCTGTTTATGTGGTTCAAATACATTTGCGTGCTAAGCTTAGTCCAACCTCGCTTATCACTAAGATGGAACAAAGACTCAAACGCAAGAATTTTGAAAAGAAACTCAGACCAAAAAAAGCTGATATAAAAATAACTAACAATTCGGATAGCAATTCCAAAGAAAATGAATAGTTTTATGGCGAATTCGGTCAAAAGCCTGACATTAATTCCATTGATTTGGAGGTTGCTTAGCGAAATTTTTTAGGGAAACTTAAAGAAAGTGACGACGAGATTTTGCAGATTGAACAAGTCAACAAATCACAGGACTATACTTTGTGGTGTCTTCAACGGAGGATAAGGTTGACAGCGTCTCGGTGTGGTGAAGTTTGTATAAGAAGGCAGACAACAAGCTGTTAAGTTCTAATAAACTCCATCATATACCCAACAGAGTTTTCTAGTAAGGCAATAAAAAACGGCAATACAAAAATCATTGGACACGGCAGTTCAATCTTGTGGTTTGTTTATTGATCGCACACATCTATTTCTGCCAGCATCACCTCCGTCTACCTATTACAGTAGACAAGACATGTACTTAATCCAGGTACCTAACTGTTTCCTCTTGTTTTGACTGCATAAGATATTTTTATGACCCTCGTTCAATTGTTACCATCTACCACATGACCCTTGTAAACATAATATTGTTTATTGACATGAATAAACGAATTTAAATTTGAGTTCTTGAATTTATTTTAGGAAAGATATAAAATTATTTGAAGACATTTTTTCTTAGTCGGAACGCACCGTCACGACGCTTGGACTGGCAGGTTTAAGCAGTAGATGAATTTCGCCCAAAAACCGATTTGCACTTCACAGCTTACGTTTAATTTTTATTATTTCTCTTGCAGCGTGCTAAAGACAAAGTCCACAGGGTGCCAGCGATCCACTATTTCGATTTTATCCACTAGGATCTTTTTAAAATATCAAGAAGTTCTGCACAAATAGTTAGCATTTCAACCCACCATAACTCTTGCGCAAGTACAAAATTTTGTAAAAAGCTCTGATAGCACCCTAGGCAATTATGTCCTGCTTATATCCAGAAAAACATCACAAACTGCAGAACACAAATTGAAGGTAACGGCGAAATGGGTACATTTCACGGGTCATGAAATTCAAATGAAAATGCAGGTATAAAATCTACCAAATTATCATTCTCAAGAACATATTTCCTTGACATATCGATAATTTTAAAGTTCCACGCTAAGTTCCCCTATACTTATCCGAATTTATTCTTCCCTACTGTCGGTAGTTGCAGATCTGTTGGCTCTTGGTGTCAAACACCTATGGAGCAGATACCGATTTTTTTCAAATCGTGAGCACATTATTCGTCGGATTTTCGTTACTTAAATTTCCTGTAATCACTGGGATCAAAAGCTTCTTAATAATAGAACGTGTTTCACTGATTTCAACCCCCCCTTTTTAAGCAGTACAACTTTTTATGTCAATGATTAGGAACTCCTGAAACGTCAAAAACGGTGTTTCAGCAATTGTTACTTTTTCTTTTTTGCCTATAGCACCGTTGCCAGTGGAATAGAACTACAAAGCTTTGGGAGCGGGGAAATTTCATAAAAATCCGAGCTGTAATTTCCAAGTTGATGATGAGTGATACAGTTTTTTGTGATATAGATGCCATATGACTTAAAAAAAACATAACATCTCATTTTAGAAATTTCTCGCGATTACAAAACGGCTTTAAAATCGATAGTGCCTATTTGCAGAACGAGTTATCTACAAAATTTTATATGAAATAGGGCCACCAAATTATCTGAATACGGCCTTTCTTCGTCCGTACATTGCGCCGCTACGCTTGTGTCGGCAGCACGAAACAGTAGACAAAATTCGTCCAAACTACGATTTGTAGAGGTTTGCGCGCTTCGGAATTGACGCTTTATTTTTTGATATTTTTGGATGAAATTTTCACAGTGTGCTCAAAACAAAACCCCACAGGGTGCTATAGAGCCACTTTTTCCTTTTTCAACTAGGTTCTTTTTAAAAAAATCGCGAAGTTGAACAGAAGAAGTGCGCACTTCAACCCATCATAAAACTTGTACAAAAACAAAATTTCAAAAAGTGCTCCTTCAGGACCCTGGGCAATTATCTTCTCAACATACTGCATGAATTTCATTAAAAAATATTTAAAAATGGAGTGTCAGTTTTGAAGCAGCTGAACCCTTGTAAATGGCTTGAAACTCACTGCGTCGGAGCCGCCTTAACATCATAAGTGATGCTGCGCGGGATTAGCTCTGTAGGGCAGGCAGATGATAGAGATGTCAGGCAAAGTAGGTAATACAGTTAGGCAGGTAGAACACCAGACTACTAATATCACCATACGTAGGAGGGACGTCTTTTAAGTTTTGCATATAGAAGCATAGTAGGCCACGCGGATCGAACGCCAGTATTGAATATTAACCTCACTCTTTAGTAAACTCAAATTCAAAGTTTTAAAACAATACATCACTACAGTGCATTTTTAAGTATCACCAAGTCATTAGAAAAATGGAACTCAACTGAGAACATTTTCGCGCCATAATTTATTACAACCTTCAGAGACAATTATCGCAACAAGAATGCCTTGCTGAGTTACTGTCTGTTTTCAGCAACGAAGCGCCACATCAGTCGACAATTTCGCGTTGGTATGGAGAATTCAAACGTGGACGGGTGAGTCTTAGCGACGATCCCAGGGTGGGTGCAGCGAAAACGGCAGTCACCCAGGAAAACGTCGATGCTGTGCGCAAACTCATCATTGAAGATAGACATGTGACATATCGCGAGATTGAGGCGACCTTCAAGATCTCAAAGACCTCAATTCAAAAAACTTTACTCGAAGAATTAAGAGTAAGAAAATTAGTTTCTCGTTGGATACCCCGCCTGTTGACTGAAGAGCAGAAAGCAGCCAGGGTTAATTGGTGCCAAAAAATGCTTGACCGTTTCCATTCCGGTAACTCAAAAAATGTGTACAGCATTGTTAGTGGTGATGAATCGTGGATTTACTGTTATGAACCAGAAAATAAACGACAGTCGGCTGTTTGGGTGTTCCAAGGTGAAGAAAGGCCAACAAAAGTCATCCGACATTTGTGTCAAAAGCGGGTCATATTGCAACAATTCCTCTTAATGAGCAAAGAACTGTTACTGCGGATTGGTATACCACCATTTGTTTGCCAAAAGTCATCACCGAGCCTCGAAAAATCAACCCCGAAAGAAAAATCATCCTCAACCAAGACAATGCAAGCTCCCACACAGCCCAAAAAACAAGGCAGTATTTAACGGAAGAAAACGTCGAATTATTGGACCATCCTCCATATAGTCCCGATCTAAGTCCGAACGATTTCTTTGCTTTCCCGAAAATTAAAAACAGACTGCCTGGCCAAAGGTTCCAGTCAGCAGAAGAAGCAGTTGACGCATTCAAAATGCCGTTTTGGATCTGCCAGCAAACGAGTGGAATAACTGCTTTGAAAATTGGTTCGAGCGCATGCAGATGTATATTAATCTTCGTGGTGAATACCTCGAAAAACAATAAAGTCACTTAAAGTTACCTACCGTGTTGTTTTATTTCCATATGCAAAAATACATCCCTCGTATACAGGAAAATCGTTTGATTCTTGCTCCAATGAAAAAAAGCAGTGATACCTTCTTGTGGGAAAATGTTGGGGCTGAGGAATGGCAGCATAGAATTGAGCTGTAGCCAGTGGTAAAATATTGATATTCAGTAAAATCATCTTTCTTGCCAGCTACTAGCGCCGATTCACTGATCAACAGCCAAAAAATATCCTGAATAAAATCAACAAAATATTACTATTTTTAATGTGCTAAAACCGGAATGAAACTTATTTTCTCAATATTAGTTCAAGTTTTAGAGATACGGTAATTATATGTGTTCCTGCTGAGACAGTGTTAATATACTGTAATTCACAAGAATGCACGTGCTACATTTTTATATTCGGCAAGGAAAGATGATGTAATCGGCATGATTGTGTTACGTTATACATACGTGTACATTATATTGTTTTATATTAGCCATTTTTTCCTCAGTTGGCTGACAGCGTTCATGCAAGATGTCTCGAAAGTGTGTAAACAATCCAGATCAGTTTTGTTACGTGTGTGGTGATGTGACTTTTGCGTCTCAGAGACGGTCTATTACTCCACTAATAACAAAGGCATATCAGCTTTATTTCGGTTGTAAACTAGGTGATCAAGAAAAACAGTGGGCACCCCACATCTGCTGTAATACATGTGCTTCAAGTCTGAGGAGCTGGTTAAATGGCAAAAAACGGTCTATGCGCTTTGCTGTCCCAATGGTTTGGAGAGAGCCTACAAATCATATTAATGATTGTTACTTTTGCATGGTACCTTGTGTTGGACAAGCCACAGGTATGTCCAAGAAAAAAAATCGGTTATTAACTACCCAAACATACCATCTGCGATGAGACCTGTACCTCACAGTGACGAAAATCCTATTCCAAAACCCCCAGAATCCTACACTTGCGAATCAGAAAACGAATCAGATCATGGCGATCGAGTGATTCGTGAGGAAGAAGATATGCCATCAACGTCAAGAGATCCTGATTCTATACCGAGCACGTCATGCCACCAACCGCACAAAATAACACAGTCAGAATTAAATGATCTTGTAAGAGATTTAGAACTTCCAAAATGTAAGGCAGAGTTGCTTGGATCAAGACTGCAGCAGTGGAACTTGTTAGAAGACGATGTTTCGGTATGCGTTTTTTGTAAACGCCACAAAGACAGAACCATTTTTCAATATGGAAAATAACTTGGTTTTCTGCAGTAACATTAACGGCTTACTGGCGGCTTTAAATATAAACTATAACACAGAAGAATGGAGATTGTTTATAGACAGTTCAACATTGAGTTTAAAGGCAGTGTTATTGCATATTGGAAATATCTTACCATCTCTTCCTGTAGGGTATGAAGTTCACATGAAAGAATCATATGACAATATGAAGTACCTATTGACATGCATAAGATACGATGAGCACCAATGGCATATTTGTGGCGATTTGAAAGCTGTTGCACTTTTACTTGGGCTGCAGCTAGGCTACACAAAGTTTTGCTGTTTTTGTTTGAATGGGACAGTCGGGCAAAGGCACTTCATTACACCAGACAAAACTGGCCTGTTCGTCAATTCCTAGAGCCAGGTCAAAAAAATGTACAGCATATGCCATTAGTAGATCCGAAAAAAAATTTATTACCACCACTGCATATCAAGTTGGGCCTAATGAAAAACTTTGTCAAGGCATTAGATAGAGATGGGTCAGCTTTTCAATACCTGCGTCAGAAATTTCCTAGACTAAGTGAGGCAAAGGTTAAAGAAGGTATTTTTGTTGGGCCAGATTCTAAATATTTTGAAAGATACACAGTTTGAAAACACTTTAACAGGTATTGAAAAAACTGCTTGGAATGATTTCCGTCTGGTGGTCACTAATTTCTTGGGAAATAGAAAAGCTGACAACTATAAAACCCTTGTCAAAAATATGCTGTCATCGTATCAAAAGATGGGCTGTAATATGTCTCTTAAGATACCTTTCCTACACTCACACCTGGACTTTTTTCCTGACAATTGCGGAGCCGTAAGTGATGAGCACGGCGAACGTTTTCATCAGGATATTTCAACAATGGAAAAAAGGTACCAGGGAAAGTGGAATCCTTCCATGCTTGCAGACTACTGTTGGACTCTTGGTAGAGATGCTCCGGAAACGATCCATAAAAGAACAGCAAAAAGACAGCGCATATAGTGATTCTTATAAGTATATGAATCTTGTTACTTTTTTAATATATCCTTAAAAATAAAAAGTTTTTTTCTAAACCACAACTAATTTTTTTATTTCATTGTCATTTTTGGATTCAGCGCCCCAAAATTAACAAAGAGGTGCACTTTTCCCACAAGATACAATTAAAGAACTAAAATTTGATGTCCAGTATTATTTGACTTTCAGCCTGTTTCCGAAGTATGGTAATATAACGCCGCTGTTATCATTAAAATCGGTGGAAATTACTGGTAACCGGAATCTCTGTAAAACGTCGGTTCTATTCTGAACAGCCCTGATTCATACGAGTGCTGACTTTATATCATATAGTCTGCTTTTCATTCAACTTTGGTGCCCGTCTTTCCATTTATATTACAGAATGCCCTCCTCCAGACTCTGGCTTTTCGGAGCAGTTCTTTATTATTGGCTTGCCCCGCTGTGTCGATGACACCTAGGATATTGCTGAAACATGATCGGCCAGATTCAGGTCATATGTGTAGTGAAGAATATACATTAGATCTCAGTCATCAGATTGAGAAGAGAATGAGACCAGAGTCGGTGGACCAAACAAAGCTAGGATCCAGCTCACCTTTGTGTAAGTGGGATCGGTCGCTAGATCTGGTTCTCCAAATGTTAGAACGATTGATTGGCGGTGTTGTAGGTAATTTGGTCTGACTCACTTCCATACTAAAAACTCGATACATATAATTATGATCTACAATATTTTCAGGACACCAATTCCACAAGGACGAATTAAGAATCAAGTAGTATTCCAACTAAAACACTCCATAATAAGTTTTGAAACCTAGATCAATGAGCATAGATCAATGTCGATACTGAGAAGCTCGGCGCATATTGAAGCACTATTGCGGGTATTCAGAAAGCTACCATTTTTACTTTAATATCACCATAGCAGATCCTTCTTCCATGAAAATTCACCCTTTGACAATCTGGCATCTCATATTTAATAGCGGCCTGCAAAACCAACATACAAAATATCCAGGTTACTCTCAAACAGAGCTGTCTTCTAACATTGCTAATATTGAATCGAGACTTGCAAGATCTATGGAGACGATGCACTCAGGCAACGGCGCTTCTTCTACCCCTATTGCCCCAAGCTCCCAAGCTGAGACAATGGAGTTATTTAGACGTTCCCACAATATCATTCTGAGGGGCATAGCTGAAGGGAACGACGACATAAACATAGTATCAGAGATAATTAGGCATATTGAACCATCTGCCGAAAATCACCGACTCAGCATCACTCGCCTTGCCAGAACAACTTCAAGCAATCGTTTAATTAGAGTTGTGTTTTCCTCACCTATTATCGTCAGCAATATTTTGCGGAAGAAAAACTCCATCCTTCACCCCACGCTTCGTCACGTAAAAATCTCTGACGACAAAACCAGAGGTCAAATGCAAGAACTACAACACCTTCGCGAAGAGCTTAGACGTCGTCAAACAACAGGCGAAAGTAACATTACTATAAAATACGTTCGTGGTAAACCTTCTATAGTACACACAGCTACCCAGGAGATCACACCTTCAAAAAACTGATAAATTCTGTGGCAAACTGGACGATTTGTTACACTAATATACAATCTCTCTTTTCAAAGCTACCTGAACTCCAAGCATTTGTTCGAGACAATAATCCAACGTTCGTTTGCCTTACGGAAACATGGCTCCATTCCAACGTGTCCGACTCTTCCATCAATTTGCCTGGATACTATTTATACAGAATGGATTCACCACGCACTCCTGGTTTTGGTGGACTATGCATTTATGTTCGCACGGAAATCGCGTCGGCTTCTCGGTATCTCCCTCTTTCAGTCTTTTCGATGGCACTGACAATCTATTTTTGGAATTGAGGTGCCCAAATTTCAGCTCCACGATAGGCTGCATATATCGGCCACGGCCCTGTTTGGGAGACACACACCTGTGCAGTCTCATTTCAGATCACTTAAATAAAAACACCAACCTTTTCATAGCTGGTGACTTCAATCTACGTGACATTAGCTGGCCTATGTCAACCATTCCGGAATGCAATTCTTCTTCTGCTGCTTACATCGACTTGCTACGTAACTCTAGCATATCTCAACTTGTTGATCGTCCAACGAGATTCAGAAAAGGACAGACGCCTAGGGCTCTGGATTTGATATTCGTTAACGACGCTGACTTTGTTTCTAATTTAGATTATTTGCCACCTTTTGGCAAGACTGACCACTGTTCACTTTTATCTTCTCTCCAGTTCAATATAAATAGTCGTTCTACAATCGATAAGTTTAAAACCATCAAAATTGTAAACCACGATGCTCTTAACCAAGCCCTGTCTGAAGTCAACTGGCCTGCTTTGCTTAACAACCGTAGCACCCAAGATATGTGGGACACTTTCGCTCAACGAGTCCTAAGCGAAACGGCTAACAATACTGTTGAAAAGAAGGTATACTGTGACGCCTCAAAGCCCTGGATCAACTCTAACATATCGAGGATGCTTCGTCACAAGAGATCTTTGTGGCAACGGTTTAGGAGGAGTGGCCATTCACAAGATTACGTGTCTCATCGATCCTTTTCTAACCTCCTATCTAGAACGTTACAGAATGCCAAACATGCTTATGAACGAAAACTCGTTACCTCCAAAAATAAGAAGAAGCTGTTTCGGTATCTAAGAACAAACCTGAATTCCAAAGTTTCATCACCTCAGATCCGCGACGCTGACGGTCATCTCCACATGGATGCCAACTTACTGGCAGAGTCCTTTAGTGATGACTTCGTCGATGAGCCTAATGGAAACCTTCTACCGACCACTATATGCCATAGGTGTCCCAACAGCCTTTGCGAAGTTGAGTTCCTGCCTGAAGATGTATTAATGCACCTGCGAAATCTGAAGACCTCTTCCTCCCCTGGTAAAGATGGGATGACGGCTGCTGTACTTAAAAACTGCGCTTCAGCACTGGCCCTACCATTAAGCTTGATATTCACATCGTCTTTTAGATCTTATACCCTACCCTCATGCCGGCTTAGTGCTTCTGTTACCCCTGTATTCAAAAAGGGCGACAAATCCTCCGCTAAAAATTATCGACCAATAAGTCTCGTTCCTATCGCCGCCAAAATAGCTGAAAGAATCATATTAAATAAGCTCCTGTCATTTGCTTTCGGAAATGACCTTATCCCTAAGAATCAGCATGGATTTCTGCATGGTCGATCAATAATGACCCACCTTCTCCACTCTCTCAACGATTGGACTCATTATGTGGACACAAAGACTCCTGTTGATATAATCTACTTAGATTTTTCTAGGGCTTTCGATCGCGTACCACATAGAAGGCTTCTGTTTAAGTTGGAATGTATGGGAATAAGAGGCGAGTTGTTACTGTGGATTAAGGCTTTTCTCACCGGGAGGACTTTCTCTGTGCGCGTCAGTGATAGACAGTCTCACCTTCATCATGTAGCAAGTGGAGTTCCTCAAGGCTCTGTCTTGGGGCCAGTGCTGTTCCTTCTGTATACAAGTGACCTGCCCGCATTGATTTCCTCCACATGTTCAGCTTATGCCGACGACACCAAGGTTTACAATACTGTCGTAAATTCTGCTATACTTCAACGAGATCTTGATATTGTTTGTCAATGGTCAGTCAGTTGGCTTTTACCCTTAAATCTAACTAAGTGTTGTGTCCTTCACCTCGGGAAGACAAATCCGCGATTTACATACAAGATCTCTGACCACAACATCAAAGCAGTTTCCAGCCACACTGATCTGGGCGTTGTAGTCAACGATCGTCTTTCCTGGTCAGAGCATATTCACCACGGTATATCAAAAGCCAAGAAACTTCTATACATGCTGGAGAGGTCTTTCAAAGGATCCGATGTCAACACTTGCGCCTACATTTACAAGGCATTCGTGAGGCCAATTCTTGAATTCGCTGGCCCGGTATGGGACACTGTGCTTCTGCGCGATAGAAATCTCGCCGAATCAGTACAGCGTCGGGCTACTCGTATCCCTTTTGGAGCACGAAGACCAAGCTATGAAGATCGCCTTGAATTATTCAACCTGACCTCATTCTCTGAGCGAAGACTTCGTGGCGATCTTACTTTATAGCTATCAACTGTCTTTTTTTATTTTTTTCTATTTGATGTATTTGTGTTACGTGTCCGTACACTATATTTACTGCATGAGCTTATAGTACTGTGTACTCTGCTCGTCTCAATTATCATAATAATAATAATAATAATAATAATAATAGTTTTGAGATGCTGTTTGGAAGTGAGCATGTGATCGCGATGATTAAATTTGGAACTATATGTTATTACTTTCGCTTGTCTTGGTCACCAGGAACAATTTATTGTGACTATTTTTTGTATTTCTGAAATGCTTTTGGAAATTCCGCACGTAATTCAGCTCGTGATCTAACTTTCGCAGTACCTACAGGAGTGAGTGTATTCTAAGCAAACTAGCCCTCATCCTGTTTTATGTAAAAATTCAAAAACAAAGGCGTATGAGTAATTTATGCCCAACTTCGGTATTCAGTTCATAGGCGAGTACAAGGCTGACTCGCGTTTCTTTTTTTTTTGTCGTGTGTCTAATCACAAGTGACATTTATGCTGTTGCTGAATTTATTATTATTATATTAAATAATCCATAGCGTAGGCGGAGATGATCGATGAAAAATCCAGGCCGGCCTTGTTGATAAACATATTTCACGTTTCTTGCAAAATATGCTGCCCCATTAGAGCAAAATATGCAAGAAATAGTCTGGTAATTGTATAGATTGAAATCGCCAAGGTTTGACTGACTTGTATGAAGTAGGAAACGATGTTACTGACTATACAAGCACCTGTCGCCAGATTATACATTCTATTATTTTTTTTTCCTATTTTGCACAAGTTATTAATGGTAATAGTTATGGAAGGCCGTCACCAAAAAAGCATTATCGGGCGAGAGTTTAAGGGTCGAATCATCAGTCGCTCCTTCAATTGTAGGACGCCTTTATGGCCTGCTCGATCTTCATAGTTTTCTTCTGTTCCGTGTCAGCGCTATATTTTGAGGTTATGTCACAAATATATTTTTCAATTGTTCATGCTTTTGATTTATTTCATCTGTTATATCAACCTGAAATCTCCTAGTAGAGCGCTGACGCTAATAAGGAACACCAGATATCTAGAAATACCACAGCCTTTCTCAAGGAGAGAAAAGACTATGAACATCAAGGAGGCCATAAAGGCTTCCTACAATTAATTGTACGAACGACTGACGATCTGGCCCTTAGACCGATCGGCTAGTACCCTTAATCAGTTTAGAATACCCAAAGTTGTATGGGTAGCCTTTCCTATTTAAATCATTTAACACACAGGGTATTAATCGACTATCTCTCAAAACTTTAAAAGCGACTCTTCAAGGCCAGGATGCATAGTTACACAAAACCATGTTAAATACACCAACAATTAGTCAAAAAAGCAAATCAAAGCTTTGGATTGGATTGATCGTACAGGAAAGAAGGTCGTTGGTATGTAAGGAACAAAGTCGGAACCAAGACCCATCCCTGCGTTAACATACGAACCCCTTCCCACTTCAGTTGGCCCAACTATTGGAATCTTAGTTTTTTTCTTATCAAACACAAACAATAAAAAATTAGCAGGGTGTTATAGGTTTAAAATATTAACAATGAATATTTTGATAATATACAGTAGAAAACACCAACTTTATCACTCCCTAATCAAATTTGCAGCATAAAAATAACACATGTTGCAATTACAGCATATCAACCTATTTTCATTTCAATGCAAAATAAGTCTATAACGCATAGGTGGCTGTGAAAAATAAAAGCCATGACAATTGTTTTTATTAATCACAGCTGTCAGAATACGTTTAAAATAGTTTTGGGTAGTTAAGGTTTTTGAAAATGGGTAGAGGAAAGGTTATTAGTGAGAAATTCGGTTACTGATAATTAAATTTTTTAATTCTGGGAAATCAAACTCAGAAATTGCAACTTTGTTAGACTTATCGCGGTACAGTGTGAGAAATATTGTTAGAGAAGATATAGCGTAACTGGTTCAGTTAATATTAAGCCACGATATGTGAAAAGAAGTAATATCACAAATGCCGACCGAAGAGCATTATTAAGAAGAATAATCGTGAAAAAACAGGCGTGCCAATTATTTACAATCAAGTGCTCTGTGGGGTGACGCTGTTGGAAGGAGAATTTCGAGGTACACAACTCATAGAGAGGCCCACAAACTGGGATTTAGCACTTGCAAGGTAAGTTTTCTTATAAAAAAGTCTTTAGGTCTTTAGGGTTTTTACTTCTAAAAACCCTAAAGTTGCACAACTTGTTTATAGGCCAAATAAAAGCCACTATTAACTCCACTGCAAAAGAAAAATCGTCTTAGATGGGCTAAAGAACATAAACAATGGACACCTCAACAATGGTGTGAAATACAATGGAGTGATGAGGCCCGATTCGAAGTTTGTGTTCGTGACAGTCGCAGTAGAGTTATTCGCAAAAAAATGAAGCATTCCATGTTGACTGTCTGAAGAGAAAAGTTAAATTTCCAGCATCCATTATGGTCTGGGGCAGTATCAAGAGGAGTAGGAAAACTTCATTTTATTGATGGAAATGTGGATACACATATATGGCAATTTTAGAAGAATCGCTTTTACCAATGATGGAAGAATGTTTGACGTCCAAGATTTTGTGTTTCAGCAAGATGGTGCAGCGTGCCATACCTCAAAAAAGGCTATAAAATCAATGGAAGAAAATAATGTCCCACTTTTGAAATGGGTTTCTAGCAGTCCAGATCTGTCACCTATTGAAACTTTGTGGCACGAGTCTACGACAACATCCTGCTCGTACAATCACCCAACTGAGACAAAAGAAATATGGGATTGTTTTATACCAAATTTTTGCCAAAGCTTGGTTAACACTATGCCCCAAAGAATTTTAGTCGTAATAAAAAATAAAGGTGATGTCACCCAATAGTAATCTTTCAATTGTTGCTTTGTTAACTTCGCGCATTTATTCGCACATTGTTTATTTGTTCAGATGTTCTATTAGTTATAAGTCTAGGTGATTTCAGATATGTATTTTTTACGACTAGAGTGTATCTAAAATGTTTTTGAGAAAATAAATTGTTTTACAAGTAAATAGTTTCATCATGTTTAGTTTAGAAAGGCATATTTTGGTACAAATCTTGAAGTGGGCCAACTGAAGTGGGAAGGGGCTCGTATTCACATGAGGAGGATGTAAGTTAGAGGGTAGGATGCCACAGCTGATCGAAACTAAGATACGACATGAGCCTCACCACAGGACTGGATGAGTTTTTCCACATTTGCGTAACGTAATCCAGTCCCTCCTGGGAATGCTGGTGCCAGGAACCGTTCAAGGTACTCCAGGACCTCCCGATGTATGCACCTCTGCATCATCTTACTTATAACGGAAAGCAGAGCTATATACCTGCTGTAAATTTTCGGTTTCTTTGGAAAGTGCTAAACAACTCTCCAGTAGAACGGCAGGAATCAAGTCGGGACCAGAAGCTCTGCTGATGTCGAGCAACAAGAGCACTTGTCTCACGGTCTCAGGCCGGAAGATCATTTCCCGGTTGACTGAAATTTCACCTCCACAACACCGTGGTCTGAGTTACGCAGCAGTGCTGTAAGGGATATTATGCGAGGCCAGAAAGAGATCTAGAGATCTTCTGGCATGGGACATGCGGGGACAAAAGTAGGGCTCTACACCAGCTGGGTAAGTTCCTGGGCGTCGATCTTGTGTGACCCCAGCCAGAGCTTATTATGGACATTGAAACAACCTAGGCGAACTACCTCTGAAACTGTGTAGTTGATGGTCAAGAAGGCCATCCTTGTTATGATCCAACGGAGCGCGATAGAGGCAGCAAATAGATTTGTGAGGTGGTCTGAAGTTGAGCCGAAGCCAAATGATGTCCTTCCGGCCTGATTCCAAAGAAACGCCTTTCTAGAGAATAGCTAAGATGGTCAATTGGGTCAGAATTGGAGATTTGGGTCCCCACCAAGAAAAGCATGTCAGGACGATTAGACTGCAGATAGTAGTGAATAGCGTCAATGCTTCTGTTAATCCCGCAGATGTTCGTGAAGGAGATTTTGTCATCGATGTTGTTCGCTGGAGTCCACCCTCCATGCGTATATTCCGGGAGTGAAGTGCGCTTACAACCGAAGTTCTTAGTATTTTAGTTTTTGAGGGGTCCCTCGCAATTTTTTGTTGAGAAGAGGAAAAGCAAAAGAAAAAAGAATTCAGCTTACTAGCAAAAGAGAATTGCTCGAAATTCAAATCTTTTCCAACCTGAAATACCTTATTTCAACAATCGTCGGCTCATTTGACAGGCTTCAAGTTATTTATTCTTAAGTGATTCTAAAATGAAAATATTTTTTGTCAAAATATCAACAAACGTCAGCCTTTGTTGATCTAAATATGCGCAGATTTAATGCAGAGAATTTATTTCACTGAAACAAATTTGATAATAAAATCCGAACTCCCTAAAGAACAACAAGTAAATTTGTTTTTGATTAGGATTTTGTAAATTTTAACAAAATCAGCTGATGGTTCCAGGGTTCCAGGCAATTTTTTCAGTGTGCACAGAAGAAGTTTGTCACCCTGCACCTTAAAAACGCATCATTACAGGACACATGCTTATAATATTTCTACTTAAAATAAATATTCCATACAACTTAGAATCGGAGGTACTAGCAGGATGCAAAGAGAATCTTTTATAGCTATTTAAGGGCAGCAATGTAGATGTTCAGTAGTAATCTGTCGTCTATAAGTGAATAAATCTAAAAATGTGATTAAATGTTTACGGTTGTGCCTGAGATAATAAACCTTTGCTATTCAAAACCACGTCTTAATAATGTAAAATACTATTTATTTGGCTTTTATGCTTACGAGGAGCTTTGGCTCGTAAATTGGAATTCTTAGCGGTAACCGTTGCCGAGGCTTTAAGAATAGGTTATGTGAGGACGTTTAAATCAACCAATCCATCTCTGTTACTTTGTGTCTTTATAATATATAAATCATCTCTACTATATCGAGAAGATTCAAAATTTTGTTAGTCGGAGGACAACAAGATATTAAATGACAATCATGTCAAGTGTAATGACACCTGACGAGCCATAAATTTCAAAACCGATACAAATTTTCTGAACGTGTTTCTAGGACTTATTAAAGGTACTGGAATTGAGATTTTGAAGCAATATGTTTTAGAGAAGGATTAGAATCATTTATGATTAACATCTGTAAGGATGGGCAAATCAAGTCGGGTGCTGTACTGAACAAAGTGTCTCAGGATATTTCAGAACTAAGGGATCAAACTGCTAGGGGTTGTTCAGTGTAACATTAGAAAACAGTTGAGTATATTGACCCATATCCGGAAAAGTGTCACTATGGCACTACGGCCCTAAGACACGTTTGGACACCGTTGGATTGCCGGAGGTGGAGCAGTTTCTAGGTCACCCGATTTAACGTCGCTAGATTTTTTCCTGTGGGGACATATAAAGACTTTAGCTTACGAAACTCCAGTAGCTGCTGTAATTGGACGAATTACAGCAACATTTGATAGCATTCAAAACGAGTATCAAATTTTTAGTCAAGTCCGCCGAAATCATGTGCGACGTTTAAGGCCCGTATCGTTAGTCGTCCCTACAATTGTAGGGCGCCTTTATGGTTTCCTTTATTGTCATAGTTTTCTACTTCTCCGTGTCAGCGCTCTATTTCGAGGTTATGTCACAAACATCTATTTGCATCAAATTGTGCTTGCTTTTGAGTTATACTAAGTGACATATAAATCCGAACACCCAGTTTAAATGTTTTTATTTTAATAAAATTTTGTATAAGTACTTAATGAAGCATAATAAGTAAATGATAAAAATTTCAAAATGTTTGCACTGCTTTAAAGTCCTTTTACCTTTAATAATGTGTTGATGCACCCTGATGTGCTACGCATTCTCCAACGCGCCTAGGCATGCTTCTGATCAGGTGGTCAATGACCTCCTGTGGTATCTCATTCCAGGCAACCACCAACTCCTCTCGAAGTGTTTCTAGAGTCTGAGGAGGACGTTGCAAATTGAGCAATCTCCTACCCATCATATCCCAGACGTGCTCAATTGGGGATAAGTCGGGAGATCTTGGTGGCCATGGTAACAATGTGACATCATTATGTTGAAAGCAGTCTATTGTGACTCTTGCAACATGTTTTCGGGCATTATCTTGTTGGAAAGTTGGATCTGCCAGGGTGTCAAGATAGGGTAAAAGATGGGGTTCTACAACTTCGTGGATATAACGCTGCGCGTTCATGTTACCTCTGATGAAGATTAAAGGTGACCTGGAACCATAAGCTATAGCACCCCAAACCATAACTCCAACAGTGTGATGAACATGTCTTTCAACAAAAAACTGTGGATTCCTCCTTTCACCACGTCGCCTTATAACCCTGGCACGACCATCGTGCATGCCTAAACAAAATCGAGACTCGTCACTAAAGACAAATACTGTTCCATTCCTGATCCCAGAGTGACCGTTGCCTGCACCACTCAAGGCGATTACGTCGGTGTTCTCGAGTTAAAGGGAGAACCCAGTGTGGCCGGTATGAAAACAAGCCAAAACTTCTCATTCGTCGGTAAACACTTCGCATGCCAATAGGTCTTCCGTGTTCTGCAAACCATTCATTTGCAATGGACCTGGTAGTGGAGAAACGGTCTCTTAAGGCCAGTAGTCTGTTGTTCTACGGCGGGGCTCAGTGTCCTTTGCTCTTTGCGTACGGCCTTCTCGATGCCATGCCTGACAACACCTAACCACAGTGTCTACACTTCTATCTTTGCACTCTAACTGCAATTGCCCGAAAAGAAAGTCCAGCTTCCCAAAGTCCCACTATACGGCCCCTATCAAACTCACTAAGTTGACGAAATCGTACAGGTCTCCGTACTCTAGGCATCGTAACCGATCGTAAAGGATGTCAAGAACCAAAATCCGCCAACGTTGATTCTTTACTGCGGCTGAAATATTCATTTTTATAGCGTTAGTGAATTAAAAAAAAGCAGAATAAAGACCGGAATGTCCAATTGATAAGGCTGAAAATTTGTTCACTTGTTATTTACAGTAAGATAAATACATTCACCAACTTTTATTAAATAAAACCATTTAAACTGGGTGTTCGGATTTATATGTCACTTAGTATATATCATGTTTTATCAGCCTGAAATTTCCTACAATTTAAAAAGAAAACATATCTTCACAATAGGAGAGCGCTGACGCTCATACGGGACAAGTGTAATCTAGAAATTTTTGAAGGAGAGAAAGGAGTATGACAATCAAGGAGGCCATAAACGCGCAATACAATTGTAGGGACGACTGACGATACGGGCCTAAATCTGTGTATTCAGGTTGGAGGAAGACATTCTGAACAATTGTTGTGATGATATCATGTACAAGGCAAAAATTAAATGCATTAAATCCTATTCATGCAATTCATAGTCTAAATTTTAGCGCCTCTTAGGGCCGTAGTGCCGTACTTTTCCAAGCAAATCACATTGGGTACGTATTACCTCTAGAAGTTGAACTTTGTCATTTTCTCGTTTTTCTCCAACAACTGTGCGAACCAGGTGTACTCTTATCACGGAAGTTTCTGGCAGGCTAGCTTGGCTACTTCCAGTCGTGATTGCTGCACCAACATTGCAATGCAAGTACCTGACTGGCAGGGGTACTATGTAAAAACCTAAAAAAAACATAAAAAACCGACAAAATGTCATCTTGCAGACTAGGTAGTTTTTAGTGTGGAAATAGTTAATTCCACGTTTGCTCGCTATGATCACAGTGAGCGTCATCAAAAGCGTCCATGGAGGAATGATTCAACGACACGACATGTACAGGGTGGGCCAAAAGATGCTGACCTATTTTAAACTTTAATAACTTTTTTATTTATTAATATTTTTACAAAAATGAAATATATTTATTGGAGGTTTTTTTTCGTATTAAGTATGAAAAATAATGTCGCGTAAGTGACGGCCATTTTCTCTTTCACACACAACATTCCTTTCCAAGACATTGTCCATAACTGCCTCCAATGTTTCCTGATTTATAGCTCGAATTTCTATTATGATATTGTCCATAAGTTGTTTTAAGGTTCGAGGTTTATTGCGGTAAACTCTTCCTTTCAAATATCCCCATAGATAAGAATCTGGTGGGGTTAAATCAGGGGAACGTGGGGGATATTCAATTGCCGATCTTTTTGAAATCAGACGTTCTCCAAAGAAGCCCCTTAGCAATGCCATTGTGGCTCCAGCTGTATGAGCTGTGGCTCCATCCTGTTGGAACCACATATCAGGTCTATTTTCAAGCGCCGGAATCAAAAAAATTCCAGCATAGCTCTTTACCTCTCGTCAGTAACAGTTACCGCAGTTCCATCGTCATTTTGAAAGAAATAGGGCCTAATAATACCCTGGGTGGTAACACCACACCAAACCGTACATTTAATGGGGTATAATTCTCTCTCGTGTACAGCCCTGGGATTTTGCCTTCCCCAAAATTCTTGCATTTTGCGTATTCACAAAACCATTCATATAAAAATGCGCCTCATCACTCATTATTAGACGATTTAAAAAATGTTCTTCCTCTCTAACCAATTGCTGAAAACGAATGGCATAATTTAGTCGTTGTGCATAATCTTGCGCTCGTAAGTGCTGAAACATTTGAATTTTGTAAGGAAACATCCGCAAATGTTTCAAAATGTCCTGGAGAGGCCTAATTGAGTTGACCTTCTTCTGGTCGATGTTTCGGGGTCCTCCTGAACACTTTCCTCTACTCTCTCTATGTTTTCTCCAGTGAAAGCTAAACGTGGTTGTCCAGTTAGGGAAGGTCCGATACAGAACCCTGGGTTTGAAAACGCCGAATAATGCTGCAGATACCCCCAGTGGATGGGGCGTTTCGAACATTAAAAAATGTTCGATAAGCTCTCTTGGTGTTTACAATCGAATGATTATGTTCATAGTAAAATTGTACGACTTTGGTTCTCTGGATTAGAATAAGTCTCTCCATTCTAAAATATCCAGAGCTCTACTTTGTAAATCTGAAAAAAGAAATCAAATATGTTAACTTGGGAAAACTTTTTTAAAATCCGTCAGGACCTTTTGGCCCACTCTGTAGTAGTAGTGTATTTAAAACAAGATTATTAGCACATAACTCCTTACTATGCCCTATGCACTGCTGTTTGTTTCCCGCTATAGTATACAACTTACACCTTAACCTCTGTTACGTAGCATCAGAGCCAAACGTTAATAGCACGTTCAGCTACAGAACGAGTTCCCAACAAGTGTACAACAGCTGGTGCTAAGTTGTGGAAAAACCTACGTTATGTCACAAAAAACCTATAAAATGTCCACAAGAAAAACCAACAAAATAATACGTACTGCCGGATCCTCATCAGAGCAACAAAACAAAAACAAGGAACAAAACAGAAACGCAACAAATGAGCAACTTTTTGGAAACAAAACAAAATGTAAACTTATGTCCACATTGCCAGAAGACGAAAAAGTTTTCAGTTGTTTTATTTCGTGCAGTTCACACGAAAAATTTTCAGAGTGAAAATATGTGGCGTTTTTGTGCTGAAAGGCAGAAGCGCAAAGATTTTATCATAATGTCTGCTGGTACGTGTTTCTCCAGAGGTGTGACCGGGAAAATAGAAAACGCTTTGAGGCGAAAGCATCCTTATGTAAAAAAGATGAACGTGGAAACTTATTGTGCGATTTGCGTAAGGATGATATTGCAAAGCGAGGAGAAGTGCGTTCTAGTTTCGAGAACTTTGTAAGAATGTCCAGTGAAAACTTTGAAGAATTAATGCAGCTGACGGGTCCTGAAATTTATTAAAAAAAATACCAATTCCAGAAATACCATTAAGGTAGTTGAATATTTTTGGTGACCGGAAACTCTTATCATAGCTTGATGTATCAGTCAAAAATATCGATAATAGTACCAGAAACTTGTGATGCCCTAACTGGAGGCCTCAAAAAATGTGAGAAGGTAGGTTTTTGATTCTAGTTTCTGTTTTATATTTGTTTCGCAACAAAGTGCACATCGCACAGACAATGTTGCCTAACATGGAAACAAAACATAAACCTTTTGCCCTTCACCGACCCGCGACAAGAACGCCAAAAGTTGCCAGAAACATAAACAAAATAAATAAATGTTGCCGATGATTTGTTGTTTAATTGTTGAAAAACATTGAGTTCCTGTTTTGTTGGTTTGATTTGGACCTGGCATAATACGTGTGTGGATTTGCAATTTTTCTTTGACTATTTTTAAGCTTGAGACTTATTGGAGTTTGGCACCCTTCTTAAACGACTTACATGCTTCAGGAGCAGCTGAGAAAAAGGAAAGCCATATTAGGTGATATGAAATTAATGCATGAATATTCTTATTTTAGTGTGATGGTGGTAGTAGAGAATGTCGATACCATCTCTTTTTAACGGAATAGCGGGCCATGTGATACCCAGTTCTGGAGCTCCTCATGTGGATCTACTCTATGATCTTAAGATATTAATTGTCTTTTAAAATGGTGGACAGTCATGCTACTAAATTTGATCATTTTCAGACATTTAATCACTTATAACTCCACAACCACTACCACAATGCAATGTATATATTAAAAAAATAATTTAAAACTGAGTTGTGGTATTTAGGACGTATACGTAGTTTTGCTGCGAAAGGAAATTTTTCCGACAACATCCACTGTGTAATATTTGTTTGAAATTTAAAAACATGACATTAGGTTGATTAGGTCTTAGTACGAGCCTTGAAATTAAGTAGAGGACATGTTCCTTGTGATGTGTAATTTTCGACTAAATGTGAATTATATTAATATATTTTCACCTAATGAGTGTGGGAGATGAAAACATAAATCAGAGTTGGCGGATTACTCAGTAACGGAGACAACATTTTTTAGGTTCTAGGAATATGTGTATGCAGTGTTCTTCAAAAACTCATTAAATAGCCTTATCGTCTTCATTGCTCAATTTTCGAAACTTTTTGTTTGTGTACTCTGTCATATTGTGGTTAGTTTGGGGTGGGCAAAGCGATCCAGAAAAAGTTACGTAACATCTGACTCCACCAATTTTGCATGAAGGAACACCTCATGGAGATTTCCCGCCCGGGGAAAAGTTGCCAGGCTTCGCTTCCCATCCACTGCTAGCACTATTACTACAGCAGCAGCTTCGCATGTAACTATGTTTTCACAACCTCTTTTTTTGTTTGAAAGTTGACCAGAATAGTACGGTAAAGGGCAAAGTAATAAAAGAAAAATGTTTATTCACCTATGACAGCACGAGATATGAAACGACCCATGTTTTGTGTTGTTATGGCGGTAAATTTAGTATGAAAGTTTCAGCAAAAAAAGACGCTGTTAGCAATATCTGGCTTAATATTTTTTTTACGGTCCACGATTTTCTAGGCTTATCAGTACAAGGCATTATGTGTAAAAACCATAAGTGCGTCATTTTATGTTAGTATCACAAACTTGATATCGAAAAAATAAACTGAAACTATGATGACGTTGACATCAACTGATTCTCTGAATTTCAAGGTTTCAGAGACGTTTGTCCCGCTCAGTCACCAGCTGGTATAGATTCAGGAAGCAGTTTCATGGTCGAGTTTGGTATTTCGTACTGTATGACCAGTGGCATTACGCACGCCAATGATACGGCAAATCATCTTTCTGCTTAAAAATTCATTATTCATATCTTGAATACATATTCATAGAAATATGAGTAGTGCAAAAAACGACGTCATTCAGCAATTTCCTTTAAAAAAACGCTACTACATTTTTCAAATAACTTCGCTGCGTAAACGCTTAAATGTTAAGGTTAAAAAATATCGCATCATATTTACAACCAGCATGCGGGTAGTTGTTATGAAGACCTGATTGTCCGGAAAAATGATACTTTCTAGATCGTAGAGTCAAAAGATCAAACTGCGATAATCCTATTTGTTGTTGTATAGTGGAAATACCAGCACATAACTAACGCATTAAGCCTGAATCAAACATTCCACTTTTATACATGGCGATCTGGTTGCTGAATCCGCACACAATTAATTTTAAAGACATCAGAACCCAAGTTGAGGCTGAAATGACAATCGCATGAGAATTCTAATAGGGACGCCATATTTAAAAAAATCTTTGTATCTAGCACTCGAAAGATCACTTCCATGTAGGTTGGTAATGAAATAATTATACTTCATTTAATCCTTATATCTTATGGAATCAGGCGAGAGTTGGCCAGCTCGGTAACAGCTTGCTTGTCAGGATAGGCGTTAGACTTATTTTACTTGAAAGACTAATTCCAAATTCTACGTAAAATCTAATCGACACTTTTGGTTTTAGCTCGCCGAAGATAAGTGTTAACTTAGCTCCCTAGATACTCAAATATGTGATACAAGACACTGTACTCATGCCTTTTGTACACAGAGGCTTCAAAGGAACAATGTAGGTAAATCCGTAATTTGATAGCAAGATGTTTGAGAAATATTTTGTCAACAAACCCTCTTTTCAAAATCGTTTAGACAGCAGGAACGTATACCTCAATTTAGTATGAGGATTCGCTCATTTTAGTTAGAACCCATAAAGACATACATTAAAAAAACAAGAGAAGTGCTTTAGTTTATTTTAATACGACTTATCAGTATTATCCTGTAGTATCCTGAATGGAGCAGTAAAAATCCTTCTTTATATACATCCGTTAAATTGCCTTGCAGAGTATTTTTTAGTCATATGATTTATTCTAATGAACCTAAGACATTTTAATGTAAGTGGCTATGTTAATAATGAGGCATGAGTTACACATGAATTCCCCATATACTTTAAATATGGGTTTGGCGCCTTAATGGGTGTAAGTATTTACATAACATGATGATCAACACATGACGCTGGGCAGCCTGATTCATTTAGATCAGAGGTTTTGCTCTGTTACATAGAGTTTTATTGACATATTTATACCCACAAAAATACTAGTAAAATCGGTCATACAGGCGTAAGTCGGAAAAACAAACTTGTTTACAAGCAAAATTGTTTGTTGGAATTTGAAAATTGAAACATTAAATGGGATTAAGCAAGGTACCGAATTAAACCGTGTTATTATCTATCTTATTTCCGAGTTAGCCACACATGATATCTTGAACTCACCGCACGGGTATTAAGTAAAAAAACCTATAAAATTTCATCTTGCAGACTAGATAGTTTTTAGGGCGCAACACGTTTGCTCACTAGGATCGTTGTGAACGACCATCTATGAAGGTATCACTCAACTAAGATACAGGCATTGTTGGTTGCATACGTTTTGTGAAGCCGAGTGGTCTGCAGTTTTTATCTCTGAAAAAAGAGTTGGTTGAATAGCAATATCGCATCCGGATTGTCTATTCT
Organism: Acanthoscelides obtectus; assembly: GCA_963669975.1. Taxonomy (NCBI): domain Eukaryota; kingdom Metazoa; phylum Arthropoda; class Insecta; order Coleoptera; family Chrysomelidae; genus Acanthoscelides; species Acanthoscelides obtectus. The sequence continues at coordinate 24,685,831 of CAVLJG010000010.1, read as the reverse complement.
TCTGCATGTGTATAAAATCAGTGATATTTGCTGTGTGAGAAAATCATTACTAAATATGCTGCCAATGAAGTATATATCTATTATCTGTGCCCGACGGGTTAATTATATGTGGTCCTTTCGGAAGGCAGATTATGTTCAAAGTTATAAATTACGAAAAACTTTGAGGAGAATTACGGGAAGTCATCACCGCGCCCGCGTTGTGTGTAATTACTGTTAACATGTATATTACTTGTAATTCGGCAGTGTACAGTGAATATGATTATATCATATCCCTCACATTTTTGAAATTCATAAAATTTTTATATGTAATTTCCAGAGTGGATAAGAAAAAGGTGGATACGCAACTAATTTATAGCTTGGATTCTCAAATAAGTGTATTTGAGAGTCGAATCCAATGGAATTATCATCAACATATACCATCTTCGGTAATGCCATCTCATAAGTAGATTTTACATCACATCAGAGCCAAACATTGATAACTGAAGCCTGATGACGTTTAGGCAACACGTACAACTAAATGCTAAGTGAACATTTTGCAGAAAAAACCTAAATAGAGTCCCAAAAGCAATACAATGTAAAAAAATCGGCATAATGTCAGTTTTCAAGATACGTAATACTTGTGCCATAGGAAACAAATTGAAAAACAAAGTATCGGAAACGAGTGAAAATTATTACCTATTTTAATAAACAATAAATTGGTCAAGCAACCAGAAGTTTGCTTACACTGCCTTCACTATGACAGACTTTGAACTTGAAGTTTGTGGTGTATCATTTTCGATACTACTTATCCATTATCATCCATTATATTGGAATTGAAAATAGTTGCACATCTGAATATGGACAAGGCAGTACGGAATTTGCCATTATTGTTGTTTTCATTTATACTGTAAATTGAGCGGATTACTATTTTTAGTTTCACATCTTTATATTAGTACTGATCAAAGAGGTGTTTGGTAAGGTCCGCCCATTACCTCAGTTGGTATAAGAGATGTCAGTGAACCTTGACGTATTGCCACATAAACTGAAGCTTCAGTTTTTGCTACCTTCTGCAAAATGTTGATAAATATAACCTTATATACTGTCATATTATGGCAGGTAGTCAGAAATGGTTATTCCACTTTTTTGAAGTTGATCTTTGACTGGCATTAAAACTCCCTTCCTAGAGACAAACTGATCTCTGATTTGGACTCAACGACCGCAACAACTTATGTGACAAGCATCTGGACTCGAATACTGGACTAAATTTGCCCTTGGAGTAAGCTTGTAATAACCTTCAGACACCCTCATAGAGACTAATTGACATCTGAACTAACGGACATAGTGAACAGAAAAACCTAAATGATGAGCGACTGGGAACAACTGATCGGGTTCTCTTGAGAATGTGCTTGATATGACGACGTACCTTTTCTTCATCTATGGTTCTAGCGTATATTCAAAATTAATTTGGGAGAGATAATTTGTACTGAGATGCAGATGTCGAAACTGAAGCTTGGCGTCTAGGAGATTGATCAGCGACACCACCAGATGTCGGATAAATTCCATGGTTGTTTTGCTGATTTATTACCGTTGAATAAAACCACAGGTGTAAAAGTAACAATTTACTGACGATACATCTGTGTGATGTATTTCAACATTGCTCTTTTAAGAGGTTGATGTATATACAGGGTGACTTTGAAGTTGAGTCATTAATTTTCAGATAATGATTGTAGAAGGAAGATAAACCAAAATATGTGTGTAAAAATAAAAAAAAAATTAAAAAAAAAATTTTACCTTGTTTTATAAAGTATCCTCCCGACAAGTATTTCAGTGCGGACCTGTATTTGATCGTGAGGTCCCCTGTGAGGTCTTAAGTCACCTGATTCACGAGCCCGTTGTACTACATTAACAAAGGCACGAGGGGTTGGTTGCACTCGATTGGGAAACCGATCCGCATGAACATGTGCCATTTTTTATTTCGTTTGAGCCACGCAACAGACACTATTCACACGCGTAAAAACATCGTTCCAAATTCCTTCGCTTTTTTGTTTCCGATGCGATGAACCGATAAGGCGGATTATATCCGTTGTTGCCAAACACGAGCACATGATATTATTGAGACAGGGCGGTACTCAAACTTCCAAAGGGCTATAACTTTGTTACTTTCATTTTACCAGAAAAATTGTAAAGGAAAAGAACATTTCTTTTGATCAGATCTACTCACTGTTAAAATAAATGACTCAACTTCGAAGTCTATAATACGTAATATCTAACGGCCGACATAAAATAAAACTAAAACGGTTAATATTGATTTTATTTGATAGTATCATAAAAAAGTTAAATTAATTTATAACTACCGACGATAACCAAGAAGTATCATCTTGCCATGAGACTTTTCCGTTGAACTTCGAGGATGTATCACAAGAGGTTAAGTCTAAAACGAATAACATATAACGTAAAAGAACCTCCATTTCCATTTTGTCATTTAAATGACCCCTTACTGTTGCCTGTGCTATGATGATGCATTTTACTCTTGAACACATTCAGAAGAGGTCCTAAGCTCGTGACAACAATTATTACGCCATAAGCAAAAAACATCCTCTTAACATTAGGTCAACCTGTTTGTGGTTTTGCAAGCCCTCCTACGCAAAAGATCTAGATCGCTGAGTGCTTTGGACGCAATATGGAGAACAAGATCATTCTCAAGGTCATTCTTTACAACATATCAATATTGGAAGATATCTATTTCTCCTATTATTGCGGAATAATTCCATATAAAGCACGAAATTGGTTTATTTTTTTTTTCTGCAAAACGATCCTATCTATGCTAATTAATCGCCATATTATACAGCGGGTGATATATAGAGAAAGAAGAACAGAGTGACATTATGATCTTGAGAAGTATCTTGCATCTTTATAATGCTCCAGTGCCGCTCTTCATGGTACTATTACCCCATTTTTGTTTTTTGTTCGTTACTTTGATTTTATGAGCAATACATTAAATCTATACATTTTTATGTATAGCTTTCTCATAAATATAAAAAAAACTAGTGCGGCATATGTCTGAGTGACGACGGAATAGCTAGATGTTTCTCGTTCGGCTTATCATCCAGAGAAGCCAGAACACTGTATTTCGCTGCTGGCAACATAAAAGTTGGCAGTATCGCCACCATAGATGGTTTATTTTTCAGTCCTGGCAGATACACAAATTTTCCGACAGATCCATGACAAATTTCCTACGGCTTCAACTAGATACATATGATCGATGGTAGTACTCAATGGATTTATTACGATTTGTAGGCAAATGTATTATTTATGATCCCTCCTTAAAGTATTCGCGTGAACGTTAGCTTTCCATTGACGTTTGATTTCTGACTTTTATATCTTGAGAGATTTCCACTGGCGACGTCTGAAAGTGGCTGTTGAAAATTCCAAAGTCGCGGCTAAACAACATTGTTTCAAATTAATGGAAGTGTACTAACTCCATGGTCGACATTTTTGGCTTCACCCCCACTCCTATCTCTAGTCTTCCTAGAGATACACACAAGCATACTAACAAAAGCATTTTAACTCCTACTTTTATCCCAAGCTCTGTTCCAAAGCATCTTCCTTTTAGATTCTACCGGGAAATCAAAATGTAATATTTCGATCATCGTTTCAATTAAATTTTGAAATTAGTACATAAAAATTGAAAACCGGTATTCTGAATTGGTTAATCTATTTACGAACTAGTAACACACGAGCTCCATAAACTTTTAATTGTAGCTGTTTATATTATGTCACTCTATTCCACATCAAACACGGTAATTATATGTTCCTACAACAGGGGTAATTAAAATAATATTTACTGCTCAATCAAAATTATGATAATTTATTGAGGAAAAATATAAAATGCGTTACATCGGACCAAGATTTGAATTGTCCTTCAGATTCTTTTGTGCTTTGCATACTTTTTGCTTGCCATAATAGTTATTATTGTTGATGTTGTTTTTGGAAAGGTTATAAGTAAAAGAAATATTTCCTACCTAACCTATATTTCCATGCATTTTGTTGTCTCCATTTTGATTGGGCCAAAACAGACATGTGCGTCATAGAGATTAAGACAACTTAAGTAGTATGCAAATAAATTGAGCAAGTCTTAGATTAATATGATGGCGTCAGGTGATCAAATCTTGTAGTTCTCAACGTTCTTGCAAATAATAATAATAATAATAATAATAATAATAATAATAATAATATTTATTCACTCAATGTACAAAGATAACAAACAATATGAGTAAATAAATATAAAATCAAAACAGGCCCAATAGAAGGCATCGCCTGTACATGGACCAATAAATTTAAGTTGAAACTGTAGAATGCAAATGACAAAAAAGGACAAAAATTAGCTACAGTAGATTATGTATTTAGTTGATGTTCGTATTTATGAGTTTATGAATTTCAGTCCTAGATATAGAATGTAGCCACTTTTTTAAATTTCTTTTGAAACAATTTCCGAAACGTAAATCTTTTAAGTCTTTAGGTATAATTTCATAAAATTTAGGCGCTAAATAGAGATACGATCGCTGCATTATAGATTTATGCGGTTGAAGAACTACTGTGCCACGAATTTTGTACCTGGTATAATGATTATGTTTAATTTTTTGGTCGCTGTTTACAAATTTATGGTAGTGAGTGATACTGTGTAAGAAATAAAGCTGTCTTGTATCATACATTCGAACATCTGCGTATAATTTTTCAGTGGGATAAAGTTTCGGTTTTTTAAATATCATTTTTAAAATACTTTTTTGAAAAACATCTAAATTATAGATATGTGAGGAACATGCAGCTCCCCATGCTAATATACCATATGTGAGATGAGGCTCAATCAGTGCATGGTATAATGTTCGAAGATATTTTTCTGTCAATATATTCCCAAGGTATTTAATTTTGTAGGATACAGATCTAACTTTCTTTAAAATATAATTGACATGGATGTCCCATCGTAAGTGAGGATCCAAGACCACTCCAAGGTATTTTATGTTGGGCACTCTATTAATTTGCATTTTTTGATTATTAATATTGAAGGAGAAATTTGTGTAATTTGGCAGATGTCTAGCATAAGATCCAAATGGTAAAAAATGTGTTTTAGAGTAGTTAATGCTTAATTTTCTACTGTTAAACCACCGAATAATTTTGATAAAATCATATTCAATTATATTTTTTAGATCAGACCAGTCAGTGCCTTCATATAATATTGCAGTATCATCTGCAAAACTAGTTATTTTGCCAACACAATTAATTTGGAAAATATCATTTAAATATATATTGAATAACAGCGGACCTAAGACAGTTCCTTGTGGGACACCACACTTAATATAGATTCCTTTACTAAATGATCCTGATATCTGCACGGATGTGGGCGATTTGATAAATAACTTTCGATCAGTGAGTACGCGTTTCCTCTGAAACCAATTCTCTCCAATGCTTCTAATAATAATTTGTGATTAACTGTGTCGAAAGCTTTCTTTAAATCAACAAAAATGCAGATTGAAGGGATTCTGTTATCAATATTTTGATGTATTTGATTTACAATTTTAGTTATTGCGTCCGATGTAGCCTTCCCTTCTGTAAATCCATATTGATTTTCACTTAAAATTTTGAATTTTGTGAGGTATCGAATCATTCTAGTAGATAAAACTTTTTCAAAAACCTTTGCTACACTGGATATTATTGATATTGGTCTATAGTTGTTAACATCTGTTTTTGTTCCTGATTTATGTATCGGTATTATATTACCTTTTTTTAAAATTGAGGGATATATGCCAGATTCAAAGCATTTGTTGATTAGGTAAGTGAGTGGTTCTGTTATGTCCTGGGCTATAATTTTCAAATGCTCGCTTTTAATACCATCGAACCCAGGACTTTTCCGATTTTTTAAGGACATAACAGTGGTGTATACTTCACATTGCTCGACTTTATCCAAAATAAATCTGAATCGAATACATAATTTGTAGCTCGGTGTCTTTTCACAAACAGGAATGGGTTTGGTGTTTTTGGTCAGTTCATAGGTCACTGATTATTGTAAACAAATCTCACATACTTGAGTAATTTATATGGATTATTCTTACAAATAAAATCTGCATAGAAAATAGAGAACCACGCAAGAGGATGTCAAGAAAAAACTCCTGCTCGATGATAATTCGAAGTGTTATAAATTCTTTATATACAACTCTAATTTGACAATCTATCTTTTGACAGATGATAAAAGCAAAAACAGCGTAAACAAGAATAATGTTCCAACAACCTATGAGACAGCTTGTGGGGTGACTGCAATGCTGCTCATTATCATGGACCACGTGTCGTCTATAGTCTTTTAATTTTTGTCAATATTGACAGTGATTGAACTTACAAAGTCGAACGAGCCTTTAACCAACAATTTATCATTTTACTTCCATACCCTTTATATCTGTTGATTTATCAGTTGTAATAAACCAAACACTAGGTAACCCGCAACCATAATCTGCACATTCAAATTCAAGCTGAAGAGTGCACCACTGCCGTAAGAACCATTGTATCACAATCGAGAATGAGACCAATGAGTAAAACAGAAGAATCAAAATGCTCCGAAATTGACCAGCGCTTTGTGGGTCGCGTTTATTGTAGTATTGAGTATCCTCTAGGTATTAATGACACGCTTAATCAAATAATGCGTGCCATGAAGCGCATTGTGACGTAGAAGTCGTCGTTTTATTAACACGCCAATGACAGGACCAATGACATAAATATCTCAGTGGTTTGATTATATCTTTTAATCAAATTCAAGCGTCTTGACAGCATCTAACGTGTTCTTGTTATTGTGAAGTAAACTCTTATGATGAGCCTCATGTGGTTGCTCTTGATGTCACGAAAATCGTTCGATCAGCTGTGGCTCGCTGTCCTCTTATACAAACTTCCAACTTATAGCCTCCCAGATAAGCTTTTTAGTTAAGTCTACATGACAGCTCATCCTTCTGTTGGATGCGTCTGATATCTGCAAAGATTTCAGAGGTGACCAGAAATGCCCGCAAATACGTTGTGATTAATGAAGTAAACTAAAGTGCCGCTATTCCCATTTATACCACTCTCAAAAAGCATTCTTATGTACAACCGTGCCATCAACGATATAATACCACAATTATAGCCGCGGTACTTGACAAAGTATTTACCGTACGTTAAAGCAGACGGATATTCCTGAAATATACAGCAGCAAATGAACCAATCCGTGAAGTCGGTATACAGGGCGTTCCAAATAAATTAGCCTCTGATCATTGGAATCTCGGAAACGGTTAGAGATACAAATCCGCTTAAATGGGGGCAAAATATTGTGCACTTAGGTAACTATGAGAATGATTCATAGAGTTTCGCAATTAGTATTGCCTGAGGTAGACGGAGAAAACTTTGTGTTTCTGATTTTATTTGATGTGGGAGTTCAAAATTAATTACACATTAACATTCGCACTGTTTGTCCTATACCAAGTGATATATTTCATCGGGAGTTTCATTACTTATCCTCCTTTATCAGCTCCATTTCTTCCCATTGACGTCATAGCGGATTTCTGCACAGATGAATGAGATTCAAGACTCCAATTCTGTACCTCAGAGCCAGAGAAGGTAAGCAAAAATAAGTAGCTTTGAGATAATTGAATTTAAAAATGTTTCTAGTATTGTATTGTATGCGACTTCACATAGTCGTAACTTCCTTATTATTACAGATAGATGGACGCTGCACGTAGCAAATGAAAATTCACAAAATCATCATAAGCTTAACATATTGAACTCATTTTTGACAAAAATGAACCCAGTCTGGCTTTGGGGTACAGAAATGTAAAACTAGAACTGTTCAAAGAACAATTTTCCAACTATTGAAATCTTAGTTTTTTTCTTATCAAACACAAATAATAAAAATGTAGCAGCGTGTTATAGGTTTAAAATATTAACAATGAATGTTTTGATAATATGTAGTGAAAAACACCAACTTTATCATTCCCTAATCAAATTTGCAGCATAAAAATAACACATTTTGCAATTACAGCATATCAACCTATTTTCACTTCAATGCAAAATAAGTCTATAACGCATAGGTGGCTGTGAAAAATAAAAGCCATGACAATTGTTTTTATTAATCACACTTTCAGAATACGTTTAAAATAGTTTTGGGTAGTTAAGGTTTTCAAAACGGATAGAGGAAAGGTTATTAGTGAGAAAATTCGGTTACTGATAATTAAATTTTTTAATTCTGGGAAATCAAACTCAGAAATTGCAACTTTGTTAGACTTATCGCGGTACAGTGTGAGAAATATTGTTAGAAGATATAACGTAACCGGTTCAGTTAATATTGGAAGGAGAATTTCAAGGTCCACAACGCATAGAGAGGCCCACAAACTGGGATTTAGCACTTGCAAGGTAAGTTTTCTTATAAAAAAAAGTAAAGTAAAAACGCTAAAGTTGCACAACTTGTATATAGGCCAAAGAAAAGCCACTATTAACTCCACTGCAAAAGAAAAATCGGCTTAGATGGGCTAAAGAACATAAACAATGGACACCTCAACAATGGTGTGCAATACAATGGAGTGATGAGGCCCGATTTGAAGTTTGTGTAGGTGACAGTCGCAGTAGAGTTATTCGCAAAAAAATGAAGCATTTCATGTGGACTGTCTGAAGAGAAAATTGAAATTTCCAGCATCCATTATGGTCTGGGGCAGTATGTCATCAAAAGGAGTAGGAAAACTCCATTTTATTGATGGAAATGTGGATACAAACAAATATCTGGCAATTTTAGAAGAATCGCTTTTGCCAGTGATGAATGTTTGACATCCGGCCAAGATTTTGTGTTTCAGCACGATGGTGCAGCGTGCCATACCTCAAAAAAGGCTATATGATGGATGGAAGAGAATAATGTACAACTTTTGAAACGGGTTTCTAGCAGTCCAGATCTGTCCCCTATTGAAGCTTTGTGGCACGAGATGAAAAAGGTTCTACGACAACATCCTGCTCGTACAATCACCGAACTGAGACAAAAGCTTCAAGAAATACGGGATTGTTTTACACAAAATTTTTGCCAAAACTTGGTCAACACTATGCCCCAAAGAATTTCAGCCGTAATAAAAAATAAAGGTGATGTTACCCAATGGTAATCTTTCAAATGTTTCTTTGTTAACTTCGCGCATTTATTATTCGCACATTGTTTATTTGTTCGGATGTTCTATTAGTTATACATCTAAGTGATTTCAAATATGTATTTTTTACGACTAGAGTGTATCTAAAATGTTTTTGAGAAAATAAATTGTTTTAGAAGTAAATAGTTTCGTCATGTTTAGTTTATAAAGGCATATTTTGGTACAAATCTTGAAGTGGGCCAACTGAAGTGGGAAGGGGCTCGTAAAACTATGGCAATTTTGGACCGGTGATTTATTCGAACAAACATGCTACAACCTGTCATTGTCAAGGCCACCAATGATTTGGGCTTCAACAACAGTGATGTACGACATTTTTTCATCAGAATTGAGAACTCTATTCAGTTGTGCAAAAATACTATATAACGTCCATAAAAAAATAATCTTGATGATGGAGGATAAGAGACAAATCATCGGATTGTTACTTTGTAGAGTAGAAAAACTAAAATTTTGTTCGTCTATCTCCGTACCCACGCTCAATTGCGAAATTTTCCAAGAGCTATTTTCTTAGCTCCTCAAATACGCAACTTTGGTCTTGTTTGACCGACTTTTTTTATCATATATATATAGATATAGTTGCATTTCTGATGACGCCTGGTCATTGAAGATGATTTAAAAGAATCAGTTATTGGACTTGCGTAGGTTATATTGTGTAACGCTGATAATGTAACTATATTTCTGGTTTTCCTGAAGTATATCAAATCGCTGCATTTACAGTATCTGGAGAAGAGAGGTGCATCCTTAACTGTTCTTCAATTTCTCTTAGACCATTGGTATAGTCGGAAAGGTCATTTAAATGTTTCAAGACATGCACATTACGAAAAATCATGTCACTCATTTGAGTCAGTCCTTCTGACTGTTTGTCCGCTGATCCTCGACACTTCTATGGTTTGGAAAGTACCGCTCGCAATTTGATAAAATTTTGAAACAAGGTTACTACTCCTCCTGAACGGAGGGAGTTTGCTATTGCAAACTACAGGGCTTGGATCTCTATGGCTGCAGCTACGGGATATTTTGCCTGAAAAGCATTCATCTTTGACAGCTTGCAAGGGCGGATTTAGGATTTCGTCTAGGGGGGGGGCGTAAAGGATATTTGGGGCTGGTAATTTCTCAGTGAAACTTGTAGAATCCATTGTGTTCTATCTGGTCAAGCCAGCTTGGAAAAAAAACATGGAAGATGGTCAGAAATCCTCAGAAAATCAATATTTTATTATACGAGAACAAAATAAAAACGTGGCATTTATAATTAGCTAGTGTAATAATATTAAAGATTCAAACATAAAAAACCGCATTGCTCTGAGGGACCCCAATACTTATCCCAGTCCATTCCGCACAAAACAATGTCTTTGATAGCGAAAATGAACAGGAGACAGACAAACTAATATTATCGTATGGACGCTAGACGAGACTAAGAAGGATGTGTATAGACCATCTATAGATCGTGTCTTGAGAAAATCTCCAGACTGCCTATAGACAAATTGCGCAACGGGGTCTACTAGTGTGAACTAAGCTTAATAATTAAGACTCTGAGTTGCCCATTAAACATACCACAAGCAGATGAGACACATATCAATAGGGTATAGTCAATTGTGTTTTGAAATTCAATATAGATGATACAGTTATTCTTCAGACTTTCGTTGTCGAACTTAGATTTACGGCACAGTTGTTGCTTTCTCGGTTTTCGAATTGGTGTTGATTGCATGTAAAAATCCATCAATCCAGTTTCAGGGCCAGCCACAGGTGCACCGCTAAACAAATCTCGTCAATGTCTATTTCCAATTTAGGCGTTCACCTAATATAGTGCTTCGCTGCAACACCAACCCCGAACAAAATCAGTCAAGCTTTACACACTTTTCAAACTACTATTGAGCAACAAACAGAACTTAAATAACTTTTTAAGTGCAATCTGTATAGCTAATGTATTACTCAGATTTAGATTTGTCACAGGTCACAATACTCCTATATACTATACGTATAAATCGTAAGAATTGTGCTTCAAACGTATGTGATGCGTTTCGACTACCAAAGGAAATAAAAAAATCGCAATGCTCAGTTCTTTTTCTTATAATTAGTATGCCTCTATCGCCATGATGTGTCAGAAAGTAACACAATGGTGTTAGATTACAAAATCCAGACGTCAGGGGGGCGGTGGGTGCGCGCCACTGACAGCTTGTAAGACAGACAATTTTGCAGGTAGGGCAGCGAAACATTCATCAAAATGTTCTCCATATTCAATAGTTTCTTGTCGTTATCAACTCTTTCAAAATTTTGTGTACTGACTATACACGGTGCTCATAAATGTAAATAACGCAAAAAAACGAAAACAAAAAATTTTGTATTTTTTTTGTTGTTATATTATTGTTATAACTACATCACGTTAAACCACTAATCCCAATCGGTCTGTCTGTCCGCCACTCCCTGGCTGTGCTGATCGGAAGTTGATGATATTTTTAGACAAGGTTACTACTATGCCAAGGACGAAAAATATTTAAGGTTCTTGGAAATTGATCAAGGAGCGACAAACAGAAAAATATTTGTAGGGGTGAAACATTGGGGGTTGGTGGAGGGAATATTCCAACATTCTGGCAGTAGTAGCAGTATACGCTTCAGCTCCAGCACAAAGCCCTATCAGCGTCTGACCGCTTACCCCTGACTAACGTGGTTCAGTAACATTTCCAAATGGTCCGATGGCAGAGTCAACTTTCTTGACGTCATTATTTTTTTCATTGTGGGGTGTACTCCTCATGATCAAAGATCAGTTTAATAGGGATATAATAATAATAATAATAATAATAATAATAACAATATTTTTCGCCAAAATACAAAAAATGGGCAAATAAATATGAAAAAACCACAGAAGGCATCGCCTGTGTGTGGTTTATATCTTAATAACTAACAATCAATCATATATGTGTATAACAATTATTGTTAAATCTAAAAGGTATTAATGTAATTGGTATTTTGTAGTTTTAGTTTTCTATATAATTATGTATAGTCATTCGCTGCACATTACCAACCCAGTCTTTCAATTTTCTTCTAAATTTTGTTTCCAAAATTAAGTATCTTTATTTCGTTTGGTACTACATTATATAATTTAGGTGCTAAGAATTTAAATGATTTTTTGAATAATGTTTTGTGTGGTCTTTGGATATTAGATGAGCCTATTCGAAATCGTGTGTTATGCTCGTGTTTATAGGATTTTTTCTTTTTATTACAATACTTATGGTATAAGATGGTGGCATGTAAGGAATAAAGTTGTCTTGTATCAAGTATCCCTGTTTCTTGATATAAGTTGTTCGTTGGATATAATCTTGGCTTATGGAAAATGGCTTTCAAAACAGTTTTTGTGCTATATTCAGGTCAGAAATATATGTCTTGCAGGCGGCACCCCAGGCTGTGATGCCGTATATTATATGGGTTTCAACTAAGGCATGGTAAAGGATTCGCAGATAACTTTCTGTAAGAATGTAAGCAAGCATTTTGAGTTTATAGGCAACATTTCTAATTTTTTTGATAACATATCTAATATGGTTATCCCACCTTAGATGTGAGTCTATAAATATTCCAAGATATTTCAAAGTGTTAACTCTATCGATTTTGGTCTTTTGGCCATGATAATTAACGGAAATAAGCCGTCAACGTCTTGGAACTCTTACAAGAGACTGAACAGTTGGTACCAATTGTTAAGAGAGGTTGACAATAAGTTATTTTTATAATAGTCACTTATATTATCTTTTCTATACACGATAAACAAAAAGTATGGCTCAATTGTCATGCCTTTGTTGGAAGTTAAGAGTTCACCCGGTATTATTCATTCGTTGTATCCAATGAAGCTTCAGGATAGTCTACAAATACAAGAAAAAACTGCAAGGAAATTATGTGGATATCACCGACTGAAATCTCACACTATACTCCTGAAAAATTATCACTTTCAATTAGGAGAATGTGACAAATTTGCATAAAAGTTAAATTGCTTACTTGAAAATGACCTGTCGTACAGATTGAATTCTTCAATTGATAATATCTGCACGTGTGAGTATATGGAAACATTACACCACATTACAGACTGAGACGCCAAAAATTTAAGATTCGAATAACCATCCTAACGGTCAAGGGTTCACCCACCTGTGCTTATACCGGTCTGTACAATTGGTGACAAAAAACGTTGGACCACGGTTACAACTTTTTTGTTTATACATCATTCTCAGTAAGTACGATGCATTTATCGTGAATGATTATTGTCATTGTACTTGACAATCTCCACCGTGGTGGTGGAAACGTCGTACAATAAACAGGAATTTAAACGTATATTCCGTGGTTTGACTAGTACCGACAATGGGGTTCTATGAACATGACAACCACAAGATACGTTTCATTAGTTATATTGATAGCTTTTTGTTCCTAACAGGTATTTACCCAACGGGTCCTTACCGCTTCCGAGTTATGAGCAATTGATAGGAAAACCCTAAAGTTTACCATCTTTGATGCTTGAAACTCGATTAAAGGTTATGATCTTTGACACTATCAAATAAAAGGTGAAACAAGACTCCGTGATCTTCTGGCTAAAAAAAAAACTACATAAATATGTATTAAATACTTTATATTTGTACTTTGAAAAAGGTGTTTCATATAAAGGGTGGGCCATCCGTTGGTTTCTTTTTTAAATTGGTATTAATACTACTTTCTTCAATACAGTTCATTGTTTACTATTTATTCATTGTGTATTAAGTATAGTACCTAGTAATGTCATCACAAACTCAGAAGCGAAAGTACAAAACATTGACAATTAAAGAAAAATGTGATATTTTAAACCGCTTAAATCGCAATGAAACTTTCAGTAGTTTAGCAAGTGAAAACGGCGTAGGCCGATCTACAATTTATGATATCAAAAGAAACCACGAGAAGATCAAGAAAATCATGTCAACTACTGACTGCGGGCCAGGCAACAGACAGACACTCAAGAAAGCTGAACATCCAGAAGTGGAAGAAGCTTTGTACATGTGGTTTTTTTCAGGAAAGAAATAGGCATGCACCAATTTTAGGACCCAGGTTGGCCATGAATGCTAAGTTTTTTTATAAGGAGATAACAAAAAAAGAAGGTTTTGTGGCCAGCAAAGGATGACTAGAACTTAAAAGTCGTCATGGCATACGTTTAATGACTATTACAGGAGAGAAACTTTCTAACGATGCCACCTGCATAGAGCCCCTTGAATTAAGATTTTTGCAAAAGGTGAACGATTTAAATCTTGACCCGTCACAGGTGTACAATGCAGACGAACCAGGGCTTTTTTTGGCGTGTGAGGCCTAACAAAACTTTCGTGACTTGTAACGAAAAATCCGTACCTGGACGAAAAGTAAGTAAAGAGCGTGAAACCATACTACCATGTGCTAACGCTGCGGGCACACACGCGCTTAAGATGATGGTCATTGGGAAATCTAATAAACCACAGGCATTCAAAAACATTGATTTACCTGTACACTATTAAGGACAAAAAAGTGCATGGATGACAAAAAACCTTTTCAAAAAGTGGTTTGATGAATGCTTGGTACCTGAAGTTAGAAAATGGTTAAAAGATCATAATTTTCCTCAAAAAGCGTTGTTGCACCTTGATAACGCTCCCGGTAATCCGTCTGAAGAAGAACTAACAACTGAGGATAAATGCATCACTGCGATGTTTCTTCCGCCAAATTGCACTGCACTGATTCAACCAATGGACCAGAATATTATTCAGTTGGTCAAGCAGGACTATAAGAAAAACCTACTTCGGAGAGCCGTATCAAAAGACCAACCAATAGAAAAACTTTAAATGAATTTAATATGAGAGACCTAGCTTTTGCTCTTTGTCAGTCGCGGAATGCGTTACCGTCATCAACTAATAAATCGTCTTGGAAAAAGTTATGGCCAGATATAGTCACCACTCCTACCAACGTCCAACAAATCAGTGTTACTTCGGAAGTTAGAGAACAAGTCACTACTGAAACACAGAAGATTTGGAAATCTGGCGCCGTGGAATGGATAAAGAGGAAACTGTTTTTCATGAAATGTCTGACGAAGAGATTGTAAAAGAAGTTTCTAATTATACAACAAACAATCAGGAAAATAACGACGACGTGATTGCAACTGCTCCACAAGTCACAGCACAAGACGCAATTAACGCCTTTGAGCTAGGTTTACAATGGGCTGAAGAGAATGGTACATCCTACAACAAACTTTTACTTTTGAGAAGACTGAGGGACAAAGCTCTGATCTCGCGTTATAAAAACCTTAAAAAAAATGATGAATATTTCCAAACGTCATAATTTGATAAACTCATCAATGGTTTTGATTAATAATTCTGGATTATTTTGGTACATATGTATGTGCATTTATGGTTAATTTATAATAAAACGTAAGCTCTCTATTGTTATTTAATTTACTAAATTCGACATACATAAACTATGTATGATTTGTACTTCAAAGTACATACATATACATAACATATATAATCTTACCATTGGATATGTAATTTGTCGGATTACAAGCTACCCTTTTGTAAAAAATTCCGGACTATAGGGGGTCTTAGACAGTGCTCTATAATCCGACAAATTCGATAGTCCGACACTGCCCTGCATAATGGTTGTCGGAGGTCAACTGTAATATATAACACTCGATACTTTATTCAACAGAATACACCTTCTGATTATTCATGAAAAACAATTCCACTTAAATCGCTTACCTGGCAGTAGTCCATCCTCTTAACCCAATTTTGAAGCACACATCAATTGTTTGAGGATCATTAATGTAACAGCGGTCCTGAACAGTAGCCCATAGGAAGTAATCCATGGGCATCAAATCACTGCTGCGGGCTGGCCAATGATCGTCTCCAAAACGGCTGATAACGCCACCAACGTCGTTGTCTTCTCTTTTTTTTATTTACATCAGCCATTACTAAAACTGCAGCACTCATCACTAAAATAGTATAATTTTCGTTTCGCGAAGCCATACTGCATTTGTCGACTGCGATGTTTGTTTGCGTTTGGTGCGCTGAATCTGTGGATTGCTGGAGGTTCGCGGAAAAAATCATTTCAACGAACCACCATCGAGCGGCTCACAAGCGGCTCGCGAACCGCTCGGCTCGCATATGTATACGCACCTTAAAAGATCGATTGTTTCAAGGCTGGTGTGGCATCTTGCTGAAACCAGAGATTGTGCAAGTGCATGTTGTCTAATAGTGGCCACAAAAAAACTCCTCAACATGTCTCTATAGCGTTTCCCGTTTACCGTCACGCTGTTACCATCTCCATCTGGAAAAAAGTAGGGACCAATAATCCCACCACTCCAAAAGGCACGCCAAACAGTTACTCTTTATGGATGCATTAGTTTTTCTATGACGACATGTGGTTTTTCCGAACCCCAAATCTTACAGTTCTGCTTGTTAACGTAACCTCCCAGATGGAAATGGGCTTCGTCGGCAAATATGATTTGGCGACCAAAATTGACGTCCGTTCCCAATTAATTTAGAGTCCTCCCGGAGAAACGACATCGAAGCGGATGGTCATTTTGTTTAAACTCTTACACAAGTTGCACCTTGTAAGGAAATAATCCCAGGTCGCTATGTAATATTCTCCGCACAGAAGTGCGACTGATGGTCACTTGTGCTTCACATTCAAAAAAAGCCCATAAACCCAAAAAATGGTATTCGGAGCGAGAAAAACTCTTACGTCGGATTACAGCCCGATTCGCGTTAAAGATTCCCATATGAGTCTTTGATGAAGAACTCTTTAGATAAAATTATCATCTATCGGTGAGTTATGAACAAGAAGGACTCTTATACTTTCATGAGGATTTGTGGAAAAAGACATCATTACTTCTTTGTATATTGCTTGCAGCAAACATTTTTGATGTAATGTTGAAATCGTTCATAATGGACAAGTAGTGATATCGTATATGATGTTTTATATTACTGCAAAATAAATATTTTGTAACTTTCACGGCCATCCATTTCATTTTGGCAGAGAATAGCTCTTCATCTGATCACAGTGAACTTGTGAATATATTTACCAAGGTGAGCTAGAAAGGAAAATGTATGATTATACCAATATGGTCACATGTCCGCTAATTAGGAATATGGTACGTTATAGGATATATAGCTTACCGGCCATTTTTGGCACCTGACTGCTCTCTGCTGTCGTTTAAATTCTCATTATTCATTATAGACTGTCTAGTTTTAAAATTATTCTATCTACATATAGTAAATAAAGCAAGGTATATATTTACAATTTTCTGACTGTATTGGAAAGGTTGAACGTTGATATTTTAAAATGAAATACAAATCACTATCACGCGTCGCCAGCCACATCCAATTACTAAAACTTTCAAGTACTGTTTGCTTGGTCTTACATTAAATTTTCTTGATACGATTTTTTATTTCAATGCCTGAGTTGTCTCCGGTTAGCTTGCATAACATATATCATTAACGGCGTTCTATGAAAAGTACTCCAACTGGCTCAAATCGTATCTCTGAGGCAGTCAATTGACATCAGATCGTCGACTTATCATTCTGTTGAAAAAGTTCGTTTGTACGTTGGCTGTGTGGCAAGTTGCACCATTCTGTTGAAACCAAATGTCATCCATGCCAATCTCTTCAACTATTGGAAACAGAAAGTTGTTCAGAATAACACGGTAACGCTTTTCATTAGAAGTGTTGATTATCCGATCGCCAAATGTAGCGAAACACGATTTCTTTGGAGGAAATACTCACGTTAGGGCAAGCGATTTTGAACCCATCGAGTGAACATTTGATAGTCCCATTTCGTGAATGTCAAACATAAAAGTGATTCTCTGAGACGCCAGCAAGCGGGATCGCACAGCAACCCTTTGTTGGATTACACAGTTGAGGAGATATGCAACCATATTTGGATCTTCAAAAATATAGTTCTAAAAACTAAGAACATAGGAGAAGTGAAAATTTATACGAGGGATGTCTCTTAAGTCTCTTAACCTCACTCTTTAGTAAACTTAAATCAAAGTTTCACAACGATACGTGAAGTGTTCTCACTACAGTAATTTTTTAAGCATCACCAAGTCATTAGAAAAATGGAACCCAACCGAGAACATTTTCGCGCCATAATTTATTACAACTTTCAGGGACAATTATCGCAACAAGAATGCCTTGCTGAGTTACTGTCTGGTTTCGGCAACGAAGCGCCACATCAGTCGACAATTTCCCGTTGGTATGGAGAACTCAAACGTGGACGGGTGACTCTAAGCGACGATCCCAGGGTGGGTGCACCAGAAACGACAGTCACCCAGGAAAACGTCGACGCTGTGCGCAAACTCATAATTGAAGATAGACATGTGACATATCGCGAGATTGAGGCGTCCTTGAAGATCTCAAAGACCTCAATTCAAAAAATTTTACATGAAGAATTATAAGTAAGAAAATTAGTTTCTCATTGGATGCCCCACCTGTTGACAGAAGAGCAGAAAGCAGCCAGGGTTAATTGGTGTCAAAAAACGCTTGACCGATCCAATTCCGGAAACCCGAAAAATGTGTACAGCTTTGTTAGTGGTGATGAGTCGTGGATTTACTGTTATGAACCAGAAAATAAACGACAGTCGGCTGTTTGGGTGTTCCAAGGTGAAGAAAAGCGAACAAAAGTCATCCGTTCTCGAAGAGTTTCGAAAAAGGTGGTCGCGACATTTGTGTCAAAAGCGGGTCATACTGCAACAATTCCTCTTAATGAACAGAGAACTGCTACTGCGGATTGGTATACCACCATTTGTTTGCAAAAAATCATCACCGAGCTTCGAAAAATCAACCCCGAAAGTAGAATCATCCTCCACCAAGGCAATGCAAGCTCGCACACAGCTCAAAAAACAAGGCAGTATTTAACGGAAGAAAACGTCGAATTATTGGAACATCCTCCATATAGTTCCGATCTAAGTCCTAAGGATTTCTTTACTTTACCGAAAATTAAAAACAGACTGCGTGGTCAAAGGTTCCAGTCACCAGAAGAAGCAGTTGACGCATTCAAAAATGCCGTTTTGGAGCTGCCAGAAAACGAGTGGAATTAGTGCTTCGAAAATTGGTTCGAGCGCATGCAGATGTGTATTAATCTTCGAAAGACAATAAAGTCATTTAAAACTACCTACAGTGTTGTTTTGTTTCCATATGCAAAACTTAAAAGACATAGTACAATACATCCTACCTCATATATTTACATAACACAGTTACTTTTTTCTTTTCTCGCTCGCGCTTCCTGCCTTCCTTTCTTCTTCTCCTATTGCCCCTACAACTTGTCTTGGCTTCTGCGCCACCAGACCTGACAGAACTAACGACAGGCATTGACGTTGCAGTGGTGAGTGGTTATGACCTAAAGGCTAAAGTCCTCCGAACCGCCTTGAGAGGCAACGACGAGTAGTAGTACCTTTGACATCAATCAAGTTCCTTGAGAGACCAAACGCAAAATTTTGCAGCAAACAAAGATGATGAGTTAATAAGTCGGTGTCATAACTATTTTGCTATCATTAGTCATGTGCGTGAGTATCGTAAATTTCCATTTCTAGAATTGTCACCAAATATACTAAGTGACATATAAATCCGATCACCCAGTTTAAATGGTTTTATTTTAATAAAATTTTGTATAAGTACTTAATGAAGCATAATAAGTAAATGATAAAAATTTCAAAATGATTGCACTGCTTTAAAGCCCTTTGACCTTTAATAATGTGTGGATGCACCCTGATGTGCTACGCATTCTCCAACGCGCCTAGGCATGTTTCTGATCAGCTGATCAGGTGGTCAATGTCCTCCTGTGGTATCTCATTCCAGGCAACCACCAACTCCTCTCGAAGTGCTTCTAGAGTCTGAGGAGGACGTTGCAAATTGAGCAATCTCCTACCCATCATATCCCACACGTGCTCAATTGGGGATAAGTCGGGAGATCTTGGTGGCCATGGTAACAATGTGACATCATTATGTTGAAAGAAGTCTATTGTGACTCTTGCAACATGTGGTCGGGCATTATCTTGTTGGAAAGTTGGATCTGCCAGGGTGTCAAGATAGGGTAAAAGATGGGGTTCTAGGACTTCGTGGATATAACGCTGCGCGTTCATGTTACCTCTGATGAAGATTAAAGGTGACCTGGAACCATAAGCTATAGCACCTCAAACCATAACTCCAACAGTGTGATGAACATGTCTTTCAACAAGAACTGTAGATTCCTCCTTTCACCACGTCGCCTTCTAACCCTGGCACGACCATCGTGCATGCCTAAACAAAATCGAGACTCGTCACTAAAGACAATACTGTTCCATTCCTGATCTAAGAGTGACCGTTGTCTGCACCACTCAAGGCGATTACGTCGGTGTAAGGGTTAGAAGGCGACGTGGTGAAAGGAGGAATTCACAGTTTTTTGTTGAAAGACATGTTCATCACACTGTTGAAGTTATGGTTTGGGGTGCTATAGCTTATGGTTCCAGGTCATCTTTAATCTTCATCAGAGGTAACATGAACGCGCAGCGTTATATCCACGGGGTTCTAGAACCCCATCTTTTACCCTATCTTGACACCCTGGCAGATCCAACTTTCCAACAAGATAATGCCCGACCACATGTTGCAAGAGTCACAATAGACTTCTTTCAACATAATGATGTCACATTGTTACCATGGCCACCAAGATCTCCCGACTTATCCCCAATTGAGCACGTGTGGGATATGATGGGAAGGAGCACTTCGAGAGGAGTTGGTGGTTGCCTGGAATGAGGTACCACAGGAGAACATTGACCACCTGATCAGAAGCATGCCTAGGCGCGTTGGAGAATGCGTAGCACATCAGGGTGCATCCACACATTATTAAAGGTCAAAGGGCTTTAAAGCAGTGCAATCATTTTGAAATTTTTATCGTTTACTTATTATGCTTCATTAAGTACTTATACAAAATTTTATTAAAATAAAACCATTTAAACTGGGTGTTCGGATTTATATGTCACTTAGTATATTTTTCTCTGACGCGTGATAAGAAAAATTAAATCATGCTTCAAGAACATGTAGATAAATCACCGTTAATGTGACACTAATCTACGAACCAAAGAAAGTACATCTGTTTTGAACTCGTATGCTTATAGAATGTGGGTTGACGTTTTCCAGATAAGTATAAATTAAGGGTATTTACTTTTCCTTTCGTAAACATAATTAACATACCAGTACGACAATAAAAGTGTAGCAAACAAGCCAAGTTCAAGATAAAGCAAAAAAACAACTTGTTTTGGATCTGGTTTAGACTTTTTCTACGTTTTGGAATTTTTTCGAGAAGCACGAGCATTTTAGGCCAGCCCAGATCCTTATTCGATATTGCGTGGCTTCTGTGTGCGCCGTAAACAGAAAGCTCATAGGATGTAAATTAACGCGAAATGATTGTCGCTTAAGAGAGATGCACGCAGCTTCAGGTGCGCACTGCTAACGTTAGATTTTGGTCAATTTGGAAAATGTGTTCGAGAAGTATTCTTCACCAAAGACCTCTGAAGATGCAAATTGTGCATGCTCTCAGTAATTAGAGATTCATTCAAGATTCTCATTCACATATTAGCTAGCTTGCAGGTAATTTCAGTAATGCCCTGTAACTAACCAGATTCTGCATTTCTACCAAAACATGTAATTTCTGAGAAACTGCAAATAACTGAAAAATGTAGTAGTTCAATTTTTCTAAAAACTTTATATCAAACTAAGTTTTATAAAAATGATAACCTCGCTAGAGTGAGTTGCGCATTTGACAACTATTCTAATCAAAATATAATAAGAATAAGTAATAATGAACAATAAATAATGTTATCACACTATCGACCTCGCTATCGACCGATGATACACTAATGTGGCTGTTCAGATTGTTTTCATCTATGCTGGAAGGCCTTGTTTTACTAGTTGTAGCTGACCTGTTCCTTTTTACTTCTGATGAAATTATCTAGTGTGGTTCTTAGTACTGAGTGTTTGGGACTTGTTTTATGTCTATTTCATTTCTTGTGGACTGCTATTGGACGTGTGTTAATTATTTAGGACCTCTCTGTATACTATTTTTGATGTTATATGGTTGTCCGGAAGCAAAATGTATTGATTTTCTCAAGATACGCCAACATATAGTATAGACCAAAGTCCCTTCCCTTTTGGATTATCATGTGTACAAGACATGTGCGATGTATCTGTGCTACGGTTTGGAATAATGTAAAAATGTTTTTGGACTAGAAAATATTCCTTGAGAATGATGTGGCAACACAGATTTAAGGTTTTTTGTCTCCTGAACCATGGGGAAACTACTAAATTTTGTTCAAAATGTTCTTTTTTTTTTCATTACTGTTTTTATTCATAACCATTACTTGCGATTTGAGGGGTTTAGTTTAATATTGTGATTCTTTGCAAATCTGTCAATACTTTGGAGATCTGAATTTAGTTGTTGTTGTGGAATATGTCAGTAAATAAATACATAAATGATTTCCAAATTCCAAATATTGCAACAAATATAGCACAAAACGTCGATGAACTTAATTTATGTACACAAAATTCTGATGCAAAATTTCGAATTTTTAATATGAACATAAGGAGTATAAAACACAACATTGACTACTTAAAAATACTACTCGACCAAATATGGTACAATTTTGATCTAATAGTTTTAACTGAAACGTGGCAAGTTTTTGATATTTCTTGCTTCAATCAGCAGGGATATGACACGCTGTATAACTTTGGCACTTATAACCAAAACGATGGGGTGATAGTTTTTGTAAGAAATGAGCTACAATATAATCATGATACATTCACTTTCACCGATGGAATCAAAATTTTAAACATAATGATCCAAATTAACCATAACAAAATTGAGGTATCTGCAATTTATCGTCCGCCATGTTCAGAACCCCACGAGTTTTTGAAGAATATCGATTTTTTTTTTCAAAATCAAAATAAAGTTCATTTAAAGCAACATATTTTCTTGGGAGATGTCAATATAAATATTTTGGACAATGATCCCATCACAAATGAATACTTGAATATCCTATCAAGTAACGGATTTCTGTCCTATATAAACCTACCTACAAGGTCCATCAGTGGCACATGTATAGATCGCTGCTTTGTGAAAGACCTATCCAACAAAATTACTTGTATACCAATAATCCTAGAAAGCGATATTACTGACGACTTCTCCACTATTTCACTGATATCTTCAAATTAAAAACATTCTAACATCCCTACCGTTAATAACAACCAGGAAAATTACAAATTTTTTGTCGACAATTCAAAACTAATATCAAATGTCAAACAAGAATCCTGGGAACAATTATACTCTATAAATAATATAGACAAAGCAACGGGACTGTTCATAGAGAAAATAAAAAAACTAATAGATATTAGTACCAATAAAGTAATAATTAGTCACAAAGAGAAAAGCAGAAATGCCTGGATTACCAAAGGATTAATAACATCGGCAATAGAAAAGAAAGACTATATAATGTAATGAAACTAACAACAACTACAGAGAATACCGACTGTTACAACCAATATAAAAATAAATTTATAGAGCTTGCAAGGCAAACCAACGAAAACATTACCTAAATAAATTGAATAATAACTTAAATGATCCTAAGCGGCTTTGGACAACTATTGATGAGATTACTGGGAAAACAAAATTTAAAGAGTGTGTCACTGAGTTAAATACAACATCGGGAACAGTATTAAAAATACTCAACAGATATGCGATGAATTTGTACAATTCTTTACTGACATAGGCGAAAATTTAGCAAGTAATATACAAGCAAATGTACAAAATACTCAGCCTCCAAAAAGAACTTTGAACTCATTTATTTTGGATAAAGTCGAACAATGTGAAGTATACACGACTGTTATGTCCTTAAAAAATCAGAAAAGTCCTGGGTTCGATGGTATTAAAAGCGAGCATTTGAAAATTATAGCCGAGGACATAACAGAACCACTCACTTACTTAATCAACAAATACTTTGAATCTGGCATATATCCCTCAATTTTAAAAAAAGGTAATATAATACCGATACATAAATCAGGAACAAAAACAGATGTTAACAACTATAGACCAATATCAATAATATCCAGTGTAGCAAAGGTTTTTGAAAAAGTTTTATCTACTAGAATGATTCGATACCTCACAAAATTCAAAATTTTAAGTGAAAATCAATATGGATTTACAGAAGGGAAGGCTACATCGGACGCAATAACTAAAACTGTAAATCAAATACATCAAAATATTGATAACAGAATACCTTCAATCTGCATTTTTGTTGATTTAAAGAAAGCTTTCGACACAGTTAATCACAAATTATTATTAGAAGCATTGGAGAGAATTGGTTTCAGAGGAAACGCGTACTCACTGATCGAAAGTTATTTGTCAAATCGCCCACAATCTGTACAGATATCAGGATCATTTAGTAAAGAAATGTATACTAAGTGTGGTGTCCCACAAGGAACTGTCTTAGGTCCGCTGTTATTCAATATATATTTAAATGATATTTTCCAAATTAATTGTGTTGGCAAAATAACTAGTTTTGCAGATGATACTGCAATATTATATGAAGGCACTGACTGGTCTGATCTGAAAAATGTAATTGAAAATGGTTTTATCAAAATTATTCGGTGGTTTAACAGTAGAAAATTAAGCATTAACTACTCTAAAACATATTTTTTACCATTTGGACCTTATGCTAGACATCTGCCAAATTACACAAATTTCTCCTTCAATATTAGTGATCAAAAAATGCAAATTAATAGAGTGCCCAACATAAAATACTTTGGAGTGGCCTTGGATCCTCACTTACGATGGGACATCCATGTCAATTATATTTTAAAGAAAGTTAGATTTGTATCCTACAAAATTAAATACCTTGGGAATATATTGACAGAAAAATATCTTCGAACATTATACCATGCACTGATTGAGCCTCATCTCACATATGGTATATTAGCATGGGGAGCTGCATGTTCCTCACATATCTATAATTTAGATGTTTTTCAAAAAAGTATTTTAAAAATGATATTTAAAAAGCCGAAACTTTATACCACTGAAAAATTATATGCAGATGTTCGAATGTATGATATAAGACAGCTTTATTTCTTACACAGTATCACTCACTACCGTAAATTTGTAAACACCGACCAAAAAATTAAACATAATCATTATACCAGGTACAAAATTTTATGAAATTATACCTATAGACTTAAAAGATTTACGTTTCGGAAATTGTTTCAAAAGAAATTTAAAAAAGTGGCTACAGTCTATATCTAGGACTGAAATTCATAAACTCATAAATACGAACATCAACTAAATACATAATCTACTGTAGCTAATTTTTGTCCTTTTTTGTCATTTGCATTCTACAGTTTCAACTTAAATTATTGGTCCATGTACAGGCGATGCCTTCTATTGGGCCTGTTTTGATTTTATATTTATTTACTCATATTGTTTGTTGTCTTTGTACATTGAGTAAATAAATATTATTATTATTATTATTATTATTATTGAAAAATATTTGTCAGTCAACCGATTCGACCATGTCAGATGTGTAGATTGAAAATAGCAAAGGAGATAAAATTGAACCTTGAGGAACTCCTCTGTTTATAGGTTTAAAATCGGTTTTGTAAATAGCGGAATCATTTGCTAACATAACACAGGTTGAACGGTTGCTTAAGTATGTTTTTATTAGATTTACCTAGCTCTGCGAAAACCCCTGGTAATGTAACTTAGCTAGTAACATTTCATGATTCAGAGTGTCGAACGCTTTACTAAAATCGAGGAGAACCATGCACGTACTATTTTTTTGTTCTTGATGATGTCTGATATCATCCATGATAATCGGGCCTTAGAGATATTGAGCTGCATCAGAGCTTCAGAAGTCGCGAGTACCTCTTACAGAGTTGTCTTTATATCAGTACGAAGCACGTCCGCCACTGACCACCGCCGACTCATGGTGCAAAGTCTTCTTCGGCCACGACCTTGCAAGGATACTACGTGTGACTAAGAAGTGACCGTTGTCGGCACGACGTTGCTCGACGGGGCACGCGGGGTTTTGTGGAATGCCCGCTCCATTCCACGGCTGATGCTGCAGTTCACTTTCCAAGAAAGGTGAACTTTCAATTAGCGAATCAAGCGTATGACCTTTTACCTTCCAGATTATGACCATCATTAGCCGGGTTATTTATTCAGTCGTGTCTCAGGCGGATCGTAAAAAATGCTGCACAACTTGTATAAAAAGTAATATTCTATATACTGATGTAAAAATATTACCCTTGTTGAAAAAACATCTGAATCATATGGAATTTTGCTGTGCGATATTAAGTGTGCGAAGCATTTTCAATAACAAGTTGCATGATGACCGTAAGCTACGAGCCCCTTCCCACTTCAGTTGGCCCACTTCAAGATTTGAACCAAAATATGCCTTTATAAACTAAACATGGCGAAACTATTTACCTCTAAAACAATTTGGTTTCTCAAAAACATTTTAGATACACTCTAGTCGTAAAAATACATATTTGAAATCGCTTAGAATTATAACTAATAGAACATCTGAACAAATAAACAATGTGCGAATAAATGCGCGAAGTTATTAAAGCAACAATTGAAAGATTACCATTGGGTAACATCACCTTTATTTTTTATTACGGCTGAAATTCTTTGGGGCATAGTGTTAATCAAGTTTTGACAAAAATTTGGTGTAGAACAATCCCATATTTCTTGAAGCTTTTGTCTCAATTCGGTGATTGTACAAGCAGGATATTGTCGTAGAACCTTTTTAATCTCGTGCCACAAAGTTTCAATAGGTGACAGATCTGGACTGCTAGAAAGCCATTTCAAAAGTGGTACATTATTTTCTTCCATGCATTTTATAGCCTTTTTTGAGGTATGGCACGCTGCACCATCTTGCTGCAACACAAAATCTTGGCCGGATGTCAAGCATTCTTCCATCAGTGGTAAAAGCGATTCTTCTAAAATTGCCAAATATTTGTTTGTATCCACATTTCCATCAATAAAATGAAGTTTTCCTACTCCTTTTAATAACATACTGCCCCAGACAATAACGGATGCTGGAAATTTCACTTTTCTCTTCAGACAGTCAACGTGGAATGCTTAATTTTTTTGCGAATACACGTTCTTATCAGTATCAAAAAAAATTCCTGGTATTTTTTTTTGCGCAGTTGTCTGGTACAACATTTGCTATAATAAATTATTAAGGCGTGTTCTAATATCACGACGATGAACGCAAAATACAGATATTAATTTTTCAATTTATTATTGATTTCTGTATGACTTTTATTACATTTTTTTTTGAGGAATCAACTTCTTTCGTAACAGTGCATATGTGGTTAAAATTTGTCGGATAAGTTGTGAAACACCCTGTATAGGTCAAGCTGGCCAATAGATGGCTAACCATGGACAGCTGCTTCGCGCTATTTGGCATCTCATCAGCATAGTGTCGGCTTGGTCTCAGGTATGACAATGGACAAAGATGAGTAACTATCCTCCATCCAGGATATAATGTCTATGGAAATAAGTCAGCATCTACTATCAAAATCGAGAGTGATAACATAGGCTGTCTGTTAGTACTGTATACCAGTACGCGTTTGACAACTGACTCACCACTGTGGCCGCTAGATGCCGTAGATTCTTGTCGTATAACAGATGCGCCGTTGAACAAACTAGTAATATAGCTTTCGCCCGTATGACCACAGACGTACAATCATGGACAGGTGTTTCGTGCCGTTGAGGTCCAGAAATGTAGTTTTATTTTCTACTAGAGGCTCTCCCGGGCTTCGTGTAAAATAGAACATTTTCGTATGCCGACAAGTTAAAACTAAAGCACAACAAATTCTTTCTGGTTGGGGATCGAGCTCCAATCTACCCAGTACTAAGCAGTCGCTGTCACTATTTGGGTACTAACGGGTTGTGTATGTAAAAATAATCGGTTATTGTGACTTGAGTATTAGAATTAGGCATACAGCCTCACTGCCTTTTTGTGAATCATGATGAGTACTATAAACATCTATTACTTTTTTCATGTAGCATCAATAGATTGTGTAGCAAACACTTTTTATAGTAGGCATATTTTTGATATCTTGGTTCACAGTCAAATCAGACAAAACTCCAATAGACTATTTGAACAAATCTTCCGCACGAATCCCTCTGTACATTGGTGAAAATGGTATCAAAATCTGCTGGATACTTTTTGAGTGTGTCGTGCAAATTGACGAACTTTGTAATATATGCTTT
The DNA here is from genome assembly GCA_963669975.1 of Acanthoscelides obtectus. Taxonomy (NCBI): domain Eukaryota; kingdom Metazoa; phylum Arthropoda; class Insecta; order Coleoptera; family Chrysomelidae; genus Acanthoscelides; species Acanthoscelides obtectus. The sequence goes on along the minus strand of CAVLJG010000010.1, from coordinate 24,657,401 downwards.
TCCTTGGATGGACGCATGCGGCGTTCAGACATTTCTATTACGTTTTAGGGGCAAGTGTGTGAAAAAATCTATATGTGAAGTATGACTGATAGGTGCGAGAGTTATCGGCACGGGTATCACGTATCTTGAAAAGTGACCTTATGCCGATTTTATTTGACATTATGCTGTTTTTTTTGACATTATGTAGGCTTTTTACAAGATATAGTGGATACCAAATAAAATCCGATGCACGTCATAGGTGATGTCATTCATAAAAACCATGGTTACCAACAGTTGACTACATTCAATGTGACATTTCTACTTGAAGTTTAAATTTCCCCGTCTCGATTCGGTTGGTAGTGCCGTGCAGAGAAATGTGAGGTTGCCACTTCTCATTTGTTGACATCAGTTGCCTTTGTCCTTTTGTCGTACTATTAGTTCTTTATTGTTTAGTTTGTGAGTTTTGCGCTATTTAAAAATTGTTCTTTTCAGAACTACAGTTACTGTGAAGTGGTGTGAAGTATCCAAAATGCCAAAACAACTTAACAGTCGGTGTAAAGAGCTCATATCATGCTTATTAGAATACTTCGAACGGGAAAGGGATAATAATGGCCCACTTTTGCCTTTAACTGCTGTAAGGGAGGTGAGTTTACGCTTGTTGATAGCATAAGTAATAGGAACATTAAGGTTAATCTTCTTTTTCTTATTTTTAGCGTGTAGCAGCAGCATTGAAATTAAATGTGTCTACTATAAGTGGTATTTCACAGGCAGTCAAAAATAAAGAAGTTTTACAATCGCCTCCTAAAAAACGATGTACTCCAAAGAGAGTCACTAATATTTCAAGGCTCAATACAAGTGGTATTCGTAATACTATTTATAACATGTATGAAAACAGTAAGGTGCCCAACAAACATATGTTGAATTAGAGAATGTATAATTGTTTTTTTGTAGAACAACATGTATATATAAACAATTTATTTTATTAAATTTATTTGCTTAAAAGAAAATGTGCAAATTCTGGCAACAGCGCACAGCTCCAGATCGATGACGTGCATCGGGTTTTATTTGGTATCCACTATATTAACTTAGCACCTAGTTGTACGTGTTGCCTAAATGTCATGAGGCTTGTTATCAATCTTTGGCTCTGATGTGGTGTAAAATCTGCTTCTGAGATGGCATTACTGGAGGTCTAAGCTGCACATCCACTTTTTCTTATCCATTCTGGAAATTACGTATACAAATTTGCTGAATTTCAAAAATGAGAGGCATAAGAAATAATTTTATTCACCGTGCACTGTCGAATTACAAGCTATTTACATGCTAACAGTAATTACTCACAACGCGGTCGCGGTGATGATTTCCCGTAATTCTACTCAGTTTTTCGTAATTTATAACTTTGAACATAACCTCTCTTCAGAAAGCACAACATAAAAATAACCCATCGGCACAGCCAATAGATATACTTCATTGGCAGCTTATTCAGTAATGATTTTCTCACACAGCAAATATCACTGATTTTATACACATGCAGACCAATACACATAATCATCCAGATGCGATCCTGCTATTCAACCAACATTCTTCGCAGAGATAAAAACTACAGACAGAGGACCATTTGACCTCACGAAACTATGAAACCAATAATGCATGTAGTTTAGTTGAGTGATTCCTCCAACGATCCTAGCGAGCAAACGTGGAATGACTGTTTGCGCGATAAAAACTACCTAGTCTGCAAGTTGACATCTAATAGGTATCTTTGACGTTTTGTAGGTTTATTAGATGATACCCGTGTCGGGTTTGAAGCATATAAATGTGTACTCATACTCAAAGATTGAGAATTCCCAATTTTTAACCCCTACAAACTTTTTTCTGATAATGTTCAGAAGCCTCTAAATAGATTATCGTTTTTTATTTTTTCATTTTTCGTCCATAGGTCCATATCTGAACGACTTCGCTAGATCAACTTCCCTTAGAAAAGATCTGAGAGTGTCCAAGTGTCCAAAAACATTTGTGGTATTGTACAAAGCGCGCTACTTATTTAGCTTGGTCAAATCCTTGGCGGAGCTGCCGTGATAAATTTTAACTAATCAAACATCAGATAGTCTATGCTGTTCGTTTTTATGATCCCAGTGGCCAAACAGTTGATATTAATTACTCGAGTAATACAAATAATTACTAGAGTGAAAATTGAGAAATTGCCCTGCTATGTCAATAAGATCGTCATAAATGCGAAACTGCTGTAATATTCTGTGAATTGCCGATGCTGACAAACTATTCCAAACACATTTGAAAAATAAGAAGCAAAAATGTGTGGGTGTGCCGTTTGGCCAAGCTTTTTACTGCACCGCTGTTACATTAATCGGCTTATTTACGTGCTCGGTATTTTTTCCATAGACAATATAAGCGAACCACGCAGTATCAGGTAACCAAATAAGTTCGTGCGGTTTTTAGTAGAAAAATATAAATTTTTATTGAGAAACAATAAGACACTATTTATTCGTCGAACTAATTACCACCACATTCGATAACCTTTTGCCAAGGTGGAACCAATTTTTTTATGCCGGTATTGTAGAACTCCCTGGATTTGGAGTCAAAAAATTGGCGAACTGCATTTATTACACCATCTCGATTTGTGATCTGATGGTGCCTCATACAGTTGTCAAGAGACACAAAAGGTGATAATCACTGGGCGAAATGTCGAGAGAATATGGGCGTGGTAACGTTTTCCAGCCGAGTTCAGAAATTTTTTCTCTGATCACTTTTGCGGTATGAGGCAATGGGGTTATCCTGCAAGAATATCACTTTCTTCCGATTGATCAAAGAAGGTTGCTTATACTTGTTGAAGCTGCTCGCAATACAAGTCAGGAGTGATGGTTTGACTCCTTTCCAAAAACTCATAATGGACAATTCTAGTTGCTGTCCACCAAGCACACAACAAAACCTTGCTTGGGTGCAAGGAAGCCTTGTGCGTGTCTGGTACCCAATCAGTAGGCGACAACCAATGATACGAACGCTTAGAATTCGAATACAAGATCCATTTTTTATCGCAGGTTAATAACCGATTAAGAAATGGTTCATTAGCGTTGCGTGAAATGTTCGCTGAACAAATGGTAAGACGACTTAATTTGTTATCATTTGTCAGTTCAAGTGGGACCCATTTGCTTAAGTTCCACGTCTTTCCTAGCTGATGAAGATGCAAACGAATAGTTTCAGGACTTACTCTGAACATTTCTGCAAGTTCTTAGCACGTTGTCCTGGAATTTGCGTCCACAACCTGTCGGAGATCCTCGGTGTTCATGATTTATGGTCTCCCTGAGCGCGGTTCATCGCTCAAACTGAGATCTCCAGAAGAAAATTCCACTTCTGTGTTGTTCGATCACTAACGGCATCATCTCCGAATGCGGTACATATTTTTCGCGCCGCCGCTGCAGCTTTTGTACCAACTTTGTAGTCATACAGTAAACAACTTCGAATTACTGTTTTATTCGTCGTTATTTTCAATTATTAAAACAAGGTATGTAACAGTTTTTACCAACTTTTTATGTGTGTGAGAAAAGAAGGATTCATACTAAAGTGACAACAGGTAACAAACAATCGTTATCGATCAACAACATCCATGGCAATGTGCGATATGCAGCAACCGCATGAGCATATTTGGCTACCTGATACGACGATTGATGTGAGGTATTCGCATTCTGTTGGCTATCAAATCCAATGATAAGTAGAATATAAGTTAAAATCCTATTCAAATTTACGAAACCTATCTAGATCCGCTGATTTGATTTCAAATATACTGGCATAAGTAGACCCACTAATAACACTTTAGTCATCAATGAAGTTCCTAAGGTATCTGTGGACGTATTTCAATAATTTTTCTGAGATGAACAAATATTGATCTCGACTAATGCCTACACCACTGCTACGTACAGAAACGCATTCTTAAGGGTCGAAGACAGTGGTTAAAATAGCTCTTTTATAACTTACAGTTGATTAAGTGGGCACATGGGCATGTTTTATGGCGAGGCGATTCAGCTGTTTATCGTATTCGCGTGGACCTAAGGATCTGAACTGCGAGAACGTGGGAAGCGGCTGGTACTTTACAGGATGCCTTTATTCTGGAATTGCCGTCGTGGAAGCGATACGAGCTTGTACGCCAATGATTAACAGCATTGTCTTGGATAAAACGAACGGTTGAGCAGCATTTATCGCGACTGCTTAACATTTTTTTCGATACGGTTTACCAGTACGATAACGTTTTCTTTCTGGTAAAGGCTTTACCGAGCCGGAGATATCAACGCTGGACTACGAAAGAAGCCTCGCTCCAAACAGCCAGTTTTGTAGATTATGTTCGACTGATAGTGAAAATTATTTCATCATATGCAGCACATTTATTCAAGCTAAATAAAACGTCTAATTATAGTTAACGCTTTGCGATCACCCAACAGTATCAAAAGCTTCATAGTAAGCAGCGTATCCTTAATGATATGCGACTATTTAAGGCTGTGAATCTACATGAAAAATTCATGTTAGTCAGCGTTATGAACTATGGTCCAAAAATGTTTCCTTACAAAAACTCGGGGTGTTGAAGTTTTAGGAAAAAAATGGAAATTAATTAATATTTTCAGAACCGCTCCAGATATTTCACTGATATTTAGTACGTATTGAAAGTTAATGTAGTTGCATATTTTTCAATGCTTAAAAATTTTTAGCTTTAACAGTGGTTTGAGTACGGGTATTGACTTCGATATTTTTTAAGAAAAAACTGGTACGCCAATGGTTTTTTTTCCAAATAAAAATTATTTTATTCTTGAATTCCTCGTTCAATTTATAAAAAATGATCTCTCTTGAGTTGCTTTCCTTCGATGCGCCATTTTTGAGAAAAAAAAATAAAAACCGGTTCGTAATTATTTACAAACTGTTTATCCAAATCGTTTGATTGGCCGCGGTGGGCCCCAAGAATGGCCACCACGGTCTCCAGACCTCAACAGTTTAGATTTCTTTTTGTGGGGCTATCTTAAGACAGTAGGGTACACAAGTCCCATTAACGCTGTAGAGAAATTAAGAGAAAGAATAGTTGCAGCTTGTGATAGAATAAAAAACACTCCAGGGATATTTCAACGAGTGCGCAATTCCATGGGAAGACGGGCGGAAGCATGCATACTTTTTTTTATATCGAAACAGCCGCGCAGGCCAAAGCCTAAATGCCGGAACACCGCGGCTGCTATGATGATCCCAAAGAAATTTTGTTAATACGATTTTTGAACTGCCTAAGGTTAGCAGAACTGGGAAAAGCTTCCTCCCGTAGATTGTTCCACAATCTAGACACCCTCGGAACAAAGGAGCGGTCGTATCGGCCAGTTTCGGATGTACGAAGTTTGACACGGTTAGGATGGGACGCCGAAGTCAGGCGGGTCTGTCTGGCAGGCACATCGCGCGGCGGCATTATGGAAGAGAGCTCTGAGGAGCAAAGCCCGTTGGTGTAGCGATAGAAGAGAGCTAGATCGCCGACGGCCCGCCGGCGCCGGTGCGAAAGAGTCCCGAGACTGTCTATTAGAGAAGAGTCATCGATCAGTCGGACCGCCCTCCTCTGGACAGCATCGAGCATGGACAATGTAGTCGGGGCGGCAGCACCCCAAACGTGTGAGCAATACTCGAGGCTAGGCCTTATCTGGGCCTTGTATAGAGTGAGAAGGTCATGCGGAGAAAAGTACTTCTTAGCCCTAAACAAATAGCCTAGCTTTTTCCCAGCAGCTGCAGCTATTGAAGAGATGTGTTCGTGCCAGATCAGTTCCTCGGTGATCTGGACTCCGACCAGCCGAAATGAATGGCTCTTTGGTAGAACTCGACCGTCCATCGAAACTGTATGAGCGCTAGGACGCTTTTTGTTCGACAAAGTACAGTACTGTGTTTTGGAAGCATTGAACTGTACAAGATTGTTGCGTCCCCAAGCAGTGATAGCCTCCAGGTCTCTTGTCAGAGAAGAAGTCGTCGCTAGTCTTCTTTTTTCCAGCTCAGCGGCAGAGATCGGCTTGTCACTCCGAATTCCTGCATGTAGAGTGCTGTCATCAGCGAAGCTGTGGATTGAGTTGATCGTGCAGGAAAGGAGGTCGTTGATATGTAAGAGAAACAGTGTTGGAGCCAAGACCGATCCCTGGGGAACACCCGCGTTGACGTTGTGGGATGAAGAGGAGAATCCGTCAATTACGACGGATATCTTGCGGCCAGAGATAAAGTCAGCCACCCATCTGCAAAGCTTTTCTGGGAGGCCGTAGGATGGAAGTTTGCTTAAGAGGGCAGCGTCCAACAGCTGATCGAACGCTTTCGTGATGTCAAGAGCAACAACATGAGCCTCACCATGAGACTGGATGAGTTTACTCCACAGTTGCGTGACGTAAGCTAGGAGGTCCCCTGTGGATCGTTGGTGCCGGAAACCGTACTGCCTGTCGCTAATCAAGCTGTGACGTTCGAGGTAGTCTAGAAGCTCGCGATTTATGCACCTCTCCATCACTTTACTTATAACAGAAAGCAGAGCTATAGGCCTGTAGTTGTAAGGGTCGGTTTTAGATCCTTTTTTTGGGATGGGCTGTACATGAGCAAATTTCCAGTTTTCAGGGAAGGTGCCGGATTCATAAGATATCTGGAAGAGACGCGAAAGAACTGGAGCAAGCTCCGCTGCACATCTCTTCAGTACAATGGCAGGAATCATGTCCGGACCAGAAGCTTTGTTGATGTCGAGCGACAAGAGCACTCGTCTTACGGTCTTATGCCTGAATATTACCTCCCGCATAGTGTGGGGAACCCTTTGAATTGACGGCACTTGGGCGTTGGTGGGGACGTCCATGGTGGAGTTGGCAGCAAAGATCTTGGCTAGCACTTCCGCCTTGGCCTTTGAGTCGAATACAATAGTTCCATCCTGACACGTAAGTGGTGGAAGGCTACTGTGTGAGAAGTTCTTTTCAATCTGCTTGGCCAGCGTCCAGAAAGACCGACTGCCATTGCGCTGCGACATTACCCTGTGCCTAACTTTTATATCATGCTGGTTTTTGGCATTGCGTACCGCTTCGTTATATTTGTTTCTGGAGGCGACGTCGGCTTGTCTGTTCTCTACAGTGGGGTTTTGTAAGTAGGTTCTGTGGGCCTTGATCTTCTGCTGGCGAGCAGTGTCACACGATTTGTTGAACCAGCCGTTGGGCCCTGGTTTAGGAACTTTCACTGTGTGAGGGATGTATTCCTCCATTCCGACGTGAATAATTTCGGTTATTGAAGAACAAACAGTCGACGCATCCGCGTCAGTGAAACAGACATCTCTCCAAGGAAAGCTAGAGAAGAAGTCTCTGAGCCCCTCCCAGTCGGCATGTCCGTAATGCCAGGTTTTGCGGCCTGTGCGAGTTTCTGCTGCCACAGCGGCTTCTGACCGAAACCTAACCTCCACAACACCGTGATCTGAGTTACCCAGGGGGGATAGGACAGCAGTGCTGTAAGGGGCAGGATGCGTGGTCAGAAAGAGATCCAGCAGACTACTGGCGTGTGACGAGACGCGGGGGAAAAAAGTAGGGCTCGTCACCAGCTGGGTCAGCCCTTGAGTAAGAGCGAACACTTCGACTGCACGACCTGCTGCATCGGTCTTATTTGAGCCCAACCAAAGCTCATTATGGGCATTGAAATCACCGAGAAGAGCTACCTCTGAAGCGGGGTGATTGACGTTCAGGAAGTCGATCTGGACGGCGAGGTATTCGAGTAGGTCATCCCAGTTATGGTTCGAGGGAGAACGATAAAGGCAGCAAATAAATTTGGGTGATGTTTTGGAGTTGAGGCGAAGCCACAGAATGTCTTTCCGGTCTGATTCCAAAGAAAGATCCCTGGAGCAGGAAAGACTGCTGCGGACAAAAGCCACAACTCCCCCGTTCTTTCTCAGATTGGAGTGCACCTCGTAGTTTGGGAAGTTGAGATGGTTAATCGGTGCAGTCTCTGAGATTTTTGTCTCCGCCAAGAAAAGCACGGCGGGACGATTGGATTGCAGGTAGTGATGAACAGCATCAATGTTGCTGTTGATCCCGAAGATGTTCGAAAAACAAATTTTTACTACTGTGTGAAGGGGGCCATTTTCAACAATTTTTGTAATCATTTCGTTGGTTTTAGTGTCATGTTTATGTTGTCAGTTGTTGTTGTTCATTACCCCTAATGTGTTTAATTTTTCCGATTAAATTAATAATAATTTTGCAAGTTAGACAATAGAACGGTTTTTATTTTTTTACTCAAAAATGGCGCATCGAAGGTATGCGACTCGAACGAGGGTTTTAAATTAGACGGGGAATTCAAAAATAATATTTATTTGGCAAAAAATCATTGGCGTACCATTTTTTTCTTAAAAAATATTGAAGTCAATACCCGTACGCACGCCACTGTTAGAGCTAAACATTATTTTTGCATTGAAAAATATGCAGTTACATTAACTTTCACTACGTTCTGAATATCAGTAAAATATCTGAAGCGGTTCTGAAAATATTAATTAATTTCCATTTTTTTCATAAAACTTCAACACCCCGAGTTTTTGTAAGGAAACATTTTTGGACCATAGTTTTTAAAACAAACTAACATTAATTTTCCATGTAGATTTACACCCTTAAACATTCGCATATCATTAAGGAATGTACATGTTACAGTTAAAGCATACAATTTGTCAAACTACTCACCTTTGAATGTACGCATGGACGAGTTGATACATAAGTAGACTAGCTAAAAGCTAAAAAAAAAAGAAACGTGTAATTGAAGTCAGCGCTTCATGTCCGGTCGCCAATCGATATAAAAAACTTTTTGTTAAAGATGTGCTTGAAGCAGAATGTAATATTGCCATACTCTTGAGTATCGACTAGAATCTTTCGTACTCTGAGGAACGTCTGTTGATCCTTCAGGCTAGTATTCAGGAACGACCGAGTGCTACTGGGCCATGGCATTACCTCAAACGTCTCTTGTGCGATAAAGTTTACATTGGAAGGTCTCACGACGATCCCCTATGGAGATACAGGCCCGTAAAGGGTCATGGGCGCAGGATTTTTTCTTTGTAGGGAAGAGATAACTTTTTGTGAAAGTGTACCTGCCTCCAACACTTTTTGGAACTGAGACGGGAAAAACCCCAAAAAATGTATATAAAATCATGCTCAGTATGAACATCTTAACCCTTTACCGTATCATGTGCCATATATGACCCAAACTACAAAAATAAAAAAATATTGTCTCAAATTAAGTTGTATTCCTTTACTGCATACTATGCCATATTTGGAACGCACCCGCTTACACACAGCAAAACGCACACATCGATAGTAGTGCTCAATTACGAGTTATTTCGTGTCAGAGCCTGCCGCGCGCCATTTCTTGCTAGCAGCTGATGGATCCGTTTTGTTTGCAAGTTTTTTGTCTTCTAAAATTAGAAAATCCCCAAAATAAAATTATTGACATTACGGGTGAAGTGTAAACTATGTTATAAGGTAAGTTGTTTTTCATTTGATGTTAATTTAGGAAGTTATGTGTACGATTTTGTGCTTGTGCCATATATGGAACAATATGCAAATATACTTATATTGGTTGCTTTTATTTCCAGTTATGGGACCCAAAGAAATTTTATGGTACTCTACAATATGCAGCTGATATAGAGTCCGATGAGAGTGACGATCCAGATTTATCTGGCGACGATGCTGAAGGTGGTGTACATTCAAAAATACAAACCAACCAAAATGATCCAGATTCGGAGTCCGACTATTCATCTGATGATGATTTGCCCCTATCAGAAATTCAAAGACGAATATCGAAGAATATTGAATGGCACGAAGGTAATCTATTGAGACATTATATGCCATGAAAAAGAAACGTGGACCTACCAAAGAAATTCCTCAACAAGAGGTACGTCTTGATGGTATGGACCATTTACCAGAATGGAGTAAACAACAAAGATCAAGATGCAAGTTTCCATTGTGTCAATCTAAATCATTTGTGTCTTGTACGAAATGCAAAGTTTCCTTGTGTTTTAATAAAGAGCCAAATTGTTTTTTGAGGTTCCACACTGAATAAAGGACAATGTTGTTGCATAATGTTCCATATAATGTCACTTTCCATTTTTTTCAAAATAAATAAAGTACGGTATGTATTATACAAAATTTTTTTTGGTATTTTTTGCATAAATAAAGTATATTTCTCCATTCCTGGGATTTTTTTCGATGAAAACAAAAAATTCATGCAGTAAAGGGTTTTATAATCCAATTGGATGCTCAGGTGGTTTGGGCTACCACTCCCCTGTGTACAGCCATGTAAAGGACTATACGGAAATTCGGTTGTACTTGAATAACTTTTAAACGACACGGTAGAATTCAACAGAATTTTTATACCCCAGTAACGAGTTGTTTAGATCAACAGGGATAGAATAGCGCCAGCGCAACACTTCAAATTGTTTTATTGCATATAGAAACATAGTACGCCGCGCGGATCGAACGTCAGGACTGAATCTGAACCTCACTCTTTATTAAACTTAAATTCAAAGTTTCACAACAATACGTGCAGTGTTCTCACTAGAATGAATTTTTAAATGTCACAAAGTCGTTAGAAAAACGGAACATTTTCGCGCCATGATTTATTACAACATTCAGAGACAATTATCGCAACAAGAATGTCTTGCTGAGTTACTATCTGTACGTCGATGCTGAGCGCAAACTCATCATTGAAACAATTTACATGAAGAATTTGGACTAAGAAAATTAGTTTCTCGTTGGATACCCCACCTGTTGACTGAAGAGCAGACAGCAGCCAGAGTTAATTGGTGTCAAAAAACGCTAGACCGTTCCAATTCCGGAAACTCAAAAAATGTGTACAGCAGTATTAGTGGTGATCAATCGTGGATTCACTGTTACGAACCAGAAAATAAACGACAGTCAGCTGTTTGGATGTTCCAAGGTGAATAAAAGCCAACAAAGGTCATCCGTTCACGAAGTGTTTCAAAAAAGATGGTCGCGACATTTGTGTCAAAAGCGGGTCACATTGCAACAATTCCTCTTAATGAGCAAATAACTGTTACTGGGAATTGGTATACCACCATTGGTTTGCCAAAAGATATCACCGAGCTTCGAAAAATCAACCCCGAAAGAAGAATCATCCTCCACCAAGACAATGCAAGCTCGCACATAGCCCAAAAAACAAGGCAGTATTTAACGAAAAAAAACGTGGAATTATTCGACCATCCTCCATATAGTCCTAACGATTTCTTTACTTTCCCGAAAATTCAAAAATGCCGTTTTGGATCTGCCAGCAAACGAGTGGAATAAGTGCTTCGGAAATTGGTTCGAGCGCATGCAGATGTGCATTAATCTTCGTGGAGAATACTTGGAAAAACGATAAAGTCATTTAAAACTATAAGTCAACGCCAAACAAAGTGGCGTGCACGTCATCACGATAAAAATTCCCCGACCTAATGCCTAGGTTTCTATCACAAACAATTGCTCTATTGCAGTTTCATATTAATGTGATATATAAATTGTAAAATGGTCATTACTCTCTTATTATGGTTAATAGTCATATAAACATTGTTATTAAAATATCACATAAGTTGCTTTCTGATAAATTTAGACGCATTATGCGAAATAAAATGTTTTGCAAACGCTCCAATCGACATGTAAACGCACTAAACCGATTTCGCAGCGTTGACACATTGTCACCTTGAAACTTATTTAAACTGGGAACTGACATTTGTATTAATTTTGACACTGAATCAATTTGTGGCATTTCAAATCTTTATAAATCCTTTGGCCCCGCATACTGTAAATCAACAACTGTTTGTTTCAAAACAAAATTATTCATTTTACGAGTAGATAAAGACAATTTTGGTATATAAAGATGCCCAAACAGTTAAATAGGCGGTGTAAGGAACTCGTGGCCTCGTTAATGCACTACTTTGAGCAAGAAAGGGACAACAACGGGCCTTTGTTGCCTTTAAATGCTGTTCAAGAGGTAGGTTACTAATAATTATATGTAATGTATATTAATAATAGTGAAATTTTATTTCAATTTTTGTAGCGTGTTGCTGCTGCTTTAAAAATTAGTTTAAGGACAGTTAATCGTATTTCCGAGGGTGTGAAAAGTGATGCAAATTTAGAATCGCCCAAGAAAAAGCGGAGTTATATTAAACGTGTAACCAACACAGCGACATTGGATACAAGTGCCATTCGAGAAGTGATCTATAATATGTATCACAAAAGTAAGATCTTATTATAATAACTTATCAGAAATTTGCATTAATTTGTTAACTAAATTATAATGTCATATTACACATGGTTTCAGAAGAACAAGTTAGGATACAAACTTTATGGTCTCGATTAAGAGATAGGGCATTATTTGATGGTAGTGCCACGTCTTTAAGGCGGTTGCTTAGAGATCTTGGATTTAAGTGGCTTAAGGACAATCCGCGACGAGGGCTCATGGAACTACCAAGTATAGCTTTGAAAAGGGTGGAATTTCTAAGGCAATACAATCAAGCCAAGGTTGAGGCCTTATACCAGTTTGTCTTCCTCGATGAAACTTGGATATTTCAAAATGGGACCATAGGTCGCTCTTGGCAAAATGGAAACCAAAAAAGCGTGAAAGCTATTAAAACAGATGGTAAAAGGTATGTACTTTTACACAACTTGCACTATAAAATTTAAAACTAATATATTTTAGATACATTATATTACATGCTGGAAATGAAAATGGGTTTATTCGAAAACAAAATTGAGCGATTACCATGGAGAGATGAACCAGGACAATTTTTTGAAATGGTTTCAACATCAGTTATTAGAAAAATTGGAGAGTCCATCTATGATTATACTGGATAACGCCCCTTATCACAGCATGATATTGAACAAAGTGCCCAACAATGCATGGACAAAAAAAAATATCCAAGACTGGTTGACAAATCAAAACATACCATTTTTAAACACAATGTTTAAAACAGAGCTATTGAGTATTGTTGCTCGGTACATAATGCTTCTTAATTATATATATTTTGGTCGACAGTTTATATTTCTTTTGTTTATTCCTATTCTTAAAATAACTGCTTTTTTAGAGACAAACCACCTAAAATATACGTGATTGATGAATTGGCGGAACAACATGGGCACAAAGTTCTTCGTCTGCCTCCTTACCATTGTATATTTAACCCTATTGAGTTAATTTGGGGCATAGCAAAAGGTTACTATAACAGACATATTGGTAGAGATGGTAACAGTGAAAAAGACTGTTTGGATATGTGGAACGAGGCTCTACAAACGGTTACCCCAGACATGTGGAAAAATAGTGTTCGACATACTGAGCAAGAAATTTTTAAATGGTATGAAAGAGAACGAATTTTTGATCGACCAGACATCGAACCTTTAATAATCAACTTTGAGAGTGATGAAGATTTAGATTCAGACAGCGCTGAAGAAAGAAACTCCGACTAACTTTATTGTACAGAAAAAGCTTACACCAGTAGCTTACCTAATTTTAGAATGCATTTTTCTGTATGAATTCTGTAAAATAAATACCATGCATAAAATTTGGAGGACCCCATTTGGATTTTTATTCAGTACCTTTAAGCTATCAATTAAATATGGTAGTTTCATAGTGTCATCTGATCAATAATTGTCATACTTAATGATTATGCAAGTACAGATCTATAATTTTATTATACTATTATTTTTGTTCTCATTTGAGGTTAATATTGCTTATAAACCTAGATATGTAAATAATAAATTTTATTATTTTACAAAAAGTTTGGCAACAATGTAAATTTTTCAACACACCCACCTTGATGACGTGCACGCCACTTTGTTTGTCGTTGACTATACCTATCGTGTTGTTTTATTTCGATATGCAAAGCTTAGAAGACAGCCCTGAATAATTAATTAACGAAACTACCCTGCGAGAAATGTGCTTTTGCTTGACAACGATGCTACGATCGGTTTTCGTGCAAAACTCCCCTGCTTTTCATTACAGCTCTATCAATTTTGACACAGGATCTAGTATACTGGCTCAACCATTTTGGGAATAAAGCAATTCTGATAACACATTCGTAATCAACGATAAAAAAACAGGATATAAATTCAGCATTTGTTCAAGTTTAAGATATGTGGTCAGACTTTTCAAGGAACGACTGAGTGTAAGTTGATTGGAACAGTATTAAAACTAGACGGTTTTTCTTTCAGAAAACGTTCTTGTCAGCTGAAGCATTATTGGGTTTGGATAGTCCGTCCTAGCATTATAAATGAGTTAATTGTTTTGCATGAATATCATTAAGTAGGCCTCGACTGCTATCTGAGCTGTCAAAATTCTATTGAATTATACAACTTTTCAAGCAGCATTCTTGAGGAGGCTGTATTTTATTGAAAAATATGGCATTAGTTTGTGTGTTTTATATGCATACGATATTATGGTCTGGTTTTTATGTGACCTTGTATGTCCACTCCAGATTGATGTTCCTACTTGTCCGGAATTACTTGCTGAGAAGTATGCAGAGAAATATCCACATATCTCTGGACAAAAATCGACATTTTTAGAAATTTCACACGGACCTATAGCAGTTTTTTAGAAAAATGTTGACCGTTGAAAGCCTCCTCAAAGATATATCGTTACGCGAGAAGTTATTGGCAGTGATCTATTTCTTTCACACGTGTGTCTGTTTTGCGTATCTGATTTAACCAGCATTTTCAAATATTAATCAATTCTGATGATCAATTTGCGAATCAGGCTAAAAACAACCGACTAATAAAAACGTCAAGGAATGTGATGGATGAAGATACTCCACATGTGCTCATAATTGGTTATCATGTATTCAACACAAACAGGAACCAAAAAAATTCATATACATTTGTCATTGAGTGATACTTCTCAAGAACAGACATTCGATTTCTTGGTGGATGTTAGGAGTTCCCTATTCTAATTTATCCATCTATGCACTTCTTCGTTTGTTACTTCGCCACCTCACGGTATTCGGAGGTTATATTTGATATAGACATATTTTTAAGGCTTCTATCCGTTTATCTAACAATGGACTAAGAGACCAACCAGCTCCGTATAAAAAAGCGAAAGGTACACCTATGCTAACATCTCATCAGGAATTGTAGACTGAGATCCTAACAAGTCGGCAGTTGTTACAAGAAATGAATAATTTGCTAATTTGTCTGATCAGTGGAAGTATCTCTTTTTTGGGATCACTGCCTTCATTGACTATACAGGGTTATCCAAATTAAGTGTCCACCATTAGCAACTTTGTTATTAGTGAAAATACAAAGTTGTTTGAATTAGCAAACTAGTAGCATTTTAACGCTGGTAAAAATGAGAAATAAAAAAAAACAATTGAGAGTCGTTATTTTGATTTTTTCAGTAAAATAACATTTTTTTAAAGGGAAACCCCTGTATATTATATTTTTTTCTGTTAAAGCATCAAATTTTAAACAAAAAAGCTTACAATAACTTTTCTCCTAGGTTACAAATTGTTGAAGTTATGGCCTCCAATCTGAAACAATTAAATTGTATCGACAAACTTTATTTTCAACATCAACTTATAATCTTACAAAATACAATAACAATTATTTTTTTAAAGAAGATGCTCGAAAACACCACCTTGTTCTTCAATACATTTTTGGGCACGTTTTTCAACTGCTCGAACTGTCTTAAGTATGGTCCTACCATCTATCTGGGTTATCTTTTCCCTAACTGCAGTCTTTAACGCGTCAAGGTTATCGTACCTTCACTTGTAAATTTGGTTCTTTAAGTAACCCCACAAGAAGTAATCAAGTGGGTTTAGATCTGGTGATCTGGGAGGCCACTGTATTGGGCCATTTGTTCCTATCCACTGATCATTAAAAGTAGTACTTAGAAAATGATAAGTACCTCTGGAGTTGTGGGCAGGTGCGCCATCTTGCTGAAAATGCAGATGATGTCTACTTATAAGATCCAATTCGTCTAAGAAATTAGTCAGAATTTCTGACATAAATTCCACATATCTTTCACCAGTTAGGGTTCCCTCATAAAAGAACGGGCCAACAATTTTTGAACCAATTATACCGCACCAAACGTTGAAACTGAAACGGACTTGTGGGCCTCTTGGATGTACTAACAAAAGATTTTCTCTTGACCAATAATGGTGGTTTTTTCTATTAAACATTCCAGAATTTGAAAAATTTGATTCATCTGTCCATAAAAGGTAACGAAAGATATTTACATTTTGGCGACAGAAGCTAAGATACCAATGGCAAAAAACAAGTCTTCTCTCTGGATCCCCTGCCAAAAGCGTTTGAACTGGTCGGTACTTATACGGAATAAATTTGTATTTTTTTAAAATCCTTTGAACAGTACCATAACTGAAATTAGAGTCCTTGAGAATATCTGCTATTGAATTCTCACGATAAGCTTCAAAATATCCAATAACTGCAATTTCAGTGGCCTCGCTTATTATGAATTCTTTTTTTGCCCTTGTTTTAGCAAAAACATTTTCGTTGCCCCTAAATTTTCGATAAAGTCTCAGAAAATATCGTTCATACGGTTGAATGCGAGCGGGATATAATTCACTGTAGTATTCTCTTGCTCTCAAGGAGGATTTTCTGCACACTAAATAGCATTCTAACATATCACACTTTTCTTCATGGGAGAACATTTTTCTTTAAATTAATGACACAATAAAGCTTATAAACAAGTATTTACACTAATGTTTGACATTATTTGATTTTAACATTGTTTTCCAAAGCCTTCTAGTTGCGAGTATGTCCAGTTTAACAATTTGTCGCTTATCTTAATGCTGTCAAATCGCGAACGCCATGTTGTTTTCATAGCCGTCTTAATATTATAATACTGCAAATAATTAAAAATATTTATCGTTATTTTGACTTTATTTTTGACTTTAGCGGAAAAGTCATTATGAACTTTTTTGTTTAAAATTTGATGCTTTAACAGAAAAAAATATAATATACACGGTTTCCATTTAACAAAATGTTATTTTACTGAAAAAAATCAAAATAACGACTCTCAATTGTTTTTTTTTTATTTCTCATTTTTACCAGCGTTAAAAATGCTACTAGTTTGCTAATTCAAACAACTTTGTATTTTCACTAATAACAAAGTTACTAATGGTGGACACTTAATTTAGATAACCCTGTATATGGATATTTCACGGATGAATCCTGTTGTACTGATGTTACTTATTCGATAGGCTGTCTGTTTTGGTACTTTGCAGATGGTCACTAACTTGGTTTTGGCAACATTCACACGCAAACCGAAATTTGCACTATGTTCGACGAAAAAGTTCATGGTATCCTGAAGGGTTGCGAGCTTATTGGCTAATATCACCGTGCGAACAGCTAAACGGATGTAGTTAATAAATGTACCACTGTTTTTAACACCATCATCCACATTCTCCAGCGCCCCCTTGAATACTACGAGCAGATGTTGAATAAAAACAGAACTTTGACTAACACATTTTCTTATAGCGACCTCCTTTGACGTGACTTCATCCGTTCTGACCTCCGTTGTCTGATTGCAGTACAAACGGACCGTGATGCGCAGATCATCTCCAACGATGCCGGTTAATCAACGCATCTTAATAAGTTTTGGATGTAAGACGCAGTCGAAAGCTTTCCGAAAACCGATGAAGCATGCATATACAGACTGTAACAAAACTTTGGGGCGCATCGAATATCTGACGAATAACTGATCTATTTTTTTAAATTGATAGTTTGAGGTTAGAGGCTACGGTGAATTCGTTGTAGATATCAGCGATGTTGCCAAATCTACAGTTTTTCAGAAACTGATAGCGATTTTTGCTTTTCTTATGGAACGCTATACATTTTGTTCGATATTTGTATTCTACAGGAAATTCTAAATGGTTTTTATTGAACATACTTAGACCTCATAGGTTTCGGAATAACATCAATATTTAACCAATAAAAGCTATTTTTTTCACCAAAGCAATACTACTATCGAAAGTAATTTCGTGTCGTTTCTGACATTCAAAAGTCCATTGAGTTCCGTTAGTAGAATTATTGAGAATGATTCCTTAAACTGAAACCGAGAGAATAGAAGTTCTAATGATTCTGGGCAATGGCGATCGTCGACGCATACAGCAAGAAGCTTGCGATATTTTCAATGACAAACATCTCAGCCGGAATCCAATAACAAAGTCTACTGTTGGAAAAGCTTTGAGTACATTTGAAATAACAGGACATGTAAAGGATGTTCCACGATCTGGTCGCCCCAAAACATCCACGGACGAAAATGAGGCTTTGAATATTTTAGTGAGCATAGCGGAAAACCTCCACCTTTCTACTAGAACACTTGGTGAAGATAACAATACATCTTTTTAAGACGGAAAAACTTCATCCTTACAGAGTCACCTTGGTTCAAGAGCTATCAGATGATCAGATGACGATTGTAACAGGTGTTTACACTTCTGGGAGCCCATGATGGACATGTGTAATAGAAATGAACGAATCAAGTTCTTTGGGTACGGGAACATCATACACAATAATTAATGTTTATTATAGGTCAAATGACAATCGGACCGTTTTTCAAGAAGAAAATTTGAGCGCTGAAGGGTATTTGCATCTTTTGATGAACGTTGTCCCAGCTTTGTCGGAAATATTTCCCAATCCTTGTAAGTAACTTGTATTATCCCAAACAATAAATAATATCAATGATGTTTTCTTTTATAAGATTACGACGATAGAATATGGCTTCAACAAGATAGTGTACCTCCGCAATGTTCGCGAATTTTCAGATCAAACATTTCTTGGAAGATGGATAGGTAGAAAAGATACGATTGAACGACCACCTCGTTTTCCTCACCTTACGAATCGAGGAATGCGGAGACCTTCAAAATGTTCTAAATACATTTCCGCAATATCTAGCTTGTTGCTAAGAAGTATATGGATGGCAATTTAAACGTTCTATATGATCATCTTGTTTTGAAATTAAAATTAACAACTAGGCTTTATCGTTTTCTTTGTGTTTAACTTTCCTCTTGTTTACTTGGAATATCAAATACACTATTTCAATCAATATTAGAATTTCTATCCTTGTGGTTTTAGTTAAGTGAATTATATTTTTATTAAGTCTACTAACAAAACTCAATGGACTTTTCAATGTCAGCAATGAAAGAAATTATTTTCCAAATCGGTCATTCCTTAGGTGAAAAAAATACCTTTTATTGTTATTTCGAAAACTACACATATGACGTCTTCGTCAAAGTATGTTCGTTAAGAAGTATTCATAATTTCTAGCAAAATATAAATATCGAGTAAAATGTATAGCATTCCATAAGAAAGAGAAAAGTTGCTATCAGTTTCTGAAAAACTGTAGATTTGATAACGTCGCGGATATCATCAACGGATCTGCCGTGGTTTCGAACCCAAACCTACCAATTTAAAATAAAAATAGATGTCATTCGTCAGATATTTGATGCGTTCCAAACTTTTGTTACAGTCTCTATGTAGGCGTTAGTTTCTCGTTCTGGAATGTATAAACGAAATTTATAGAGCTACGAGGATTCCTTTCCAAAAAATGTCACCATCAAGAAATCATTACACAGTGTGTTATCAACATGGCGTTTTGCTTAGTCCACCACCATCAATACAGGGTGGCCCATCCATGTGTGGACGGAATATTACACTTAAACAAATACATTTCTGAAACATTGGCAATTATACAGGGTGTCCCAATTTTGACCTACATATCAAACATGATTTTTTAAATAGAATGCTTCAAGATTGTTTGGGCAGGAATTATTGGCAGACAAGTTATCGGATCTTTCTGTTTCGACAACGGATTAACAGGTACAGAATACCTGAATTTTTTGATCGAGCATTAGCCTTTGCTTTTGGAGGATGTCAACCTGCAAACTCGCATGCATTCCAACATGACGGCGCACCTACGCATTATCATAATCATGTGCGTAACTATTTGGACACCTGGAGTAACAATCGTTGGATCGGTCGTGATGGGTCTATATCTTGGCTCCTAGATCACCAGATATGACACCGATGGACTTCTTTCTATGAGGTTTATAGATATACAGCATCTAGCCCGGAAAATATGAAGGAAAGGATTAAGGATGCTTTTCTAAACATAACGGAACACATGCTGCGGGATGTGTAACAGTCATTTATCCAAAGACTACGACTGTGTATTCAACAGGGTGGAGATATTTTCGAGCAGTTTTTGTAGATTAGATCTTGAGTAGTGATAGTTGTTTGTTTATGTTGTTGATATAGTTGGTTTTCTCTATTACGCTTAAAACTGATTTATACTGTTGTGATTGTTATTAGTTTTTACGTCAAATCTGTACTCTTAGTGGCAATATTTTTTCTTAATTTTGGTGTGCTGCTCTATTAAAAGCGTAATAACTCAAAATCTAGTGATTCTATCTGAATCAAACCTTATACAAAAAGATTATAGAAAATTGAATCCAAACTTGCACAAATATGCAGGGTAATGCATTTGAAATTTTTGAGAAACACTACAACTTACGCTTTTAACCACCCTGTATGAGCAAAAAATAAAATTCGGAAAAGTAAAAAGTAGGATAAAATCTGAGGTGTATTATTTTTTTATGATAAAAAACTCAGCACTCCAAATATCAAAATGTCGAACTGAGGCGTTGCCGAAGTGGGGGGTTTTTCTAGACAAAACACCTTATACCTCAGTAGCAAATTACCAAAACCCCATAGTATGACGTATCAATTTTCTTCTTTTGAATTGGTTTATACATATATGCAATAAAATTTGAGGCATTCCGTTTGAAAACACACAGCTTTGATATGTAGGTCGGAATTGGGACACCCTGTATAATTGACAATATTTTAGAAATGCGCCCTCAAATGTCATGTATAACATCCCATAAATAGATTTTCCCAAAATGTGTTTGTTTATGTGTAATATTCCGTCCACACATGGATGGGCCACCCTGTACAAATGATCTAATGATGAACACCGTCAGGTGAGCCTCACTTATTTTTCAGTCTGTCAAAATTTGGTTGAATTATACAGTGTCAGTCGACAGTTCATCAGTAGAAACTACTTCTAGTAGCTGCTGAATTGTAAGGAATTTCGAGATTGGAAATAAGGACCAGTGATGAGATGAGACACATTCTGAGAGCGATTGGTGAGACCCAAAAAGGATATATCAGTGGCGCCATCTGGACAAAAGGCATAATAACCGTGAGAGCTCGAAGTTTATAAGAAGAGGATGTTTTCATAGGGGCGGAAGGGGGTTGGAGACGGAAAACGGAAAGGTGGCGGAACTGGGCTGTATTTTTGTGTCATAATATATACAGGAAAAACCACATTTGTCTGACGGCTTGAGTTCAAGTTCGAGAAAGAAGCGCGGGAAGCGTGTATCAACACATGCTAGAGAAAGATAGAAGTCAGATGAACAGCGAAGGTCATCACCACATTGATTAGGGACGGTGACGCAGAAGGTCGTGTAATCTGCCGCGGGCTTCCACAATAGGTTAGGTTACTGAGGTTTCTTATTAGGTTAGGTTACTGAAGTTATTTACGTCCTACGACATCGTCTCGTCTTCGAAATATTTCGGGATTATAAAGTTTAGGCGAATGCGAAACTGTCAGTGTTTACTATAACCCGTCAGCATTCATTAATAAATGTAATATATTTTTTGACCTTGAAGTCATTACGCCAGTGATTACTTATGTATCAGGTTACGTCGAGCTCCATTGATACTAACCGAATGATCAGTGAATACTGACCGTGTGACGTTCGCCTTACCCGAATTTTGGACTGGGACATAAATTTTAATCTTTGTATAAAAAATCTATAACCGTTCCGTTACGTTATAAAATTATACGAGTATTTAGCAAAAAATAGCATCAGCCTGAGGACGTAAGAAGTACATAAAGTCAAATTAAATAATTAATTCTTTCGTCGAAGTTCGGAATTATTTCCATTTGATTGATCACTTCCGTTTACCGAAAAACATTTACAGGTCCAATTATATCCGCTCAGCATACTTTGTCTACCATAATCATAATTATATAATAATATAGCGCGTACATAATAATAAATTAAATTTGGTGATATAGCAAGATTTTAAATTTTAGGATGTCTACATCTCATTACGTCCATCAAATTCCCATTTGTAAATTTAAGTCTAAAACAAGGTTGGTTTTTCATATGTTGCGTATCATAAAGTAAATTCAGTCCATTCATGAATTACATTATTTAAATAAGTTTCATCTTTGCAGGAATTGGTTGGTTTGACAAATCAAATATACAGAGAAATCCAAATATCGCTGACCAAGTAATGTGTACGAGAGACAAGTGCGAGAAGCCTGCAACACGTATGTTAGAAAGAGTGCACTGACGGCAACGCGGCAAGCAAGCTACGCCCTTAGCGTCATCACTCGGGTTGCTAGACAACGTGTAGCTTCCGTGTCTTTCGTTCGTACATAATATGACGTCAGTGGTATATGGATTTCTCTGTATGCCATTGTACTGAAGAGTATCACCTTTGTGACTGAAACTTTTACTACAGTAAAGAAGATATGTCAATACATGTGGTTCTATTTGCCAGGAATGCATGGGGGATCATCTAAGCGTCATAGCTGGAGAGTCAGCAGTGCCGAACTCTCTATGACAAAGCACTTCCTTACAAGGTTTATGAGAAAAAGGTCTCCACTATTTTTGACAATGTGTTCATAAATGTCCATGTATGGTATATCCGCCTAACCTTAACCTAGAACCCATGCCCGAGGGAGATGGTTGAAAATTTTCACGTGCAGCACGTCACTACCGCGACTGAACAGCTCGACTTTTTGATATTTTGCTTGTTGTAATGTGATGGATTTTCTTGCAATATACAGCCCCACATAGGCAAGCGCATAAAGTTCAAATGGGCTTAAAAAAGTAGCATTAGCCTGAGGACGTAAGAAGTACATAAAGTCAAATTAAATAATTAATTCTTTCGGCGAAGTTCGGAATTATTTCCATTTGATTGATCACTTCCGTTTACCGAAAAACATTTACAGGTCCAATTATATCCGCTGAGCATAGTTTGTCTACCATAATCATAATTATATAATAATATAGCGCGTACATAATAATAAATTAAATTTGGTGATATAGCAAGATTTTAAATTTTAACATGTCTACATCTCATTACGTCCATCAAATTCCCATTTGTAAATTTAAGTCTAAAACAAGGTTGATTTTTCATACGTTGCGTATAGTATAATTTGATCATAAACTAAATTCAGTCCATTCATGAATTACATTATTTAAATAAGTTTCATCTTTGCAGGAATTGGTTGGTTTGACAAATCAAATATACAGAGAAATCCAAATATCGCTGACCAAGTAATGTGTACGAGAGACAAGTGCGAGAAGCCTGCAACACGTATGTTAGAAAGAGTGCACTGACGGCAACGCGGCAAGCAAGCTACGTCCTTAGCGTCATCACTCGGGTTGCTAGACAACGTGTTGCTTCCGTGTCTTTCGTTCGTACATAATATGACGTCAGTGGTATATGGATTTCTCTGTATGCCATTGTACTGAAGAGTATCACCTTTGTGACTGAAACTTTTACTACAGTAAAGAAGATATGTCAATATATAGTACGTACATGTGGTTCTATTTGCCAGAAATGCATGGGGGATCATCTAAGCGTCATAGCTGGAGAGTCAGCAGTGCCGAACTCTCTATGACAAAGCACTTCCTTACAAGGTTTATGAGAAAAAGGTCTCCACTATTTTGACAATGTGTTCATAAATGTCCATGTATGGTATATCCGCCTAACCTTAACCTAGAACCCATGCCCGAGGGAGATGGTTGAAAATTTTCACGTGCAGCACGTCACTACCGCGACTGAACAGCTCGATTTTTTGATATTTTGCTTGTTGTAATGTGATGGATTTTCTTGCAATATACAGCCCCACATAGGCAAGCGCATAAAGTTCAAATGGGTTTAACCAATGGCTGAAGCACTATGAAAAAAGCATTTCTTGTAGAGAGTACTTATTAGAACACAGTATAATATTCAATAAATAATAGTCTAAAAAAAACAGAAAAAACACGCTTTCATAGCTAACCGAACTCTTTCTCAATCCTGGCGGTCATAATAAGGATAATCAGACACTGTTATTAAATGATTGCATTGTTGTCGGTCCTTGATACGTGTGCCAAGTTTCAAATTAATCAAACTTCTGGAAATTGGTGAAACATACATACATACATATCTACATACAGGACAAGCTAATAAAAAAGCGTGTTAAAAATATGTTTTATGATGCTGAAAATGTGTTTATTCTGAAATATAAGATCCTATAATTGCTTTTGTAGGCTATTTATCAGGGAAGCTAGATTAAAAGGCCATCATACAGGTGGATCCAAGGACAGGGGAAATTCGGATTACACGAAAATACAAAGTACAAACATCCCAGGACGTATGAATTTCTAAACATGAGCTATTACTAAAAATGGTTAGGATATAGACAACACCAATAAAGGTGATGTATGTGGAGCCTATGTAAACGACCACGGTGCGTGATTCAAACTTATTTTGGACATTGATTCGGGATTCTCCATACATTGTTATTTGCGTCGATCATTACTAAGCACATCTTTGTTACTGGTTAGAGGATTAGCTTCCAATTATGCGACTGCTATCTTGAAACTGTCAACTGTCACATTCATTCTGAAATTTCATAGATATGCATTAATTTTATATCGCTCAGATGACCCGATCAAAATCTAATGAAGAGATATCAAAAAAGTACTTGATGTATGTGTAGCCTATGGAAACGACCAACGCGCATTGTTCAGATATTTATAATGGGTGATTTTTTTGCTAGTATCTTTTTGGCAACACATTTTTTGACAGATGACGCGTGAATCGTGTCTTGTGTCATTGTCAAACTTGTTCAGTTTGGTCAATAATTTAACCATGAATCGACTTAACGAACAACGCTTGCAAATTACTGAATTTTACTATCAAAATTCATGCTCGGTTAAGAGAGTGCATCGAGCACTGCTTCCAATTTATGGGCAATTTGGTCGGCCTACTGAGTGAGCTATTCGGAACCTTGTGACTAAATTTCGAACCCAGTTTACATTATTAGACATTAAATCACCAACACGCAGACGTAGAGTGAGTACTGAAGAAAATATATGCGGCTGTATCCGCCAGTGTTAGTGATGACCGTGAAATGTCGATTCGTCGCCGTTCGCAGCAATTGGGCCTCTGTTACTATACTACGTGGAAAATTTTGCGACAGGATTTGAGTGTAAAACCTTATAAGATACAGCTGGTGCAAGAATTGAAGCCACACGACGTCCCACAACGTTTTCAATTTGGTGAATGGGCGCTGGCAAAGTTTAAGGAAGATCCACATTTTTATCGAAAAATTGTGTTCAGCGACGAAGCTCATTTCTGGTTGAACGGGTACGTTAACAAGCAAAATTGCCACATCTGGAGTGAAGACCAGCCAGAAGCACTGCAAGAGCTACCAATGCATCCCGAAAAAATCACTGTTGTGTGGGCCGGTGGCATCATCGGGCCGTACTTCTTCAAAGACGATAATGGCCGGAACGTAACTGTGAATGGCGAGCGCTACCGTGCGATGATAACAAACTTTTTTTTGCCCAAAATGGAAGAGCTGGACTTGACTGACATGTGGTTTCAGTATGACGGTGCCACATGCCACACCGCACACGAAACAATGGCCCTATTGAGAGGCGAGTTCGGTGAACAGGTTATCTCACGTTTGGGGCCCATCAATTGGCCGCCTAGATCGTGTGATTTAACGCCGTTGGACTATTTCTTGTGGGGCCATGTTAAGGCTAATGTCTACAGGGATAAACCAGCAACGATTGACTCACTGGAAGCCAATATTGAAGCATTTATTCGTGAGATACCGGCCGATATGTTGGAGAGAGTGTGCCAAAATTGGACCTTGCGCATGGGCTATCTAAAGCGGAGCCGCGGCCAACACTTACATGAAATAATCTTTAAACATTAAATTATATCGACCGTTCTATCGACTCAAATAAGGATTTAATCGTTTTTTTCAAATTTTTTGTGTTTTTTTTTTTGTGAAAATCATATCCTATACCTCTTAAAAAATCACCCGTTATTTTGGATATGTCTTCCTTAAACGTTGTTTTTCATGTTGATCATTTTCAAATAGCACCAGACTTTGTGATGTAGATTTATGTGACAATTCCTACACTTCTTTTGCTGCTCCACATCTGAGCGAGAGATTTGAAGTTATTCTCTAGCTATGTCTCGCAATTGAAGAGCTTGATGCAATAGTTAATGGTAAAGTGATTATTTTCACATGCACCATGTCATGTTTGGAGATTGGTCAAGTATTGTCATGTGGAACATCTTAATCCATCAAATTACAAAATCTTAGAAATGGGCTATGGTAATTGAGTTTCAACTTTACAACATGCTGACCTGGAAGTAAATGTATAAAATTTTGTCCACAAATCTCGAAGCCCCACTACATCAAGTCAGTCATTTTAGGCGCAGGTGCATCGGGCTGGGTCTACCCTGGATACAAATTGGTAATTGCTGACTTTTCCCTCTAAACAAAGCGTTCTTCACATTGACCATGGAAACTGTTGCATGCACAATAATGATGTTCATAACAAATGATATCAGTAGAAAAAGTTTGGACCTGTGTCTGGATAGACTTGTGGCAGTCGCCGCGCACTGGTCTTTAGGCTTCTACCTACTCCGCTGTAAGTTCCAATATGACGCCCAGCTGTCGTCTTGCAATTTTCAACTGCCAATTTTATGCTAAAATATGCATCAGTTTCATCATTCCGAATTTCAGATTGCTAACTTTATCCATTCAGAAAGTAAGTAGGGGAGGATCTTTTTGAAGACCACTGTAAATATAGCACAGCTTAGGCCCGTATCGTCAGTCGCCCCTACAATTGTAGGGCGCCTTTATGGTGTCCTTGATTGTCATAGTTTTCTACTTCTCCGTGTCAGCGCTCTATTTTGAGGTTATGTCACAGACATCTATTTGCATCAAATTGTGCTTGCTTTTGAGTTATATCATGTTTTATCAGCCTGAAATTTTCTACAATTTAAAAAGAAAACATATCTTCACAATAGGAGAGCGCTGACGCTGACACGGGAAAAAGTGTCATCTAGAAATTTTTGAAGGAGAGAAAGGAGTATGACAATCAAGGAGGCCATAAACGCGCCCTACAATTGTAGGGACGACTGACGATACGGGCCTTAGATAACAATCAGCTATGAAACTTTCCTGTCAGTGTCAAATACGTCGGCCACTTCGGCAGAGAATGACGAATGTAAATTCCCCGAGTACACCGATGAAAGAGGTTTCAGCGTTTCGTAATGAGTAGAGGCGGTGTTGAGTATTGATGATTATTTATTTACGAAAAAGCCTTAGAATAAATTTGTAATGGTGGACGGTTATCAGTATTTACAGTAAACGGAAACATATTTACTTTTTTTTGATATATTCATTTAGAATAAATGAGGGAACCAGACGAAAACATCTCTTCACCGCTTCACATTTCACAGTAGTAACATTTCATTAAAGTGATGCTGTGATGGTACCATTGAATTTGCCCCCACATTTCATTTTGAGACCACATGAAGGTTTTCAGTGGCGCCGCCCATTATCCAAAGGCTAAGTCTGGTTAGAATCACTGATTTTCAATAGGTAGCGCCAATTGTCAGGGCTTTTGGATAATATTTGGATTTTCTGTCATAGCATCTTAATTAACAATTTTGCCACTTTTGCGCACATTTTTTAACGATTTTGTATTTAAGCTCACAATAGATCGGTAAATATAGGATACTGCTCATTTCATACTTTTTAATTGTTCAGGCACTGTTTTCGTAGTAGTATACTTTATATTTTTGCCATAGATGTATTATATAAGTCATTTTGGGAAGAAAATAAAGCATTTTATAGATAAGAATTTTATTGGAATGTCCAGTCTCTAGATCTAGTGTGTGTAACAAGTTTTGAGCATATATTTTGTTGTTTTTTATAAAGAAATAAACATCAATTTTGAACAAACATGCCCCTTTCTTATTATTGGGCTCGAGATCATATCGCAATATTAAATTTTCTAGGATTGAGCGCAGATCTGTCGCGGCCAGCATGAAGAGCGGCGATACTGTCTAGGACTATTAAACAGCGGATTTGTGGAACCAATTTCTTCAAAAATCTAAACACCAATGCTACAAACTAATAAGTATACATACGAGTTGATTTTGAAGTAGGTAACGATAAAATAATTCAATAGAGGCACTAAAAAAAAAGAGAAAAAATTGTTGGATACGGACAGGGATTTGAACCGCTGACCAAAAAATGCAATAGAAGAGCATGGAAGGGTACGTACGCCTCGAGACGCTAGACTACAGACATCGATTTTCAAATTTGCGAAAGTGAAAATGTGGGGGCAAGTTATTTGGTAACAATATAGCATCATTTTAGTGAAATGTTACTACTGTTTTGGTCTGGTTTCCTCAATTTCTTCTACTTAAATATACCAGACAAACGTGAGTACTTTTTCCGTTTATTGTGAATAGTCACAAATTTTTTCTGGAGCCTTTTCATAAATAAATATTGAGCAATAATACTCCGTCATTTCGTTTTGGACAACCATGCTCCTTTTTTATTATTATTGTTACCATGGTACGCGGCAACACCGCCTAGGACTACTCATTACGAAACGTTGAAACCTTTCATCGTTGTACTGGGGGAATTTACATCCGGCATTCTCCACTGACAGGAGCTGATTGTAATCTAAGCTGTGCCTCTAGTGTGACTGATTTCGTAGCATTTCGTGATATCGGGAAAGAAACCTCTGGACTTCCTTGTCCAGTTGCTTCTGTAGCTGAGTTACTGCAATCCGGAAGGCAATTTATAAAATCACTGCTATAAATATTCAAAGAGTATGTTTTGTTAAAATCAAGTTACAAATATATTTGTTATTCATATTAAACCTTTTCCCTAAAATGGTAGCGGTATAAAAATTAATGTATGCATTTCTAATCAAGGCGTGTGTGTGTGTGTTGATCCTGATTTTATGGTGTTTGGCTTTTACTACCATGGATGATAGCTTTACTTACATGACATTTAATATGAGTATATGGCGACACAGCAAAAAACAAGCTTTTGTAATACCGATGAACATTGTAATCCAATTTGGCATATAATATGGCTTTTCATGGCACATATTTACCTCTACCCTACAAGTTGGTAATTATTTTTTGCTTGTCTGCCGTATGTCTACTTTAGTTTATCGCTCTTTTTTCGCTTCGAAAACATCAACAAGTCGCCCTGTACTTGATACAGTTCCGACCCCGTGCCAGACACCCCTGAGCTTGAAATAGATTTGAGTTAATAGTGAAAAAGCTGAAATTTATATACTCGTATGTTACTTGGGGGCGTATCAAAAAGTGTTACCCCTGGAGCCAAACAGTTTTAATGGTTTTTATCTTGTACCGGACACAATGCAAGTCTGCCGCAGACAATATTTATAAATTCAATCGGATGCTACTAAGAGAGTTCAGTCTATTGCGATATTTTACTAGGCATCTTTCATTCACTTGGTATTATACGCTGAACAGTGCCTTCTTGTATTTATATCAAAAAATATCATTGCTCAGAATTAGTTACAATTCAGTTTTTAAAAAATCATCTAATAAAATGTTCATGTCCAAAAATCAATAAAAAACCTAATAAATATATAGATAGTATTTTGGCATCTTGTTAGCTATTTTGTAAAAAATCAATTGTTTACTATAGGAGGGAGCAGGTTTGTTTATAGTAAGAAATTCAGTGAAAATACAGTTTTATTAATGTTCATAGCCGTATTACATACTCCGAACACCCAGTTTAAATGGTTTTATTTTAATAAAAGTTGATGAATGTATTTATCTTACTGTAAATAACAAGTGAAAAAAAATTCAGCCTTATCAGTTGGGCATTCCGGTTTTTATACTGTTTTTTTTTAATTCACTAACGCTCTAAAAATGAATATTTCAGCCGCAGTAAAGAATCAACGTTGGCGGATTTTGGTTCTTGACATCCTTTACGATCGGTTACGATGCATAGAGTACGGAGACCTGTACGATTTCGTCAACTTAGTGAGTTTGATAGGGGCCGTATAGTGGGACTTCGGGAAGCTGGACTTTCTTTTCGGGCAATTGCAGTTAGAGTGTAGACACTGTGGTTAGGTGTTGTCAGGCATGGCTTCGAGAAGGCCGTACGCAAAGAGCAAGGGACACTGGACGCCGCGGTAGAACAACAGACCGTGAAGATCGCCGCCTAAGATTATTGGACTTAAGCGACCGTTTCTCCACTACCAGGTGCATTGCAAATGAATGGTTTGCAGAACACGGAAGACCTATTGGCATGCGAAGTGTTTATCGACGAATGAGAAGTTTTGGCTTGTTTTCATACCGGCCACACTGGGTCCTCCCTTTAATCCGAGAACACCGACGTAATCGCCTTGAGTGGTGCAGACAACGGTCACTCTGGGATCAGGAATGGAACAGTATTGTCTTTAGTGACGAGTCTCGATTTTGTTTAGGCATGCACGATGGTCGTGCCAGGGTTAGAAGGCGACGTGGTGAACGGAGGAATCCACAGTTTTTTGTTGAAAGACATGTTCATCACACTGTTGGAGTTATGGTTTGGGGCGTTATAGCTTATGGTTCCAGGTCACCTTTAATCTTCATCAGAGGTAACATAAACGCGCAGCGTTATATCCACGAAGTTCTAGAACCCCATCCCTATCTTGACACCCTGGCAGATCCAACTTTCCGACAAGATAATGCCTGACCACATGTTGCAAGAGTCACAATAGACTTCTTTCAACATAATGATGTCACATTGTTACCATGGCCACCAAGATCTCCCGACTTATCCCCAATTGAGCACGTGTGGGATATGATGGGTAGGAGATTGCTCAATTTGCAACGTCCTCCTCAGACTCTAGAAGCACTTCGAGAGGAGTTGGTGGTTGCCTGGAATGAGATACCTTAGGAGGACATAGACCACCTGATCAGAAGCATGCCTAGGCGCGTTGGAGAATGCGTAGCACATCAGGGTACATCCACACATTATTAAAGGTCAAATGGCTGTAAAGCAGTGCAATCATTTTGAAATTTTTATCATTTACTCATTATGCTTCATTAAGTACTTATACAAAATTTTATTAAAATAAAACCATTTAAACTGGGTGTTCGGATTTATATGTCACTTAGTATATAGAGTAATGTAAAAAATACTTTTATTGAATACCTATAGAAAAATACTTAATGATTTTCATCGTTGTCGTTGATGTACATTATCTTCGTCACTACTACTCCAACCCGTGTCTTCATTGCTGTCGATATCGCTTTCTCGTCAGTTTCTGAAACAATTCAACCAAGTAAATCCACTTATGAATGATAGCCTAAATATGTATAATAATGTGTCAACTGTATTTGGAAGCAGGACGATACTTCCCAAAGAGCGCTAGATGGGTATTGCCCAAAATCGTTCATTTGTGATCATGAAGGTGGAAAGCTTGCTTTGGAATGTACGAGACGCGGTGTTGCCAAGCGAAGCAATGACCTGACCTGACCTTTCATATCGACCTAAAATGGAGCGACCGATCCGGAGTCGCTCCTAAGCAAATTCGACACAATTCACAATCAAAAAATGTGGACGCTTGAAATAAAACCATTATTTGGACGTAAAAAATAAACTAATGTATATTTTTAATATGGAACTGGTGTAACAAATTGGCAACGCGTCAGCATTGCTAGGCAAGGCATTGGATGGGCTTCACTATCCAGGTGGCTTCTATCTCCTTCTAACGTATGCGTCTATATACACCTCTCTCTTGAAAACACTGAACTTAAGCCGTCAGACAAATTTGGTTCTCAGTGTACACAAATTTCAACTTTCATACTATGAGGTCAATTTTAATTAAATAAAGCGTAGGGTGGTCTAGCAGGGGGTTGAAACTGCACTGTCTGGCAGTGGAAGTCATTTTTAATATCATTCTGAAGAAAATGTCAAAACTGGACGTTATATTTCAAACGAGTTTGAGGTACTATTTTATACACCGTTGCCACCTGTTATCTGCCAAAGTAACCACTGTCCAAATTCCATAGTCGCTGATCGTTCTTACCTATGTTGGGGACATGCATAGAAAAACTTTCATGTCTTATAGAATAGTGAAAGTCTGGCCGTCGCCGGCTCCAGCTCTAATAAATGGATCGGTACTCCCCACAACCTCACAGACAGTGTGCAGTACCACTCTGATACGCATACACTCCAAACTCAATAGTCCATCCACTCTCAGATGCCTTGGATACACTCGGAACTGAGCACTTAGGATGCAAGCTTTTATGCATGTTTATCATTTAAGGGATCTCAGGGTCCAGTGTATTATTATAGTTATTAGTATTATTGTGAATACTAGTGAAGCTCTCAGTAGATTTAGCATGAGCGTATCTGAGATTACTTTGGGACTCACGAAGTATCATTAAGACAATATTTGGAAGTTTGAGGTTAACAGATCTTCATTCTTTATTATAACAGCATAGCAATATGTAGAAAATGGAGAACCGGGCTTCTTTGATATGGCCAAGTAAGTGGTATTTTTGTTTCATTATCTTTTTACATCGATACTTCCTCTAACAGCTCCATCAACAGACTTTTTTGTCTAGACAGATCACAAGATAAAACTAGTTGATCGATGGCTCAATTTGTCAGTAGCACAGAACACATTAACACATGTTCATTAGCACGAGATATATTGAACGTCTCGCATATTATACGAATATAGCTATGGCGTTCACGAATGTTATGGCTGGTTGAAAAACAAATTAATATGTGCACCGGATATTGACGATTAACTAATGAAGAGTTAACAAATCAAAGATCAACATCCACTACCGTAATTAAAATTAAATTGAAATAAATAATATTTTTTTCGCCATTCGCAGAACTTGACTATTTTTAATAATCTCTCTTAGAATACACAATTAGCGCTTATTGGGGCACACACCGTACTTCAATGTAGTGGGTAATGCAACTGACCTACCGAAAAATGTGAGTGGCATTGTGTTGAGTGCCAAATAAATGTGTCTACAGATTATTAGTACACTAAACATATAGTCTAACGAAGGTACTCTACTGATTCCCCTTATACATAAAAAACTCTCTTCATTTTCAGACTTAGACAATCCTGAGCCATTTTGAGTCACAAGGAAAGTGTCACGATGTCAGAAAGAATATTTTAAGGCTCCCATGGTTTCAACTCTGATGCGGTTCAAGTCAATCTTTTCTGCAGACACACTAACGAATTTTTCGTCAAAATTGAATGTTACTTACTTTCCTGTCGTGTAAATGTTATTGAAGTACAGGAAATAGAACACCCCGTACATTATTACAGTTCAGTGCTTCCTTGAGTTTATTCCTAAAATTTATTTAAAAAGAGGGCAATTCGAAAATTTGCGAGACTTGTATATCCGTGACATTACAGTGATCACTGTAAAGCAGTCGATATTTTCATTCAAAAGCTAGTACTTCGTTGTAGTTGGCGGCATCTACATCGAAATTACTAGCTTCTATTATTACACCGATCAACAGCCAAAAAATATCCTAAATAAAATCAACAAAATATTACTATTTTTAATGTGCTAAAACCGGAATGAAACTTATTTTTTCAATATTAGTTCAAGTTTTAGAGATACGGTAATTATATGTGTTCCTGCTGTAACAGTGTTAATATACTGTAATTCACAAGAATGCACCTGCAACATTTTTATATTCGGCAAGGAAAGATGATGTAATCGGCATGATTGTGTTACGTTATACATTCGTGTACATTACATAAAACAATATTATATTAGCCATTTTTTCCTCAGTTGGCTGACAGCGTTCATGCAAGATGTCTCGAAAGTGTGTAAACAATCCAGATCAATTTTGTTACGTGTGTGGTGATGTGACTTTTGCGTCTCAGAGACGGTCTATTACTCCACTAATAACAAAGACATATCAGCTTTATTTCGGTTGTAAACTAGGTGATCAAGACAAACAGTGGGCACCCCACATCTGCTGTAATACATGTGCTTCAAGTCTGAGGAGCTGGTTAAATGGCAAAAAACGGTCTATGCGCTTTGCTGTCCCAATGGTTTGGAGAGAGCCTACAAATCATATTAATGATTGTTACTTTTGCATGGTACCTTGTGTTGGTCAAGCCACAGGTATATCCAAGAAAAAAAAATCGGTTATTAACTACCCAAACATACCATCTGCGATGAGACCTGTGCCTCACAGTGACGAAAATCCTATTCCAAAACCCCCAGAATCCTACACTTGCGAATCAGAAAACGAATCAGATCATGGCGATCGAGTGATTCGTCAGGAAGAAGATATGCCATCAACGTCAAGAGATCCTGATTTTATACCGAACACGTCATGCCACCAACCGCACGAAATAACACAGTCAGAATTAAATGATCTTGTAAGAGATTTAGAACTTCCAAAATGTAAGGCAGAGTTACTTGGATCAAGACTGCAGCAGTGGAACTTGTTAGAAGACGATGTTTCGGTATGTGTTTTTCGTAAACGCCACAAAGACATAGAACCATTTTTCAATATGGAGAATAACTTGGTTTTCTGCAGTAAAACTAACGGCTTACTGGCGGCTTTAAATATAAGCTATAACCCAGAAGAATGGAGATTGTTTATAGACAGTTCAACATTGAGTTTAAAGGCAGTTTTATTGCATATTGGAAATATTTTACCATCTCTTCCTGTAGGGTATGCAGTTCACATGAAAGAATCATATGAAAATATGAAGTACCTATTGACATGCATAAAATACGATGAGCACCAATGGCATCTTTGTGGCGATTTGAAAGTTGTTGCACTTTTACTTGGGCTGCAGCTAGGCTACACAAAGTTTTGCTGTTTTTTGTGTGAATGGGACACAGACGGGCAAAGGCACTTCATTACACCAGACAAAGCTGGCCTGTTCGTCAATTCCTAGAGCCAGGTCAAAAAAATGTACAGCATATGCCATTAGTAGATTCGAAAAAAATTTTATTACCACCACTGCATATCAAGTTGGGCCTAATGAAAAACTTTGTCAAGGCATTAGATAGAGATGGGTCAGCTTTTCAATACCTGCGTCACAAATTTCCAAGACTAAGTGAGGCAAAGGTTAAAGAAGGTATTTTTGTTGGGCCACAGATTCGAAACATTTTGAAAGATACACAGTTTGAAAACACAACAGGTATTGAAAAAACTGCTTGGAATGATTTCCGTCTGGTGGTCACTAATTTATTGGGAAATAGAAAAGCTGACAACTATAAAACCCTTGTCAAAAATATGCTGGCATCGTATCAAAAGATGGGCTGTAATATGTCTCTTAAGATACATTTCCTACACTCACACCTGGACTTTTTTCCTGACAATTGCGGAGCCGTAAGTGATGATCACGGCGAACGTTTCCATCAGGATATTTCAACAATGGAAAAAAGGTACCAGGGAAAGTGGAATCCTTCCATGCTTGCAGACTACTGTTGGACTCTTGGTAGAGATGCTCCAGAAACGATCCATAAAAGAACAGCAAAAAGACAGCGCATATAGTGATTCTTATAAGTATATGAATCTAGTTACTTTTTTTAATATATCCTTAAAGATAATTTTTTTTTCCGCAACTATTTTTTTTATTTCATTGTCATTTTTGGATTCAGCGCCCCAAAATTAACAAAGGAGTGCACTTGTCTCACAAGATACTATTAAAAAACTAAAATTTGTTGTCCAGTTTATTAGTGTCTGGGATTATAGTTTCGTACATTCACCTTTCTATATTCATCCAGCAATCTGTGAAATTTGCTAAAAAATCGCACCCGCAAACGGTACACAACCCTCGTATCTCTCATGATATCCGTTAAGGCATTAAATTATTCGCCAAGCTGAACGACAATCTCAGTGGCGCCAGGGAATTCCGCGCTGCAGCGTCGAAAAATCCATAAATTTTAGCGGATATAAAAAATTAACATACGCTGAACGCCCAGAGCCACCCACGGTCTTGCACGGGGCTTTGCATTGTTGCACAGAGTGCCAATGTCTCCTTTTACGACAACAGTATTTTCGGAGCCAGGCACGAGCCTCAAAAATATGGTTTTTGGTAGGTGGAATGCCATTTCGGCCGTGAGTGGTTTGTAACCGACATTCAATATGGCTGTGATTCTGGAAAATACTTTTATATCAGCATTGGATACGTGTACTCGTAGGAGCATAGCACGTGTTGTCTGAAATTTGATGACAATGTGGATGATTGAGATGTTTCTGGGAATGCTATAAGGATTTTCAATTGACGTGGTCCTCAATCGTCATCAGGTGAACTGGCGAACACGCTCCTTTCTTGTATATTTACACCATTTGATTACGTGGCACGAGGTTGGTTGTGACGTGACCCTCTTACCAGTTGGTTGAGTTACAATTGTTTGATGTTTCTTACAATCGGTTTCCATACTGGTTTAACATTCACACTTGGATTACTGTAAATGTTTTCATTCGTTTTTATGGAGGCCGTGTCCTTGAATTTCCTTTGATGCCAGTGTGCTTCGTTTTATAACATCTTAGCATGATCCCAAAGTGATCTGTGGTGCCTTCTCTGAGCGTGATCTGCTATCCCAGATTTATTCGTTCCCGTTCCGTGTTGGATTTATGCTGTATTCTTACTGAGTGTGGCCTCTTTGTGTTTCTTATGTATATCTCTTCACATTCACATAGCACCTGATATACACAGTCCTAGGTGTTCCTGTTTTTGTTCATAGGTTTTACATTTGTGAGAATGCTGCGAGGTATGTTGTTCCTTCTATCTATCTAGTTTCGATTTGATATCGTGTTCCTATTCTTCTGAATGCAATACTCATTCACTCAACATACTATGGTTAAAGTAAGAATTATAGTAAGTATATGCTGGGATTCCTTCCACGCGTTTGTACTGTTGTTGGTGTGGGTTTCTGCCAGAACTTGATTTATCAGTCGTCTTGGGTAACCATTATTAATTACATAGTTTTTCTGATCTGATATTTATTTGCGTGATGCAGACGTTCTCGCCCAGCCTATAAGCGTTCTAATTAGGTATTTCTTCGTGGTTGCCGTATGACTGGAGGAGAAATTTATGTATTGCACTCCGTGTGTTGATTTTCCGTATACAGTTGGTTCTATTCTTTAGTTGTTCTTTGTTAACATGACGTCCAAGAATAATATGTATACAGGGTGTCCCGAAAAAAATGTTCAATATTGCACCACCGGTTTCTAAAGCTTAAAATAGGAAGAACAGTTTATATAAACATAGGTCGACAAACGTCTCCTAAGGGCGCTACGGTCTTTTAAAGGGGTCCCCTGAAGATGGTTTTTCCTTAATATTTCCGAAACGTGTTGAGATAAAGACATAAAAATTTGGTATTCTAGCCTAGTTTTTTATGCTGGATTTAAAAATATTAACAATTTTAGGAAGTTTTGTTTGAAAGCGTATGTAACAGGGACGGACTCAAGTTATTTTAGCCCCAAAATTTTTGTGTGATTTTATTTTTGAAATTCAATTTTAGAATCTGAAAATATAGGGTTTTATACATAAAAAAGGTACTCTTATTGAATATCGATAAATTGTGCCATTTTTGAATAAAATCAAACTAAAGAATTTGTCACATGATAGGAAATGTACTGCGAATTTAAAGAATTCATACGCTACTAGGTTCTTCATATCATTAAACCGTTTTGTCAAAAAGCCAGCTTTGTCTTTAGAGATGAGACCGGTAGACGAAAAGATTTTCCCACTTTTCCGTCTGAGAATAACTCCGGCAGCGACACCTTTAAACGTTGTCATCAGATAAAAGAACTGCATCGGGAGTTATTCTTAAACTTACTGTGCGCTGAAAAAAATTAGATTGATGATTTAAAGCAGTTATCTAGGAATATCTTGCTATAAGCAAGCAGCTATATCTTATTACTTCTCAAGCCTATTGGCGAAGAGTTATACTGCCGTCATAAGCCAGAACGCAGTAAGTGCAAAAAATGCGAAAATGAGGTATTGTCATTATCATATGAAAGGCACCCAGAAGAAGCTTATTTTGATGATAAACCACAGTTTATGTCACGGAAAATACCGAAAATCTGAAATTTTTGTTTTACAGTATCTAGCAAGGAACACAGTATCTGCACAACAATAAAACAAAACACAGTAAATGACACGTACTTACTGTATTTTTGCTTAGAAATGGCTGCCAGTTGCCGCCAATTCGATTTGTACGTCTGGACCTGTGAGTGGGTGTGTAAGGTTGTTGATGCATCTTACGATTAACTTTTCAAGTGCTTAAATCAGGTAATGTTCGAGCAAGTTCAACATATGTTTCTGATGATTACTTATAAAACACTTCTTTTAGAGCACCTGTCTAGAGACACAGTGTATAGAAGCAAGAAATTGGCTATAATGGCAAAAGAATATTCTGATGTTGAGAATCAGCGCGAGTGTCCTGGAAAAGTTGAAAATTTAATAACCATGGAGACTGTAGATACTGTATCTGATGATTTATTACTAGCAATGCAAATGTGTACAAAGCCATTTCTTATTTCCGATGACTCTTTGATGCTGGATGTAACTCCATTGTATTTACATACAAGACCTATATGAATGATAGTTTTATTACTGGTATTCTCTCAGATATACTGGATTCTGTTTTTGAGATGGGAGACTGCAAGATTCAGGACATGATTGTTGTAGATGAGAATTTTCATCCTCTGATCGCACCTACCACGTTACAGTCAGAATCTAGTAACGTCGTAATTTTACAGAACCTAGTTTTTCTAAACGATGACCATTAAAATCACACACGGAGCTGAAGAGCCCTTACCGCTACAAGACGTCACCTTTACCGGGCAGGAGAACTCGCAACAAACAGAAATTCCACCAGGTATTTTTTATCAGGTACCATTATTATTTTGATAACTTATTACATGACCTATCTTTTGTAGCTTTGGTCGCCATCCATCAACAAAAAAATTTGACAGAAAAAAAATTGTTGCGCACATTGATTCGTTCCACCCAACTGCGTCACATTTCAGAAGGGAGCATGCTCCCAACGTAAGATATTTACCAAGTGATGTTACTGTTGCAATTATGCATCAAGATTTCCTGGAAAAATATCCCGCATTTCAGCTATCATATGATCTTTACAGAAAGGTTCTAAAAGAGATGAATGTGCATTTCACAAAGCTAGGGCTTGAGCAGTGTGAAACTTGCGAAACATTCAATAGACACCAGCCTGGTCTCAACAGAGATAGCCTAAATGCAGAATGTGATACCTGTTTGTTATGGAAGCGTTATAATGAAAAGTACCTTTCTGCCAGGAAGCTATACCAACAGCATGCCCAAACTACTTTTCCACCTAGAGAAATATGTTTATCAGTCGACCTCCAAAAAGTGATCATGCTGCCTAGAATGAATATGTTCAAAAAAGCACTTTTCACAAAGCGATTAGCCGTATACCATGAAAGCTTCGTTCCAGTCTAAAAAAAATCATCGCGTGAAAACATATTCTGCAGTGTGGCATGAAGGAATCAAAGGTAGAAATAATTTGTGCTTACTATGCGTTCTTTCTTTACAACAGAGATGTAAAGGTAGTCAATCTGTGGGTAGACAATTGTTCTGCACAAAATAAGAATTGGTGCTTTCTGTGCTTCCTTATATATATTGTAAATTCAGATACAACCTCCATCAGGAAAATTATAATAAATTATTTTGAGCCCGGCCATACGTATATGTCAGCAGATAGCTTCCACCACCAAGTTGAAAAATGTATGAAACACAAACAGGAAGTTTTCGACTTCAGCGATTTTTCAGATGCTGAACGAATGGCATGAGGAACAAATGGTTTAGTTAATGACTTGCAACATGCAGACTTTTACAATT
Organism: Acanthoscelides obtectus; assembly: GCA_963669975.1. Taxonomy (NCBI): domain Eukaryota; kingdom Metazoa; phylum Arthropoda; class Insecta; order Coleoptera; family Chrysomelidae; genus Acanthoscelides; species Acanthoscelides obtectus. Next base: position 24,617,428 of record CAVLJG010000010.1, on the reverse strand, counting down.
GGATTGACCACCATTCTGTACAAAAAGTGAAGTCGCAGGTCCATCTATCCGATAGCTGCTGAGAGAGGCAAACTTACTCTCAAGTACAAAAGGACTTACGAGCAAGATTCTGAGCAACTTGATTTTTTAAAGAAAAGCTCCAAAAAAATTGTGACTGTTCAGTCAGAGGCCATAAAGCAGCCAGCTGGAATAGATAGACTTACAAGGGATACTATAATTAAAAAGTTGGGTCCACTGATGGCACAAAACAGACTGAACTTTTGGAAGAATGTCCCAATTAAATAAGTAACTAAAGTTCAATATTTTTAATTGCTTGGTTTTTATGTTGAATTTGTTTTTTTTATGTTATGTTCTGTTTCTATGCTTGCCGTCAATAAATCATCATCATCATACTGTTGACACTAATTTATTCCAACCGAATGTTCCCCCATCCCAAAATAAATAGTCAAAATCTGTCATAGTTTGGGTGGCTGCATCTACAACCTAAACCACATATTTAGCATACCTGTAAGAAAGATCATAGCATGTACATGGCATAGTACTTACTGTGTTATTATTTAAAAAGATAACAGCTCTGACAGTTCTGAAATAACAGTAATCATCAAAATTAATGAGTTCGTTAGAAAATATGATCAATTTTAACCAGGTACAAACCAAAAACATCCTTCTTCCTTAAATCGTTACAATTTGAGAAGGTTTACAACACGTTCTCATCGCTCCTGTAACATGCGAAAATTGTAGATACTATCTTCTGGCTTATGACGGCAGTATAGTATTCGCAAAAATTCCGAAAATGAAATACGTTCTTATTTACTACGCCACTGGGCTAATCGCGCAAAGTGTCGAAAATGAGATATTGAGTAGTGGGATGTTCTATGAACGGATTGAGGGAGGATAATTTGTGTTCTCTGACGATAATGATACTGAATCTTTTTATTTCCCCACGCTAATTGACACGGAAGCTTTGCAGTCACGAAAAAATTCTAAACTGATCTATTGTGTTTTTAGATGTTATATGACACGTGCGTCATAGAAAAGACCACCTCACTCATTTCGGTAAGTGTGTCGATCTATCTGTCGCCAATTGGCCCGTCTATGACTTCTAAAGCACTGCCCTGATTTGATGAAACTTTTACAAAAAGTTACTACTATACCACGAATTTGGAAAAGATTTGTAGTTCTTGATGAAATCGGTGTAGTGGCGGCGTTGGCAACAACCAAAAGCTGAATAATAAAAATCGCTCAAACATTGTTTTTGGCGTTTCAGAGGATCTTGATTATTTTCAGAAAAAATTTAATAAGGGTTTAGAATCGGGGGTTGGGGGTTGTAGATTGTGAGACAGTTTATGTATAAATCTCGAACCTCGGAAATTTTACGCACCTAATACTATTTGTTTCAGACAACACGTATTTCCTACACTACTACTACTCATAGTTGCCTTTAAGATAGCGATATATTTACAGATTCGATGGGATCAGTGTGCATCCGCATCTCCGGTGTTCTCGATCTCGGGTTATAGTATCGTGACTGGGCTTAGAACATGGTTAACTGATGTGGTTCAGCACCATTTCCAGGTGGTCAATACTTAGGAGAGGGAAGAAACGAGCGTTAGCGCTGTTAATCTACCTCAAGGCAACAAATGATAGATTGACATGATAGATTTCTGATTGCCGTGCCTATGAATTTTCACTCACTTACAGTCTAGGACCTTAGAGTGTTATTAGAAAGACCGCCATTCCCGTGAGAATGTTGCCGGAGGCTTGTTCTATAAAAGCGATCTGGAAAACTATTTTGTTCACTACCGACAATAATGTGGTAGTAGCAGAATAGCAAAGCAATGAAAACTCTTGTCAGTAGTTGCAATGTGATGATATAATAATGTATAGGTATGCAAGCATTCTGATCTAATATATATAATATGACTATAATAAGTCACTCAAGCATGTAACTAAGTGACGGCACTTATTTGTCAATCATTATGAAGATCACTATTTCCTGTATAGTTTACATGTCAATTAAGAAGGCGGGTGGTGCGCCGATATTAAGCAATTGAAAGCTTGTAATAATGTTCATCAGGATATGTAAACAACAGATTAAGCTAATTCAATAAGATCTAATTAAGATAATTGATTGCATAATCGGCTCATACGAAAAGCATTTCCAAATAAATTTCCAGCTTATAGCTCCCCTTAAGATAGCTCAGACTGCTAAGATCTTACGATACATCGATCAGTTGTAATTATCCAAAAGCTAAATGGTTGTTTAGATAGCCGTGTCTTCATTAACAATTATAATTGAACCATGACGGATAGCCAGCAAAGCTTTTAAGTAATTTACACATATTTATTTTGTATTTTGGTTGTATGCGCTATTATACCGTTGAATAATATATGTTATTAAACGCTATGTTTTATATGGCTTAAATTATGTTATGACATGATTAGAGTATATCACAAATATAAACTTTTGAGGCGCCCCCTAAAAGGGTTCACAGAGACTTAAGGCAAAGGCTATGGAATACCAGAGTTACGTTCTATAGTAGCATAGATTAGGTCGACTGTATTCCAATTTTTAAAGTAGATCAAGTTATTTTTCTTGCATTTCAACATGTGACAGTCAGGTACACCGACAGGTACAAGGATAAGACGAAAAGTCCTGGGCCTGCCAATGATGAATGTGATTTTCACTTAAATAATGACTCTCCTTTCTTCCAGTGGGGCTATCAAAATATAATAAGGAGATGGTCGAATAAATCACATCTCAAATCCTGCAGTTTTCCCATCACTAAGGCGAACGTCACACGATCAGTACTTGGTGTGATCTGTCAGTATTTATCATGAAATGTGTATTTAATGACCGTGCGTGAGTAACTATTGATGTATGATTTATCGCAGAAATCCACTGACACTGACGTAATGATCAGTATATGTATACTGATGGTGCGGACCACAGTAAGTACTGGTTGTGTGACATTCGTCTTACATACCTTTGTGAGCAAGATTAAGATCGAGATTCTTCTCCTCTCGGGCCTCTTCCACGAATTTTGCCATCCAGCTGTTCAAAAACGTTAGAGTAGTATTCTTTCGGGGTAAGTATACCCCCTTTCCACCGGCTCCCATCCCCTGCTTCGACTCCTTTTTTGTGTCTGGTGTATAGTGGTGGACCCGCCTCCATTCATAGTAACGAATTGCTGGACAGAATAGGTCAGCTCCATTTTTAATTGGACAAGCTATTACTGCGAAATTTGTTTGATTATCGGCTTTTGGTAAGCATCCACCATGCCCAGAGCCTCCTCATCCTTGATCGGCCTCTCATCGGAATCTCACCGATATCCTGGATCTTCCCGATAGATTCATCCGAGGCTGTGTTTTTTTGTCGCCGTGCAAGGGGGTCATTTTCAAGGGACGTGCTATTACATTTAAGTTTAACTGCCAACTCTTAAACAGCTAAAATCGCGAGGTCAAAATTCCCGTAAATTCGTCTTAACTTTGGAGGACCTCTTTAGGGGTTAATTCATCCAAAACGAAGTATCATCGTAATGAAAAGACACAAGACGTTCACTTTGAAAATTTGACAATTGTCATACTAACAAGTAACGTGCACCCATACAGGCATTATGTATTTTAACCTGACTGTCAGGCCGAGAACATTTCGTCTTACCCTCATATAATGTGTTGTCGTTTGTGATACCTGAAAACACTGTTTATTTCAGAGAATCAGGGCAAACAAAAATAAGATGAGACATCAAAATTAAACATCAGGATATTTCTGAATCTTCAATTTCACCTGAAATTAAAGTATGACCTTTCTAAGCTTGGTCTAATATCCATCTGACATCACTTAGGAGGTAGGATAAAAAATACATAGCGTCTGGTACCCAGTCCAATATCAATAGGTCATATATCGTTTAAGAGGCCTATTCGTAGCAATTTCTCTAATTATTTGACAAATCGAAGCAATAGTGGACGTTTATATCGCTGCCACTGCAGCATTTGGGTTTTTGGCATTTCTACAACATTAAGGGCCGTATCGTCAGTCGTTCCTACAATTATGGTAGGACGCCTTTATGGCTTCCTTGATTTTCATAGCTTTTCCAGTCCATCAGAAACGCAGTGGTATTTCTTGATCTCCACTGTGTTGTGTCAGTAGTCTATTTTGTGGTTATATTTTCTTTTTGAATTCAAAGAAATTTCAGGCTGACTAAACTTGATTTTTATCATCTCTTATATAAACCTGAGATTTCTCAAGATTCAAAAATAAAACATAACCTCACTATAGGACAGCGCTGACACTGACACGGAACAGTAGAAATCTGGAGATGAGAAAAGACTATGACAAACAAGGAGGCTCTGAAGGCGGTTCTACAATTGTAGGAACGACTGACGATATGGGCCTTAGTACCTAATGCCGTCATTTCTTTGTGTTGCCTGATAGATCTATTTTAGTTATTTTTTTTGCTGATGTTCTGTGATGATCCTACTGACATTAGATGTAATCCAATTAATAATATTTTTTTTATTCATCCTATCTTTTTCGAGCAATCTACATTGTATTGTGGAACGTGAATAGACTATTCTGTAACCTCGGAAGTACTGCAACTCCAACTGCGTCACATAATGGCCTACCATGGTATACCTGGTATTAGTCTGTATAGCCAAAATTTGTCTTTCGAAATTGTTAGCATTTCATTTTTCTTGGAAAACTGACCTGCATGATAATAAATAATACTATATTCACTGTACATTTTCATATTACAAGTCACATACGTGCTAACAGTAATTACAGACAGCGCGTAACTTATAACTTTGAACATAACCTATCTTCAGAAAGGACAACATATAAATAACCTGCCGGGCACAGCTAATAGACATACTTCATTGGCAGCATATTCAGTAACGAATTTCTCACACATCAAATATCACTTTATACACCTGCTGACCAATACACACAATCATCCAGATGTGATCTTGCTATACAACCAACTCTCTTCTCAGAGATGAAAACTATAGACTACTGGTCTTCACAAAACATATGCAACCGACAATGCGTGTAGTTGAGCTATTCCTCCATAGATGGACGTTCACAACGATCCTAGTGAGCAAACGTTGAATGACTGTTTGCACTCTAAAGACTACATAGTCTGCAAGATGACATTTTATAGATGATATTTAGCAGGTTTTTTGACGTTTTATATTTTTTTACATAATAATCGTGCAGTTTTGCGATAATGCCCATTTTCAAACAGCAATGTCAATAAATGAGTAAAAACATTTCTGTGGCTCCTCATCCTTCCTATTCGCATGACCTGAGTCCTAGGGGCTTTTTTCTCTTTCCAATGCTGAATAATCGTCTCAAGAGAACTAATTTGCAGCACTGCTATGAGGAGTGGAAGAACCGTATTCAGCGCTGTGTGGCTTGAGAAGGAAGTTATTTTGAGGGTAACAATATGAAATTGTGTTCATGAAACGCCCTTTTTTGCAACAATAGCTGACAAACTGAGTCCGAGCTCATTCAACTTCGGAACTCAGGTTTTCTACGGTGGTTACCCTCTCTTAGTACACCAAGCATTTGGAACATCCGCAAACAGCGGAGATCACCACTATCAATTTTTAACGCTAGACACAGTGTTCCAATATCTGAAGCCAAGCGACAACGTTTTCCGCCTATTTCTGTTATCAGAGATAATATTCAATTTCCAAATACGAAAGGTTGTGCAGATTCTACATGGATCTCTTATTCGGGCTTTTGGATGACTAATATTCTATTGACATTCCGATGACAAAACATCGACAAAAAAAGTTTTCCATTCTGTATCACAATAAATTGAAAATTTACATTTGTCAGAACTAGAGGAATGTCCCATAAATTTAGGTGATTATGCTTTGTATGAATGAATACTCAGCATTCTTTGGAAATATGTTGATCGTATTTTCCCATATCTTCGGGTTTCCGAATATGTAATTCATGAAAACAACACATTTGGCGCCAAAGAGTGCGTTGACACAGAAAAGTCTATAAACAGGGTATTATTTCGATCGGCAAGAAATCCAGTTCGACTCCAGTCAATAAAAAGGTGACTTTGTAACGAATCTTTGGTACTAACCAATAACAAAATCATTGACTCCGTAAAAAATTACGTCAAGTAGTCATCTGTTTATAAAGGATTAAGTTCAGCCCAAGTTAAACACTCTAAGAATCATTTACAACAGAAAAATTAAACGTATCAAGTCAGTCAAACGGGCACATACAGTTAGCCCATAGCCATTCTCTCTCTCGGGCAACATTGCCCCTTCCCGTATAGTCAGACACGGCAGCGCGAGCTTCAATACAGTTGTATTACGAACAGAGCAAACTGGGCCCATATAGCAGAAGGACACGCGTATCGAAAACGTTTCTCTGTCATTCTAAGTTTTAAAAACACATATACGGGGAAACCTATGATGTGTGAAGTATGGCTAATGGCTATGTGTAATAGAGCTACAGGAGTTGAAAGCGTACAAATATACTGACATCAAAAAATTGAGTTACTCCCTTCCACAACCCCACTCTCTAATTTTTTATTCTAAAAAATATTTTCAAAAATAATCAGGATCCTCTGAAACTAATATTTTTTGTTTTTGGAGTAGAAGTAACCCTGATTTTCATCCAAATCCGAGCAGTACCTTCCAAGTTGTCGAGAGCCTAAGGATTACCGGAAGGACCGACAGACCAATAAATCGACAGGCAGACAATAAAAAATAACACTTCATTCTCAACAATTTTCACGTTACAATACTTCCTCGAAAAGTGACGTGGCAAGTAAAAATATTTAGTAGTCAAACTATGCGAGAATAATGAATGTAATAGACTCGTTCATGATTGATTCGATGTTTATTAATTCTCTTCAAAGAGGAATAGGCGATTTATAAAACTATTCAAAGGTTTTCGTGCGGTACTTGAATGTTGAGGCAGCATCCACCTAGACCAGAAATAAGTAAAATGTGTAGTGTATTGGAAAAAATGTTAGACAATTTTATTTAAAACTCCCCACTAAAAAAATGAAGCAACGAAAATTAAAAAGTGAAAGCGCTAAACATGACGTTCTTTTAGTGCATAGCTTTGGGTCAACGAATTCTGACTAGGGCAGAAGGGGCAAGCATAGTATTTGTTTTTAACTAAAATTACGTAGTCAGTAGTCAGTATGCAAGTTCATAATTTATGTCGATGCTTAAGCCGCCTGCTTGCCAGTTGTCGACACTTCACATTAAAATCGTTTTTTTTTTCTGCGAAAGCATATAAAACTGCATGCAATCTATACAATTACAGTATTCTAGATACTTACCATAAGTGGTGAGGGATTTTGTGGATTTAAAAAACTAGTTTAAGCTGAATAAGAGCAGATAATTTTATTGACAAGCACAGCGTAGTCATCGGCGTTGGTTTCTTAGCAGAATTGTCTGTGTGACAAACAAATTTTTTGATGGATATTGAAAAGGGTCAACCGAAACTTCAATCTAACTATTATTACTTGTGAAGTTTAGTTTAACCTTGTCCTATTTTAACTTTGATTCTAAAAGTTTTCAGGAAAAATACTTTCGTGCGTAGTAGTTGTTTAACGATCTCATTTTAGTTTCACGACACTCTATGAAATAACCTCATACAAAAAAAGCAATGGATATCAAACTAATTAAAATACATCCAAATCTTTTTATTGTGTGACTATAGTGACAATGATATAATAGTAGGAATTTCCATATTATGCTCAACTACGAGCCCCTTCAGTTGGCCCAACTATTGAAATCTTAGTTTTTTTTTATCAAACACAAATAATAAAAATGTAGCAGGGTAATATAGGTTTAAAATATTAACAATGAATATTTTGATAGTATATAGTAGATAACATCAACTTTATCACTCCCTAATCAAATTTAAAGCATAAAAATGACACATGTTGCAATTACAGCATATCAACCTATTTTCATTTCAATGCAAAATAAGTCTATAGCGCATAGGTGACTGTGAAAAATAAAAGCCATGACAATTGTTTTTATTAATCACAGCTGTCAGAATACGTTTAAAATAGTTTTGGGTAGTTTAGGTTTTAAAAATGGATAGAAGAAAGGTTATTAGTGAGAAAATTCGGTTACTGATAATTAAATTTTTTAATTCTGTGAAACCAAACTCAGAAATTGCAACTTTGTAAGACTTATCGCGGTACAGTGTGAGAAATATATAACGTAACCGGTTCAGTTAATATTAAGCCACGATATGTGAAAAAAGTAATATCACAAATGCCGACCGACGAGCATTAAGAAGAATAATCGTGAAAAACAGGCGTGCCAATTATTTACAATTAGGTGCTCTGTGGAGTGACGCTGTTGGAAGGAGAATTTCGAGGTCCAAAACTCATAGAGATGCCCACAAACTGGGATTTAACTCTTGCAAGGTAAGTTTTCTTATAAAAAAAAGTGAAGTAAAAACCCTAAAGTTGTACAACTTGTTTATAGGCCAAAGAAAAGCCACTATTAGCTCCACTGCAAAAGAAAAATCGGCTTAGATGGGCTAAAGAACATAGACGATGGACACCTCAACAATGGTGTGCAATCCAATTCGAAATTTGTGTTGGTGACAGTCGCAGTAGAGTTATTCGCAAAAAAATGAAGCATTACATGTTAACTGTCTGAAGAGAAAAGTGAAATTTCCAGCATCCATTATGGTCTGGGGTAGTATGTCATCAAAAGGAGTAGGGAAACTTCATTTTATTGATGGAAATGTGGATACAAACAAATATTTGGCAATTTTAGAAGAATCGCATTTACCAGTGATGGAAAAATGTTTGACATCCGGCCAAGATTTTGTGTTTCAGCAAGATGGTGCAGCGTGTCATACCTCAAAAAAGGCTATAAAATGGATGGAAGAAATTAATGTACCACTTTTGAAATGGGTTTCTAGCAGTCCAGATCTGTCATCTATTGAAACTTTGTGGCACGAGATGAAAGGAACTGAGACAAAAGCTTCAAGAAATATGGGATTGTTTTACACCAAATTCTTGCAAAAAATTGGTTAACACTATGCCCCAAAGAATTTCAGCCGTAATAAAAAATGAAGGTGATGTTACCCAATGGTAATCTTTCAATTGTTGCCTTGTTAACTTCGCACAATGTTTATTTGTTCAGATGTTCTATTAGTTATAGGTCTAAGTGATTTCAAATATGTATTTTTTACAACTAGAGTGTATCTAAAACGTTTTTGAGAAAATAAATTGTTTTAGAAGTAAATAGTTTCGTCTTGTTTAGTTTATAAAGGCATATTTTGGTACAAATCTTGAAGTGGGCCAACTGAAGTGGGAAGGGGCTCGTAGGTATTTGCTTTTAGCCAGCAACTATTCAGAAAAACCGAGTAGAAGTGTCCCACTATTTCCAAAACGAGGTATCTAGCCATGATTGCTGTTTGGTGGAGAGAATGTTTTGTATTGTCCACCTTCCAAAATCACTAATTGTGCAGAATTGTTCATATTAATAAATATTTACCTTCTTTTTTTTTGTCTTATGTCATTTATACCTGTTTATTAACAATAACTGAGCGATAAACATCGCAGCACATAGTATTGCTGCTCTACTCTACGTGAGTACACCCAGGGTGAATAGCGGCTTGAATACCCTTTCCCGAGGAAATAATGTACGCCGTTGTATTGGTTTATCACTTTGGTATGCAATGGTAGTCAGATTAACCAAAAGTGTCCACTGAAGCTACGCAATCTTGGCGACAAACAACGCAATGTAAGCATATATCCTTCTAATCTATTTGAATACGTTGCCTACCATTGCCTACCAAAGTGACAAGTAGGCATCAGCGTACACTCTTTCCAGTGGAGAGGGTAGTCAAATGGCCAATCACGTTCAGCAATTCAGAGAAACTACTCAATTTGTGATGAAAATGTCTAACAAACAAGAGATGAAGATGCCAAAAAATCTTAATTTGAATTTGGTCCTCCCTGGAAAAAAATTGCTAGCCCGCATTGTAGTTGCCGGTTGACAAGCGACTTTAAAGGCAGTCGGTAAAGCAGACCGTACGTTATGCAGATAGATTGGTATGGAAACCCACACATTTTTATATATTGTTACAGAAAAATCCGAATTCAATGCAATGTTAACAACTATCATACATACTTAAGCCTGAGCATTTTGTTGGATGCGCTTACATCCTAGCCACTGACTTCATTATTTAGGTTCAAAACTAGTTGCATTTTAGCTCCTTCTACCTCATCCGAATGCAATATCTTCAACTAATTATGATCTTAGGTCACCTTGGAGATTTAAGTGTCCTACGTTGCCTCTTCAGGTGATAGCAAGATTTTCGAACATTCCAGAATCAACTACCTCCTTTTTGGAGTCGTTAGAATAGTTTTCATTAACGCCTACTGGCGAGAAAGCATTTTAGTCGCGAAAATGAGACATTATGTTCTTTTTGGATGCTATATGACACGTAAATCACTCATCAAGGGCGAAAAAGCTTTGTAGTTTTTGAAAATTGGTTCAGTGGCGGCAGAGAAAAGGACCATAACGGAAATATGAGAATCGCACAATTTTTGTTTTTGGATGTGATCATTTATAAAAAGATAGGGGTAGAAAACTAGGGGTGGAGGTTGTAGGGGTGAGAGAGGATCTGTCTGATTTTTTAAGTTAGTATATTTATAAGCTACCAATTTTGATAATTTTATGCACGTATTAGACATATTTCACTCGCTATAGATTTACCGGCATATTTACACTTAAAACAGAATGACGGATAAATGTTCTCGATGAGCGTCTGTTCCTGCTTCCGGCGGCAGGATGACTTTGACTGACTTGATCCGTTTAATTTTTGTTATATACTAAGTGACATATCAATCCGAATACCCAGTTTAAATGGTTTTATTTTAATAAAATTTTGTATACGTACTTAATGAAGCATAATAAGTAAATGATAAAAATTTCAAAATGATTGCACTGCTTTAAAGCCCTTTGAAATTTAATAACGTGTGGATGCACCCTGATGTGCTACGCATTCTCCAATGCGCCTAGGCATGCTTCTGATCAGGTGGACAATGTCCTCCTGTGGTATCTCATTACAGGCAACCACCAACTCCTCTCGAAGTGCTCTCGAGTCTGAGGAGGACGTTGCAAAATGAGCAATATCCTACCCATCATATCCCACACGTGCTCAATTGGGGATAAGTCGGGAGATCTTGGTGGCCATGGTAACAATGTGACATCATTATGTTGAAAGAAGTCTATTGTGACTCTTGCAACATGTGGTCGGGCATTATCTTGTTGGAAAGTTGGATCTGCCAGGGTGTCAAGATAGGGTGAAAGATGGGGTTCTAGAACTTCGTGGATATAACGCTGCGCGTTCATGTTACCTCTGATGAAGATTAAAGGTGACCTGGAACCATAAGCTATAGCACCCCAAACCATAACTCCAACAGCATGATGAACATGTCTTTCAACAAAAACCTGTGGATTCCTCCTTTCACCACGTCGCCTTCTAACCCTGGCACGACCATCGTGCATGCCTAAACAAAATTGAGACTCGTCACTAAAGACAATACTGTTCCATTCCTGATCCCAGAGTGACCGTTGTCTGCACGACTCAAGGCGATTACGTCGGTGTTCTCGAGTTAAAGGGAGGACCCAGTGTGGCCAGTATGAAAACAAGCCAAAACTTCTCATTCGTCGGTAAACACTTCGCATGCCAATAGGTGTTCCGTGTTCTGCAAACCATTCATTTGCAATGGACCTGGTAGTGGAGAAACGGTCCCTTAAGGCCAATAATCTTAGGCGGCGATCTTCACGGTCTGTTGTTCTACGGCGGCGTCCAGTGCCCCTTGCTCTTTGCGTACGGCCTTCTCGAAGCCATGCCTGACAACACCTAACCACAGTGCACTTTGCACTCTAACTGCAATTGCCCGAAAAGAAAGTTCAGCTTCCCGAAGTCCCACTATACGGCCCCTATCAAACTCACTAAGTTGACGAAATCGTACAGGTCTCCGTACTCTAGGCATCGTAACCGATCGTAAAGGATGTCAAGAACCAAAATCCGCCAACTTTGATTCTTTACTGCGGCTGAAATATTCATTTTTAGAGCGTTAGTGAATTAAAAAAAAGCAGTATAAAAACCGGAATGTCCAACTGATAAGGCTGAAAATTTTTTCACTTGTTATTTACAGTAAGATAAATGCATTCACCAACTTTTATTAAAATAAAACCATTTAAACTGGGTGTTCGGATTTATATGTCACTTAGTATATATGTTCGTAACTATTTTTTTTCTAAGAGAGTGTTACTTGTGCTGAACATAATCCTTTATGAACTGACGACGGCGTTACGTGGGACGTGCAGAGTCAACCTACTTGACGCCAATTTTTAATTATGTGAAACGAAATTGCATCTTCAGACATGAGTTAGATCAGCCGTTCCAGCTGATATGGCAGGAATACTGCCGACGATGCTACTAATTTCCTAGAAAACCTAGAGTTTACTTTATTGTTCTCTTTGTACTTTGTACTTTGTACTCTTTGTACTGTTAACTTCAATAATAACATTGTAATAATTTTGTAAAAGTACATTTTTGAGTTTTTGTATTTTCGAAAACTTTTAAAGAGCGATCTCGAGGCATCGATCTTATAACTCATGCACTCCTGCATCAAAAACCTTGGATGACGCTCAGAGACGATGACAATAAACCTATGTTGAAAGATCGGCTGCTTGCAAAAGCCTCAAACGTTCGGAACGTCATGACTAAGGACTAAATGTTATTTCTAAATATACGAAATACTCAGCCCCGCCAACTGGCCAGTTCAAGGTCGTTTATTTTAGGCCACACGTAAGTATGTTTTTCCAATGTGTATCATGTGTAATATATTAGCAGATCCATTTCAACAATCTGCACAAATCCCAATAAAATAACGGTAGCGTCTGATAAAACCAAAAAATATTCGAATTTGCATAATACCATGATAAGCTGTCATATTACTCCAGTTGTTCGAATCTTCCTTCTTGGAAGATGCTTTCTTTGCAAACGTTGCTAGGTTGTGATCAAGAGCTATTTCCAATCCGCTCAATAGATGCAAACAAATTACAAATTGTTCTTCAGTTTCTCACCGATACACAAAACAGTTTTTATACCGGAGCAGCCGCGGAGGCAGAAAATGGAATGCTGAGATACTCCAATTGTTACGAAGAAGCTATAGTATCTTGTCTATGACATTTGTTTAGGCTACTAGAAGTGAGAAAAGCATTGCTCTACACCCGCAGATAAAACATACACAGATCTGAAAGTGACCGTCTTTCCTTTTATGTCGGTGTCACCACCAAAAATATCTTACAACTATCTTATCAATTGCTATGAACCCGCGCAGAAATGTTCCCAGGAGGGCCAAGTACAAACACAGGGATGTGTCCTTAAAATTCTTTGAAAATCAAAAAACATATTGTGGGACTGTATGTGCATCCAAAACTTTTTGATTTGCGGAAGGAGGCAAACTTACCTTGGGTGACTTAATCTTCAAGGTCCTACCAGAAGTATAATGATTTTAAAAAACTGTAGAATAGAACAATCCATCGGGAACAATACCCGGTCTTACTTTACACGAAAATTCGAGTATTAGGTGCTTAGCTTTGAAAATATATCCCAACGTTAAGAAAACAACCACGTTGACTGTTTCAAGACGGTGCACATCTGTGTCATATTACTATCCTGCTTTGTCTCTTCGGAGAGTTTCATTGTCCTTGTTTTTCTCAAAGGATCAGTCATACAGCTAGCACTAGCTCGTTATAAGGCATCGAAATTTGGTGACAACTTGTCAACTGTGGACGACCGCTATTCTGTTTTTGGAATTATGTATATTTTTATAAGTACGATGTCTATAAATTTCCCTGTTATCGTCGCTGCCCCAACTTCCTCGTACTGAGTGTTCCGAAAAGAATAGAAATACAGACCATTATGAAAACGATTTCAGGCTAACATGCCCATAATTCTAAAACTAGTAAAGTCGTCTTTCGTGGCTAGTCGAGCAGCACCGAGCCAGTGTTGCAATTCATAAGATATGGTGCTCCGTATGTGCAATACTACTGGTAAAACGGAGTATAATGGTTTTTTGAAGAAGTCAAGAGTGGTTATCCGTTATAAATAGTAAACGTTATCTTCACGTCCAGAAAGTGACGTATTATTGACGTCTGCCATATGACGTCATTTTCAGGTTACTCAACTCGCGATTTCTGGTCGTCTCATGATTAGGGCTGCCTTCGCAAATTGATACACAGTGTACTTTGTACTACTCTGTAACAAGCTTAGCGTTCGGAATCCTGGAACGTCAAAAGTGCTGCTTTTTCCCGAGTTCAAAACCTTGGGAATAAGACTGTTGTCACCTATCATTTTCATGGTTCATTGTTTGCATCCTTTTTTTTATCAAAAAGTACACAACATTGGCAGCATATACAGGGTGGCGCATAGAAAACGAAACAGACGCATTTACTGGCAGCTCACTTCTTTTTTGGAAAAACGCTCATACCCGGCGATTTTGTTTTCGAGGGGGACACAAGTTTGGCAAAAAATCACGTTAGCACATGCAGCCCGCCAAGCGGGGGTGACACCACCCCCTAAATCTTAAATGGAAAGGGGGATCGAGTGATACCTTATTTTAAAGGTCTTTCAATTCCATTTATAATGATATAAAATTAATATACTTCAGTTCAGTAGTTTTAAAGATTAATAGATTTAAAGCTTAAATACAACTAATATATCATCATTAGTGGAGATCAATACATTTGGCAGCAAAGTAACTTAAAAATGAAGAATGAACTGACCCGTTAGGCAAGTAAATGTTGAAAATGGCCACCATGACTCTCCATGCAATAATAAAGATTTTGCTCAAAACGTTGCCCACATTTTGCAATATTTGAGGAGTAATTTGAAGGCACTCATTCACAATTCTTTGTCGCAGGTCTTCTAATGATGTTGGCTGAGTAGCATAAATTTTTCTCTTTAAATGACCCCACATAAAGAAATCCAAAGGTGATAAATCTGGCGACCTTGGGGGCCATTCAGTGGCAGCTCTTCTACCAATCCATCGATCTGGTAACGTCTGATCTGAATATTCTCGAACACGTAATGCCTAATGTGGTGGGGCACCACCCTGTTGGAACATCAACCTATTCGCAATATACCGCCGATCATTCTGATTTTCAATTATGGCTGTTAATGCAGGATCTATGGCGTCTTCCAGTAATTCCAAATACATTTCACCGGTCAAATTTCCAGGTAAGAAAAAAGGACCAACTAAATGATCGCCAAAAAGTCCAGACATTTAATTTTTGTGGGTGCTGTGTATGAACCTCATGATAAATTCTGGGATTAGAATCCGACCAATATCGGCAGTTATGACGATTTACTAGGCCATTTAAGAAAAAGGAACATTCGTCGGAAAAGCAAGTGTTGAATAGAAAATGTTCATCGTTTATAATTCGTTCATTCATATCTTCACAAAATTGTAATCGCCGATCAAAATCGTCTTCATTAAGTTCTTGTACCAGATGAATCTTATACGGATGAAAACTATGGGCCTTTAGAATCCGTTGGACAGTACGTCGACTAACACCATACACAGTCTCCAATTTGAGGGTACTTAACGTAGGATCTACATAAGCTTGCCCTAAAACCCCGACTTCTATTACTTCGTTCCTTATGGGATTTTCAATGTTGCGTTTTTTATTGGCGACTGACCCAGTTTCACGAAACTTAGCTACAAGTTCTAGAACATATTTTCGATGCACGTTACTGTTCTCATGTGGCTCATTAAAAATATTTCTGCTGTTCTATTAGCGCACTGATTGCTTCCGAAAAATATTTCGATAATTTCAACTCTTTCTGCTGTGGAATATACCATGGTTGATTTATGTAATAAAGCGTTACAAGTTATTTAAGCAACAAAGTTTGGTCAAATCAATCGCAAACTATGTACTAAATTCCTATTTAAAATAAGTACGAGATATTTCCTTATCTTTCTTCAAAACTACTGAACTGAAGCTCATGTATTTTACATCGATATGAAGGGAATTGAAAGGCCTTTAAAATAAGGTATCGCTCAACCCCCCTTTCCATTTAAGATTTTTGGGGTGGTGTCACCCCCGCTAGGGGGCTGCACGTGCTAACGTGATTTTTTGCCAAATTTGTTTCCCCCTCGAAAACAAAATCACACACCCTGTATATTTTTCACAATGAATGAGCTGCCCGGCATCCACTGCGTTTCTTATAATAAATAAAACGATGCCAGAAATTGTGGTTTGAAATTAGTCGGCGTTCATTAGGTATCATTATATGTCTCTGTATTAATTATGGCGGTCTGAAAATAAAGTTTCACAGTACTTTTTGATTTTATATTTATTTACTCATATTGTTTGTTATCTTTGTACATTGAGTGAATAATTATTACTATTATTATTATTATTCCAGAGTGAAATTCTATCTGTAGCTCTACATTCCATCACTGGGTACGGTATTACACTACCAAGTGATTTACAAACGCACCCCTGCTAGAATCGTCATTTTCACATGGGTACAAAAGCTCGAAGATAGATCACAAATGATCATTGGTGGTGTGCAAAGAACCTTGTTTACTGGAGTGTGAAGGCAACACAAAATATCTGGCGCCGAAGAGTGCGTTGGCACCACCTAAGGAATCCGTAAATAGGATTTCGGTCCAGCTCGGTGATCGCGAATCCTACCAAATCGGAATTCTCGATAAATACGTAAACAAATAAAAATTCCTGGAGTCAAAAGGATAAAAGCAAAATTGATGGTTTTGTTTTTTTAATGACTCGTAGTTGCGTTACACTGATTCATCACTGCAAAAGTTCCATTTCGACAATGGCGACACTGACACCAAAAAAATCGCAACTGTTGTTGTTATGACGGTGGCTAGAAGACCACTGGAGATAGTCTCGGTGATCTGCATATTATGAACATGAGCGTAATATTTTTGTATAACAAATGGCAAGGTGCTTACATATACATTTTATCAACGTACTAATATATGCATGCCCTTTTGACCATTTTAGTAATAAAATGCTGCATCAGACACTATCCAGCAAAGATAACAAGCTCTTACTAGTATAATACCTACAATGTATCAGTAGAAAGCAACATGTGCCTGAGCCTAGATGTAAGCAGTAAATATACAGGGTGTTTCAGAACTAAAGGATCAAACTTCTAGGGGTTATTCAGTTCTGTGTCGGAGAGCCGCTGATGAATAGCAATACACTTTTTGTATCCCAGATGCTGTCGTTCGGGATAACGTTCTTGATACAACCGCGCTGCTGCTCGTGCATTGCAGCTTGTTGCTCCGTATGTCAAATATCCACCAACAATTAATTTTTGTTGAATTCTTGCAAACTTTTGAGAAGAAACCACTGTCGGACTGTTGTTTTAAATGGCTCCTTATGCAGTTTGAAGCTGTGTCCTCGTAGATTGCTGCGCGACAGACGGTATAGATGCATGAGGTTGGTGCCCATCAAACCATGAAGTATCCTAAACGTAACTATAAGATCGCCACGAAGTCTTCGCTCAGAGAATGAGGTCAGGTTGAATAATTCAAGGCGATCTTCATAGCTTGGTGGTCTTCGTACTCCAAAAGGGATACGAATAGCCCGACGCTGTACTGATTCGACGAGATTTCTATCGCGCAGAAGCACAGTGTCCCATACCGGGCCAGCGAATTCAAGAATTGGCCTCACGAATGCCTTGTAAATGTAGGCGCAAGTGTTGACATCGGATCATTTGAAAGACCTCTCCAGCATGTATAGAAGTTTCTTGGCTTTTGATGTAACGTGGTGAATATGCTCTGACCAGGAAAGACGATCGTTGACTACAACGCCCAGATCAGTGTGGCTGGGAACTGCTTCGATGTTGTGGTCAGAGATCTTGTATTTAAATCGCGGATTTGTCTTCCCGAGGTGAAGGACACAACACTTAGTTAGATTTAAGGGTGAAAGCCAACTGACTGACCATTGACAAACAATATCAAGATCTCGTTGAAGCATAGCAGAATTTACGACAGTATTGTAAATCTTGGTGTCGTCGGCATAAGCTGAACATGTGGAGGAAATCAATGCGGGCAGGTCACTTGTATACAGAAGGAACAGCACTGGCCCCAAGACAGAGCCTTGAGGAACTCCACTTGCTACATGATGAAGGTGAGACTGGCTATCACTGACGCGTACAGAGAAAGTCCTCCCGGTGAGAAAAGCCTTAATCCACAGCAACAACTCGCCTCTTATTCCCATACATTCCAACTTAAGCAGAAGCCTTCTATGTGGTACGCGATCTGAAGCCCTAGAAAAATCTAAGTAGATTATATCAACAGGAGTCTTTGTGTCCAGATACTGAGTCCAGTCGTTGAGAGAGTGGAGAAGGTTGGTCATTATTGATCGACCAGGGAGAAATCCATGCTGAGTCTTAGGGATAAGGTCATTTTAGAAAGCAAATGACAGGAGCTTATCTAATATGATTCTTTCAGCTATTTTGGCGGCGATAGGAACGAGACTTATTGGTCGATAATTTTTAGCGGAGGATTTGTCGCCCTCTTTGAATACAGGGGTAACAGAAGCACTAAGCCAGCATGAGGGTAGGGTATGAGATCTAAAAGACGATGTAAATATCAAGCTTAATGGTAGGGCCAGTGCTGAAGCGCAGTTTTTAAGTACAGCAGCCGTCATCCATCTTTACCAGGGGAGGAAGAGGTCTTCAGGCAGGACCTCAACTTCGCAAAAGCTGTTGGGACACCTATGGCAGATAGTGGTCGGTAGAAGGTCTCCATTAGGCTCATCGACGAAGTCATCACTAAAGGACTCTGCCATTGTGAGAACTTCCGGCCCTTAGGTACTCTTGTTATGAAAACGACCATATTGAAACCTACACGAAGTGGAAAAAATGTTAGATAAATATTAGTGGCAGAACAAGTCAGGAACTATATCTTCATTGTCAACATGCGGCAATTCTGATGACTAAATAAAGCATAAATGGAATGTCCAGATCTAAGATAATAAAAATAGTTTATTAACAATTGCACCCTACGTTCATTTTTAAGATTTTGGCATGCGTTAATTGAAGACACCTTCATAGGAACTGACAAAAGTCTAGTTGTACTTGTCACCTTACTTGTATTCTCAAAACTGTATGTACAAGACGTCGACATTGTATCCGTCAACATATTAAGGGGATTTTATAGTATGCTTGATATATTTAGTGACAGCCAAGAGTAATTCCGTATTTTACATTACCTTTACGTATACGAACTTTGTTTTGTAATTCTTGATTCATCATGTACTTGGTTCAGTTCAAATATGAAAACGCGATTATCTTCAACAAGCTTCGGCCCCTTTGCATGATTACAACACTTAAAATCACTCTTATTAGAATAAACACACATGCAGCGATTCCGGTGTGATCCCAAAATTATTTTCTTATGATGATCCACTATTACGAGGACTAAGCTGGGGATTTATCCTAATAACTTAAGAATGATTTATTCTCAGCGTTTAACGCGCTCTTATATTCAACCTTGTCTAAATTGGTCTACCTCCTAGTTAGTACAACGGAATGTATCTTTCCGGAAAGACAGCGAAAACAAATTGCAGACTCATTAGAAGGATTATGTTTCTTTAAGATAGATTCGTTTCTGTTAGTAGGGTATAATGTTTCCTTCTTTTCTTTGTAACGATATGAAGACCTGATGAAGATATTTTGCTACACCTAACAGATTCAGGGTTATAGGCATGACAAACGAGCGTTTAAGAACCTCTTACAAGAGGATCATGTTTCTACTTGCGTCTGAAATAGTTCTGAGAATTGCTAAGCTCCTGTTCCGTAATTCAAATTAAAGTATATAGTATTTTTCGGAGTGAGGTATGACGCGATAGTTCAAGACTTCGAGGTACAATCGTAAACATGTAAAAAAATCAACTTTGGCGAGTATTCTAGTTCTTGCAAATTGCAAATACTGCGTCAGTGCAACACTTGGAGACCGTCACTAATAAACTTCTTTGCCCAGAGGCAATAGAGTAATAAGACTTCATGACTTGGCTCGGCGGATCATACCACATAAACGGCTCATCCTTTTTTGAGGAGTGTGAGTCCTAGATCAAGCGGTTTGGTTTCGTGACACGCTTGATGGCTCAAGAATAATCTCAACCTTAGCATTTTCGAAATGCAATACTTGCCCCGGAGGGCGTTAAGCCTAACAGTAAAAAATTACCACTTCCATCATATTTGAGGAGGTATATATAGATCGGATTTTAAGCTCATCACAAAGGTTATGAGTGCATCAACCAATTAGAGAGCATACAGTACATCCAAGATAGTGATTGTAACCTCAAAAACGGTTAGAGCTGCAATGCTGTTTTAGTGAGAAAAAGTTGAGCGATATATACAGCTATGCCTGCCCCAGGCAGCATTCTGACCGAAATGCCTTCTCACTGCATTATCAAATCGCAATTAAAGGACACTTATCCCTCGGAATAATCAAATATTATGTCTTATAACGGGTGATTTTTTAAGAGGTATAGGATTGATTTAAAAAAAAACACAAAAAATTTGAAGAAACAATTAAATCTTTATTTGAGTCGATAGAACGGTTGATATAATTTAATTTTTACAGATTAATTCATGTAAATGTTGGCCGCGGCTCCGCTTTAGATGGCCCATGCGCAACGTCCAATTTTGGCACACTCTCTCCAACATATCGGCCGGTGTCTCACGAATAAATGCTTCAATATTGGCTTCCAGTGCGTCAATCGTTGCTGGTTTATCCCTGTAGACATTAGCCTTAACATGGCCCCACAAGAAATAGTCCAACGGCGTTAAATCAGACGATCTAGGCGGCCAATTGACGGGCCCCAAACGTGAGATAAACTGTTCACCGAACTCGCCTCTCAATAGGGCCATTGTTTCGTGTGCGGTGGGGCATGTGGCACCGTCTTGTTGAAACCACATGTCAGCCAAGTCCAGCTCTTCCATTTTGGGCAAAAAAAAGTTTGTTATCATCGCACGGTAGCGCTCGCCATTCACAGTTACGTTCCGGCCATTGTCGTCTTTGAAGAAGTACGGCCCGATGATGCCACCGGCCCGTAATCCACACCAAACAGTGATTTTTTTGAGATGCATTGGTAGCTCTTGCAATGCTTCTGGCTGGTCTTCACTCCAGATGCGGCAATTTTGCTTGTTAACGTACCCATTCAACCAGAAATGAGCTTCGTCGCTGAACACAATTTTTCGATAAAATGTGTATCTTCCCCCAACTTTGCCAGTGCCCATTCGCCAAATTGGAAACGTTGTGAGAGGTCGCGTGGATTCAATTCTTGCACCAGCTGTATCTTATAAGGTTTTACACCCAAATCCTGTCTCAAAATTTTCCATGTAGTGGAGTAACAGAGGCCCAATTGCTGCGAACGGCGGCGAATCGACATTTCACGGTCATCACTAACACTGGCGGATACAGCCGCAATATTTTCTTCAGTCCTCACTCTACGTCTGCGTGTTGGTGGTTTTATGTCCAATAATGTAAACTGGGTTCGAAATTTAGTCACAAGCTTCCGAATAGCTCCCTCAGTAGGCCGACCAAATTGCCCATAAATTGGAAGCAGTGCTCGATGCACTCTCTTAACCGAGCATGAATTTTGATAGTAAAATTCAATAATTTGCAAGCGTTGTTCGTTCGTAAGTCGATTCGTGGTTAAATTATAGACCAAACTGAACAAGCGTGACAATGACACAAGACACGATTCACGCGTCATCTGTCAAAAACAGTGTTGCCAAAAAGATACCAGCAAAAAATCAGCCATTACTTTCTAGGGAGACGCCGAAATGTCATTTATCTTAACCTTTGAGCTTTTAGTCGATCTCCAGACCGAAAAATTCCAAGGATTTAAAATTTTATTAAGTCTCATGCCTTTATTGGTCTTATTCAGGAAGAAGCAGCGTTTTGTTTTTGTATACAAATGAAGTTTCCTAAATAAAAGAGCTGTTAGCAAGTACAAAAAAGAATCTGCAGCCTACAAAAAACCAAAGCAAAATACAGCTCTGACTACTTGTCGTTGACGGATCCATCAGAATTATGTGTCCTGGGCTGATATGGGAACTTCTGAGACATTACCTTTCTAGACAATCAGCTGTCATTCTACCATTAAGGTTACCCGTGAAATAGGGTATAGATCATATCCACACTAGACAGATGTAAAGTATACAATACATAAACTGGCAAGAATTATTTCAGCATTTTTAGGTTAAAGTTGGTATGTGTAGACCCATTTGTTGAATTATTTACATATTCCAAAGTTTGGACTATATAAATGCCTTCGTGCTGTGCAGTTATGAGGAGTAACTCAGTAATTCAAGTCAGTTCAAATGAAAGTATGTCAAGGACAAGCATAAAAGAAGTCATAACACAAAACATCACCGAAACACAAGGAATATAAGGTTATGTTTCACCTACATCAGAATTATGTGACGTCAAGTCGACTACTCGTAGACAATTGCATTTGTCTACATCTGCCTGTTCATGTACTCGTACATTATGTACACAAAGTAAATAGTGTAAAAAATAACATATCTTAGCCCATTATTAGTAACGTCTTTCAACGCGACTCCTATATAATTTGAAGTTCTAGATGCCACAAAATTAGCCATTTGTTTCATATGCTGAGTGACAGAAAAAGGTTAATACCTACGTTTATCCGATTTTAATAATTTTGAACCAACGGGTTTTTACCCTCTATTCTGGTAAATCAACTTCGGCGCCCTCTATCTATAGATTGAACATAAATATAATGGCATAGTACTATCAAGCTTACATTTATATCCAGTTAAAGGTTATTGTTTGGCAACTCACAGTTATCTTTATTAGTAATTGGCACTGTCCAAATAATAGTCTACATTACCTAAGTGAAAATATAGACAGTTTACTTGGAAGAAATGCGTTTTGAAGCTGCTTATAGATCTTCTCAAATACATGGATAGACTTACGTCACAACTTTTTTTATGTCGAAGGAGCCACGCAGGCAGAGCATAAATACCGGAGCACCGTGATGCTTGTTAATCCGAGTTTTGAACTGCTCAAGGTTTGCAGAACTGAGAAAAGCCTCCTCAGGTAAATTGTTTACGGTTATCGGCCCCTAAGAAACAAGGAGCGGTCGTACCGGTCAGGTCTGGATGGGCGCAGTTCTCACAGTGGAGATGGGAGTTAGAACTCTGGCGGGCGTGAGTCTCAACGCGAGGCACAATCATGGATGAAAGCCCTAAGGAGCAAAGTCCGTTGACACGGCGGTAGAAGACAGAAAGGCCCTTCTTTGACGGTCCCTCAACCATACCATTATATAATGTACATCTCTCAGGGGTTAGACTTGGTAAAGTTACCTAAAATAATAAACCAAACTCCGATGATATGCTCCAGTGTGGCATAGTGCTACATGCACGCCCATGTGTATCATCTACTTTGAATAAATGCTCGTAACATTCGTCGCATTCCTAAAATTGTTGCAGGATTTGGTAATCAAAACAAAATATTGCCAAATTTAGCGCTGGCCGGTGAGAAAACCATGGAACTGGTTTGCGTGATCTGTTTCGGAGGGGAAGAGGGGAAAACCTTGGTACGGGATACGGTGCCGCCGCCGCGGCGCATCTCCAGCCATAGGCTCACCGGGAGGGCAAGGGAAATGGCTCCCTGCTGTTTTATGGCGTAGTAACCGTTCGGAAGAATAGGAGCAGCTAATTTATGTCTCAGCTGGTAGGTGTATACGTCATAATAATGTGAATATGACAAATCTGGACACACTCCGAGAAATCAGTGTAACATTATAACGTCAATAAATACCAGCTCACGTGCCAGTAATGTTGCAACACATTGGGGCACAAGCGCCAGAACAAATCACCTTATATTTCTGGAATATGTATCTGGAAACTCTGTACGAACACTATTTTGCAGATATCGGAAGAAATGTTCCAGACGCATGTTGAGCAAATTGTGTCTATATTCGTCCACATAGACAAGCTGTAAGCAACTGTAATACTGTAACAGATGTTGCAACTTGTTGAATAAATTCGTACCTGAACAGCTCCAGGTTTAATTGAGCATCGCCTGCTAGGTATTCGTACCTCAGCCTGATATTATGACGGAATCTATTTTCCTCTACTGTTACTTGATCTACAGCTTAGGAAATTTCAAAACTGAACGTTATTGCTTCAATAAGTACGGCGAATGCGGAATGCTAATAAGATAAAAATCTAATATAATTAAGGGTATCCTGAATTCTCCACCGTACAAGCTGCACTTGACCTTTATCACGGAGAAAAGTCCTCCATATATTACTCACTATCAAGAGCCCAGATTTGAAATTACTCTACCTGTCATAATACTAGCTGTTGTCCATACAGAGTATACCCTTAGGAGCATCAATCACTAAAGAGCACGTGTGCGAGTCCCATCAGTTTGAATGCGGGGCATTATCAGGCACCTATGGGAGTACCTAAAACATCGGGTCACGCGATCAAAATCGTGATCGTTTCACCTCCTTGTTCATAACCTTCGTAACCCGTGGGCAGATTTTAAAGCTTATTCAAGCGCAAATTTCGAACAATTGCAAATAATGAATCCACAAATACAAATACACAGTTGCCGCTAATCGTACCACAAAATTGAAATGAAAAATCTCTCAACGTCTGAGACGAGCCATTAAAGTCACGTCAGATGTGGGGAATAATGAGCTCGAATATTAATAAGCGGGTATTAGGTGTAATACACATTTCCGTAAATACACACGGTTTGGTAACTTTTCAAAACTGTGACAAGAAATTTTTTCATGATGCCGGGAAGCAGCAGAGATATGGGAAACGTACGAAAACGTAGTTTTTTTATACTCATACTCCCACGAAGGCCTAAGGCCTAAGCACCCATTGGGTACCGTGGGGCTATAGGGGGATACATGGGAAAGGGGGAACGCCACACGGACTCCGGCAAGAGAACACGTGTACATGCAACATGCACACATTCTGGCTCCGCCTACGAGATCCGCCGGGTGGTACCTCCGCGTTCGTCAGTCAGAGACCATCTACCACCTACGGACAATCACAACAGCCATAGCCAAGAGAAAAATTTCTCCTGGGACGGGACTCGAACCCGCACAGCGCACGGCGCCTGATCAGGAGACCGAAGAGTCTACTACTGCGGCCATCGCTGCTGCCTAACTTTATAGTAGTAGTTTGTAAATGGTTTGATGCCGCTGAGATTTTTGTCCATTACTCTTATGACTATGATATAGCATAAGTTTCTTTAGAACCACAACAATGTTCCTCAAATTTCATAAAAATGAGTGCAAGGGTTTCTGAAAACACGTGGTTACAAGGACACTGACAGACAGAGACTGACAATTCGACAGAAGTAAGTGGCGTCGACTTGTGTAGTGCAAATATCTTTAACCAATATAAACCCGCTTAATAAAGTTTGAATATTGTAGCAAATGCAATACTTTCGTAATTTACATTGTCAGGTAATTGACTTTGTACCTTCCATTTTGACAAAATGTGACTATATGCATATAGTATATGCATAGTAGGACTAAAAAATAGGCAGTAGAAGTTTTTGAAAATTGATACGGTGGCCGCGGAGATACAGGAAAAAATAAAGAATTAAATTGCTGCTCATTTCCAGAAATCTTTTGGATAGATTGAAAAGTGGAGCTTGAAAGTGATAGGGATTGGATGTTTTAAATTGTTGCACTAATACTGCGGATCTGTGATATATAATAATCGTACAGAAGTATGATAAATTTATTTAGTAGTTTAGTTTGTCTTCACGTTAAAAATAGCAAATTTTAAAATAAGGCCTGGAAGTCTAGTCAATCTACTCTACGCAATTGTTCGAACAATAGCTAAAAATAACCACTCCTGTCCTTTGTACAGTCCTGGCACCTTATTTCTTCATTAATGTCATCTTATTTGTATTTGAACTCCACGCTTCACAAAATGACTACGCAAAAGAGCAAGAAAGAAAATGTGATCGTACTTGAGCATAAGCTCCTCACTTGTGACTATACTCCAAAACAAAATTACAAATTATTCTTTGGCAACATTTCTATGGCTGATCAGTCAGAAGATTTTGTTTACGGTGAATCTGCAGATTTGTTTTTGTGTGTTGCCGACGGCTATGCTATATTTCAAACACCTACAAAATTTCCTGGTCCTGATACGAGGTTGCCTTGAAAAGTTCTTGTTATGCTTAAGTTCCCGGAACGCACTTAAATTATTTCAGTAATGAGTCACCTGTCTTAATCCTCCATTCAAGAGTATGGATAATGGACAATCCTGGACATTTATATTCCTTCAAATACAAGAATCCAATGCTGCACCATAGATGTTCATGATTGGTGCATGTCCAATGTGTCGAGATCGTCTGGGAGTCGTCTTGCTTAATTTTCTGTCAAAGTGCTTTAAGCTTTGACCATTTACATATTTTCAAATGTAAAAGATGGACGCTCATGCTTGATCCGTTTTCAAATCAACCACGAGCCACCATCCGGAGTTCTCAATCCAAGTGTATTAAGCATCGACTATTCGTATTAATTCAAATCTATGAAAACATGCTCCCAAGGCATGCACGTTTATAATTGGTGCATCTACAAAGTCTATCCAGGAGACTCCTTTTTCAATTCGCAATTCATGATCTCTAATCGTCAAGCATTCACATTTTTTCAAGCTCAGAAAGTTCCCTTTCCAGAGCTGTTCCATGAACATCCATGCTTTTTGTATCTTCAAAGAACCTTTCCTAATTCTCAATAAAAGTACGCATCCGCATTTTTTCAAATCAATTAAGTTCGCGTTCAAAAGCTGCCCCATAGACATCCGTGGTCGGTACATCTAAAAGCTGTTAAAATCCACTAAAATCATCTTTCTCAACTCTCTATTAGAGTGCTTTGAGCTTGAAGGGTTCACATTTCTCTAAGTCCAGGAAGTCCTCCTGTCAAAGCTACTTCAGGACGTTCATGGTGCACCCTGGTCTTGATCCGTTACAGTTTGTCCAACGCTCACACCCTGTATATCCGTATCAGCATAAAAGCAGGAGTGTGTCCAGGTACCGGACCAGTTCAATACACTGATTCGAACGATCAGCAGCACGGTGTGTAGGTGTAGGTACGACGATCCACTGGTTATAGTACTACCGATACAGTACACGCAGTGCTTTCCATCCGACTCGATTCACCACCCGTATCTCGACACGTGAACATGAAAGCTGCGGTAAGTGTATAAAAATACTAGCTGTTACCCTCGACTTCGTACGCGTTAACGTGTTACTAATATGTAACAATATTTTTGGGAATTGCTAAGATTACAAACATAAATTGACAGCCATTTTATTGATGTAGCCACCTATAAGCTGCGGTGGCCAAACTGTGGAAAAAAGTTAACTAATTAATAATATTACCAACTTTGAAACTAGCATTTTAAATTGAACTGTAAAAGTTATTTCTCTGCCAAATTTCCGGTTACCCTATCCATCCATATTAGAAGACTCCAAGCAATTTCAAACAAACTTGCAAGTGCCGCTTAATCCATTAATCTGGCCCTGTCAGAAAATCCATTCTTGGCTGAAATGTCTTACCTCCTGCCAAAGTTCGTGATTCTAGTTCCCGAGATTTCATGATTCTCCATGAACCACTCTCTACCAAATTAATGTCTTGTTCACTGATCAAATAATTTCGGAGATTTCTTGATCAATGTGAATCTATTCGCTTAACTACTTTAATCCGGCCCTGTTATGAAATTCGTCTTTGATGTCCTGTCCATACAACTTTCATTTTCATGGTTTTCAAGATTTCGTGATTAAAGTGTATCACTTGTCTTTTATACAGGGTGGCGCATCGAAAACGAAACAGTCGCATTTACTGGCATGTAATTTTTTTTTCGAAAGACGCTAGGATCCGTCGATTTTGTTTTCGAGGGGGACCGAAGCTTGGCAAAAAATCACGTTAACACGTGCAGCATCTGGGCGGGGGTGACACCAACCCAAAAATCTTAAATAGAAAGGTTGGTCGAGTGATACCTTATTTTAAAGGTCTTTCAATTCCCTTTATAATGATGTAAAATACATGAGCTTCAGTTCAGTAGTTTTGAAGATTTATTGACTACTAATAGGTACATCAGATTAGTTTGTACTACTTTCAGAAGAAAGTAAATTATTTTCTTCACTACGTCCATGGGTTGTTCATCATTTTGATGTTGAAAATAGCTATTAGAGCGTTTTTTGTGACAAAAAAGTTATTTCTTGAAGAAAGATAAAGAAATATCTCGTGCTTATTTTAAATAGGAGTTTAGTACATAGTTTGCGATTGATCTGACAAAACTTTGTTGCTAAAATAACTTGTAACGCTTTATTACATAAATTAACCATGGCATATTAACCCAGCAGAAAGAGTTGAAATTATCGGAATATTTTTCGGAAATAATCGGTGCGCTAATAGAACAGCAGACATATTTAATGAGCGACATCAGAACAGTAACGTGCATCGAAAATATGTTCTAGAACTGGTAGCTAAATTTCGGGAAACTGGGTCAGTCGCCAATAAAAAACGCAACATTGAAAATCCCATAAGGAACGAAGCAATAGAAGTGGGGATTTTTGGGTTTTAGGGCAAGTTTATGTAGATCCTACCCGCAAACTGGAGACAGTGTGTGGTGTTAGTCGACGTACTGTCCAACGGATTATAAAGGCCCATAGTTTTCATCCGTATAAAATTCACCTGGTACAAGATCTTATTGAAAACGATTTTGAACGGCGATGAATGAGTGAACGAATTATAAACGATAAACATTTTCTATTCAACAGTTGCTTTTCCGACGAATGTTCCTTTTTCTTAAATGGCGTAGTAGTAAATCGTCATAACTGCCGATATTGGTCCGATTCTAATCCCAGAATTTATCATGAGGTTCATACACAGCAGACACAAAAATTAAATGTTTGGGCTGGTATTTTTGGCAATCATTTAGTTGGTCCTTTTTTATTACCTGGTAATTTAACCGGTGAAACAGCCATAATTGAAAATCAGAATGATCGGCGGTACATTGCGAATAGGCTGATGTTCCAACAGGATGGTGCCTCACCACAATACGCATTACGTGTTCGACAATATTTAGATCAGACCGCCCCAGTTGCCAGTTCTATTAACCTTAGGCAGTTCAAAAATCGTATTAATAAAATTTCTTTGGGATCATCATAGCAGCCGCGGTGTTCCGGCATTTGGGCTTCTGCCTGCGCGGCTGCTTCGATATAAAAAAAATTAGATCAGACGTTTCCAGATCGATGGATTGGTAGAAGAGGTGCCGCTGAATGGCCCCTAAGATCGCGAGATTTATCACCTTTGGATTGCTTCATGTGGGGTCATTTAAAAAGCAAAATCTATGTTACTTGGCCAACATCATTAGAAGACCTGCGACAAAGAATTGTGAATCAGTGGCTTCAAATTATTCCTCAAATATTGCAAATTGTGCGGCAAATGTATTGATCTCCACCAATGATGATGTATTAGTTTTATTTAAGCTTTAAATCAATAAATATTCAAAACTACTGAACTGAAGTACATTAATTTTATATTATTATAAAGGGAATTGAAATACCTTTAAAATAAGGTATCACTCGATCCCCCTGTCCATTTAAGATTTTGGGGGTGGTGTTACCCCCTCTTAGGGGGCTGCACGTGCTAACGTGTTTTTTGCCAAACTTGTGTACCCCTCGAAAACAAAATCGACGGGTCTGAGCGTTTTTCAAAAAAAAACTGGGCTGCCAGTAAATGCGTCTGTTTCGTTTTCGATGCGACACCCTGTATATATCTGCCCTCAGCCCCTTTACTCCAGAGCAGTTTAAGAATATGTTCTTAACTGATATGCTTTGTGAATACACCACCCCTCTTCGAAATTTAATGTTCATATGTTAAATAGTTTCCAAGATGTCGAAGTATTCAACCTCCTCCTACCCTATCTTGAGGATATAACTTCTCAAAGTCCGCTAATAATGATTATTTTGAAGAGGAAGTTTAGAGGAGGCACATACTCCTACATTTAGGCTGAATTAATTTGAAATATTCCAAATTATCCACAAAAGCTTGAGAGTGAAAGTTCCTATTTAGACTGCATCAAAGAACAGAGCTTATGAAACCCATAAAGGTATATCCAGCATTAAATAGTAGGAGCTTTCCAATAGTAGCTTTTACCCTTGTTTCACCACCTCATTTTGATAACAAGTAGCATACCTCCGTCTTCAAGCCCTAATCTAGATAATATGTGCTAAAATTCATCAAACTCAGTTGTTTTTGAGTTAAAACGGAACATACAAACTATCATACATACTCACTTTCACATTTATAATATGAGTACGAGTTTTGTGGAACTGAGTGTGCTTTAGAAGTTAGAGCTTAATTTGCTGTAGTACAAACAAAATATTAAAAAAATGGGAATAGAAAATGACTTTGCATACAACACAGACTGATAAAAAAATCAACAACAGAAGAGAGGTAAGTAAACAAGTGGGTACGGTCTTTTGAAACACTGAAAGAACTGTATTTGAAATTGCAAACTTTTCGGAGAATTTTTTCAAATCCAAAAGTGATATCTGCCCACCCTGTTTAGTATACAAATGTGATACTTTTGAATTCGTTTTCTGTATTATACCTATTAGATGTACAAGCAGGCAATATGAGCGGATTTTAAAGCCTCACTTATCGCTTCACTTGGAATGTTTCCGGCTCTTATAGATTATGGGTATCCTCTGAATTTATGAACTAAAACTATGGTTCTTGAACTCAATGGAACGCTTGTATGTGAGCAACAGTATGGTGGTCCGGAAGTTTTGAGGAGGTCTGGTTCAAATACGGTCTATGTACTTCTCCATATATCAGGAAGACAGTTTCAGACACCAAAACATTCCAGTAACACTGGGAGGATGATTCTGAGTTTTAACTTCAATGTATATTTTTTAATGAAGTTCATTTTGTTTTCATTCACGTCATGCTAATTTTATATTAAATAGGTTAATAAATTACCAACTTGTTAAAAACCCGTCTACTTCCTGGCATTGTTCGCAATATAACCGGAGGTATAAGAAAACCGACGCTCCCTAAGTTTGCGTATTTTTGTGGAATTCATTTTCTTAATGATATCAATATTTCTGCATGATCCTTGAGCGCTAATGCTGCTTGTGAAATATTTTGCTAAATGAATATGTATATGTTTGCACATCTGCATGCATAAGTTAGCTATATCTATTTGCATTTTGGGATTGTCATAAGTTTCAAATTCTATGTTTATACTTCAAGTAAAATAAATTAAGTAAAGTAAAATGTGCACATAGAGTTCCAGCACTATATCTGAAGTTAAGACACTTTTATGAAGATCCTGTTTTCAACCTAACGAGATAGTCGCTTGGCCTTGTTTGTCTGCACTTCTGATCCCCAGAATGTTAAGGAGCTGGGAGCTATACTCAACTTTGTATGGGTATGGGTTTTTGTGGGTATGTAAATGAAAACATAGGAACTCTAGTTATGATTAACGTCGATTCAAATACCAATCAATAGGTCCGAACGTAATGAACATTCAAATACTTTGCAACTTTAGGCAGCAGCGGTGGCCGCAGTAGTAGACTCTTCGGTCTCCTGATCAGTCGCCGTGCGCTGTGCGGGTTCGAGTCCCGTCCCAGGAGAAATTTTTCTCTTGGCTATGGATATTGTGATTGTCTGTAGGTGGTAGATGGTCTCTGACTGTCGAACGCGGAGGTACCACCCGGCGGTCCTCGTAGGCGGAGCCAGAATGTGTGCATGTTGCATGCACACGTGTTCCCTCGCCAGAGTCCGTGTGGCGTCCCCCCCTTTCCCATGTATCCCCCTATAGCCCCAAGGTACCCAATGGGTGCTTAGGCCTTAGGCCTTCGTGGTAGTTGGAGTACTAAAAAAAACTCGTGTTAAGTAACACCCCTTATAAATTATAAGGCAAAAATTTAAGGATTGGTTCTCTGGGTTATTATGTCCTTTTTCCTGAAACCGGCTTGAAAGTATACATTTCGGATTCTCACACTTATTAACTACATATAGCCCTAAGACTTTTAGTGAAGCCCTTAATTCATATCATTTCTGAAATAAAAACTTCTTGTATTTTACAATTTGCTGTCATATTTGCTAGTTTGTTGATTAAATGTTGTGAAATGCTTAAAAACTAATTTATGTGATATCTGTTGAATATTGATTTAGGCTTCAGTCATTCTATAATGAAATGAGCAATCAGTGACTTCGAGTCATTTTATACAGAATTAAATATATGGCATGTAACGCATTTTTTAACAAACGCCCGATGATATCACGAGACAAAATGTACTTGAATATTGTAGAATTCCAAATACCATTTCCTATAAATATCGCATTTTTCTGTATAATAACGCAATGATTTTCGATATCTCAATAGTCATAATAAACATTCCTTAATTATAAGTTATCACATATTGTGTACATTACACACTAGACTTAGAAGTGCTTATTTTCAATACAGTGGCACCTTTAGCTTCGTCTTAGCACTAAATTTCAGGATTATTTCTTATGCAAAATCAAATGAACTATGAACTATGGTATAATAAATGGTACATGGAATCTTTATTCTTAATAGACTTTATCGTTGTATGTTTCTCTCGTGATGATATTGATGTTCCGTGCTTCACTTATTAGGGTTATTAAAGACATAGAGTAATAACTTTGAGATTTTGCGCTAAGTAGCAACGCAGTCCGGCATTTGCCTGTAGTTCATTGTCACTATACATTGACCACCTGGAGCACTATATTCTATACGAAAGAAGATGGCAACCCTGCAAAAATGTGTGAGGTAAAGTGGAACGTCAGAATGTCATTACAGTGGACGTAACAACCATCGACACAAATTTAATAGAATCATAGTTCCATCTGTACTTTCTAATAGCACACTTCGTAAAATGGTGCAAAAACCATCTGATACCAGAGAAACCAATTAATCCTTGGGACTCATTTGAAGATGCCCTTTTCGAAACTGGAAGAGCTACAATTTGGCTTGAAATTGCTCAATTTTGAGTGAATAAGACCGTAAAATAGCTTTGTTGGGATTACTGATAGGGTGACAGGATGTTTGGGACCAAACTAGTGTAGGCTGAAAAATAAACGCAGCAAAGTAAAATTAAAGAAATAGTAACAGAAATCGGATAACCTTCTTTAAAGTAATACTTCTGTTTTGTCATATTGCATAATTTCATACACGTATCTATTGTATTTTCCTTCATGTAAAGGTGCGACACTTTAGAGATATCGATCTGTTTCCCGTTATTTCCCAAGTTGTGTGCCATCTGTTGTCCAATTATGGATTAGGTCCCCTGGCAAAAATGTATTACAATTAAATAGATTACCTTGTTTAATATTGGTTTATTACCTGATTCCCAGAAACATCACATATCTTGAAGCACGAAGTGCAAGAAATCACTAATAGATGAATATATATATATATACGAGTATCATCTTCAATCTTTATGCTCAGTTTGTCTGCAGATTGGTGATAAATGACGACAAGCTACCAATTTTGATCATCGCACCATTTGGTTCTGATCCTGACAAATTTAATTTAAAAGATTAATTTGTTTACAATGATCAAAGTATAGTAAATAATCTATAACACTAAGAATTTCAGGCAGAAAAATGACGGTTTTTGAAGACCTTGCGCGTTAAATTGTGTAATCATAATTACAGCGTGATAATCAATTAACGGATTACAGCAATTTGTTGCCACGAGATGAATTGAAATATGTTATGAGTTAAACGTAGTTTCAATAAATTTGCAATTAATCATTTTCTGTTTGTTTGGCTATATACATATCATAGGTATGCATCAGAGATATGTTAGCGCTATATAGAAATACGTTCCATGTTATATTTAGGAAAGGAAGCGTATCTATCTTAGCAATCTTGGACCATGGAAGGTCATGTAAGGCCAATCATTAAAAAGTAGTACTTTTTGTCATCTGGTGACAAATTCCTTCTGCACACACTTACGAGACATCGCGTCATTACTTTATCGGTGCGGTCGTCGACGTTAAAATTATAATCCTAGCTCACAGCAAAACGTGAGCTTTCGAGTAAATGAATACCTCTCTTAGCTTCTTTAATTGTATGTATATTCCTCACGCCTTCTGGAAAATTTTGTCCTTACATAGTAGTGCCATTTTGGTCGGTTTAAACTGGTTCTTGATCAAAATTATAAAGGATATTGGCGACTTATTTGGAATCGATATAAAACTAAAACTATTTTAAAAATATTTTAACGAATACATTCTCAGTTTTCCGATAACGTACTGTAAGTATTTAATATTTCATATGTATTTTATATAATATAAGCAGTTATTATTTGCTGACAACGATAGTTTTTAAATTAAAGGGTCGTATTTATAATAATAATAATAATAATAATAATGTTTATTTGCAACATACAGTTAGGTGAAAATAGTAGCGAAATACATTTAAATGAGATATGTTACAAAAAAGGGCTGAAGCCATTTAAAAGTGATACCAGTTCAGCCCTTTACCTATTACACACTCATATATATATATATATATATATATAAACACACATACATACATATATATACATACATATACAAAAAGGAAGATCTACCTTAGATTGCCGCAAATAATAGATAGAATAATAGAGTTAAAGTAGAAAAAAAAATTAAAAAAATTTTCATCAGTTTGGTCGCTTGTGCCTCATTTACGTTAATGTGTGTTGAAATGTTTTTCAAAAATAAGTTTTTTATATTTGATTTCAAACTGGTTTGTATCCAGAATATCAAAGTCATTAGGAATTGGATTGTAAAACCGGTAAATATTGTATGAGAAAGATCTACAAAAAAGGGAAGTTTGATGAGGAGGAGGTGATATGTAGCCCCGAAATCACAAATTTAAGTTATGAACATCGGTGCGAAAAGTTATTCTATTGAATAAATATGGTGGTTGCTTAAAAAACATAATTTTGTGAAAAAGATTACATGCATGCAACTCACATCGCATATTCAACCAGGTTGCATCAAGCAACTTATGTGAAACTCTTTCAAACTTACGTATACGATAAATAAATTTTAGGCAGGAGTTCTGCACACGTTCAATTCTATCCATGTCAATCTTGTCTAAGCAAAACCCATAAACGCTGTTACAAAACTCAAAATGGCTGAGTACTAGTACTTCACAAACCAATATTTTAAGTTTAAAAGGGAGGACATATCGATGAGCGTATAGAACTTTTAGGCCCGTATCGTCAGTCGTCCCTACAATTATTGTAGGGCGCGTTTATGGCCTCCTTGATTGTCATACTTCTTTCTCTCCTTCAAAAATTTCTAGATTACACTTGTCCCGTGTCAGCGTCAGCGCTCTCCTATTGTGAAGATATGTTTTCTTTTTAAATTGTAGGAAATTTCAGGCTGATAAAACATGATATAACTCAAAAGCAAGCACAATTTGATGCAAATAGATGTTTGTGACATAACCTCAAAATAGAGCGCTAACACGGAGAAGTAGAAAACTATGACAATCAAGGAGGTCATAAAGACGCCCTACAATTGTAGGGACGAGTGACGATACGGGCCTTAGAGAAGCATAAGCTTTCTGGATACATTTATTAACATGAGGCTTAAATCTTAGATATGAGTCAAATTCTACTCCCAAATTTCTCACAGTGGCAGAACAAGGTATAGATTCACTTTTTATTTTGACATGATAAGTGGGCTCAATATTGTCTTTCAATCTACCAAATAACATTAGTTGTGATTTGTTTGCATTAATCTGTAGACCATGACTTTCCTAAAATACAACTAATCTTTCAATATCTCCAAATGCATTAGGTTTCTCGTTAGGATTGAAAGAAAAATAAAGCTGAATATCTTCAGCATGCAAATGTACCTGACATCTTCGGAGACATTGAGGTATAAATACTAAAAATCAGAGGTACTAAAATGGCCTTGTTCCTTGTTAAGTGGCTCCGAAGAGTTTCATATAATTTGAATTTAATAAATAATGATCAAACCTACAATAAATAAAAATATTTAATAAGTTACATAATAGAACAAAGTGTTACTAATAGTGTGTTTCATTTATACCGTTAGTTGGGGAGCTTCAACTGTGTATTTGTTAGCACGCATAGTTCACTCTCCGTATTTCACATGCACTACTAGAATGTTTTCTAGATGCAGCTCTCCTTAGTCTTCAATTCTTGATACTACTTTCGACCTTTCGAAAAGTAATAACTTTGTGATAATACTCTTACTTAACCAACATCGCGTGTGAAGCTTTTTATATACATTTTTTTTCCAAAACTTCACTTATGGAACAAAGTTTCTCCTCCTCATTACGTCTTGCTAGATTTTCTGCTCTTATTTGTTGCATCTATTGCTAGGCAGCGACGCAAATATCGTTGAACAGTACGGTCTCTTTATTTGCTTTTCATTTTACTTTTCAGATCAAATTGCTGTCGCATTTTTTGCGCCACAGATAGATAATAATATTTATATTAGGCATTTGGTTATGATCCACGTCATGCTATATAATCGCTCATGACGCCCGAGACACAAAACTTTACCTATGATCAAGTAGAACTGAAAATAAATTGGGCGTGTTGTTGTGTCAGTGTCCGTTTCCTAGCAACGAATAAACAAGCTTATAAGTCTAGATATACATGCTGACGATCGCCGTTTCCGCTTCTATTGGCTGCTCAAGCATTTATGGCCTGCTGGCCAATAGGACTGCAGGAATTCGAATGTGACGCATCTGTGTTTGTTGAGGCGGGCCGAAGATGAGGCTAAAATCTATTTCCCGTGGCGTATACGTTTTTTTATACTTTAACTACTACGAAGGCCTAAACAGCCATGGGATACCGTGGGGCTATAGGTGGGAACACGTGTGCACACATTCTGGCCCCGCCTACGAGATCCGCCGGGTGGTACCTCCGCGTTCGAAGTTCAGAGACCGTGTACCACTTATGCACAATCACAACATCCTTGGCTGAGAGAAAAATTTCTTTTGGGACGGGATTCGAACCCGCGCAGCGCACGGCGACTGATCAGGAGACCGAAGAGTCTACCACTGCAGTCACCGCTGCTGTCCAATGTTGTATTGAGCACATAATAATTTATAAATAGCGGGCCGTATAGTAACTAGGGCTTAAAGGATGCTGTGGCTGGAAAGTGCAACTTAGCGCTCAAGTAATATGTTCCTATTGTTCACTTTTCTCTGTGGTCATAGACCAATGGTTGTTTTCCGGTACATTAAGTTCAGCTCTTCAGCGTACGTACGATATTCCATGTGCTTAGGAAACACCTTCTATCATAAAACAATTCAATACCGATAAGTATTAGGAAGTTGCTCCTCGCGATTCCGCATTATCCAGAATAAAGGCACAACATAGGAAACTATCAATAACTACATACTAATAGTCTGCCAATCAAGAAAATTTAACGTAAATGATACATTTCATCTTCTTAGCGTGAAAGTCGTGTTATTGTCGAAGCGTTGTTACGCCATCGCATAAAATACTGCCAAAAGTACTTACTCTAGACCTTGAATGCGAGTAACCTTTTACAATATTATTATCAGTTCATCCTTTCTCATTAGCTGCATAACAGCTAGATTGGCCGTATTGCTATAGTAACCGTAGACGCGAAATACTTTTGCAGTGATATAAATGTTATAAATATCAACTGTGAAATTCCTGCTACATAAACTTGACATTTAAGCGGATGAGTACAAAAGGATTACATGTCCTCCACACCTACAATTAATTATCAACAGAAGAATGTTCATAGGGGTGTCCCAAAATTCTTTCAAGATTTGAAGTAAACAGAAAACAGTTTTTCTTAGTGATATCTTATTTTCCTAATGAACAACACATAATGGTTTTCCCATTTGGTAATGTGGATATATTGTTGGTTTCAAATAACCCCATAAAAAGGAACCCAATTGATCTAAGTCACATGATCAAAGAGGCAAATTTGATTCACCGAAAGAAGAGAGTTCCTGATCGAGAAAAGTCTAACTCCAGCAAAAGTCTAACGCCAAATGAATCGGTTCAGAGGTTGAGTCGCATGTGCCACCGTCTTGTTAGAACCTCTTGGCATTCAAATCAATATTGCCCAAGTCAGTCAAGATAAAGCTTTAAGGCACTCTTGCACTGGAAATATTGCCTATCAGTCAGCAATGCTCAAGAGGATATTCGCCTTATTTTGCTATTCCATACACAATTCTATATATGAATAAACAACAACTTAAACACAAAGACTGTGATTTCTACTTAATTCATATCTTGTATGAATTTTGGGACTCCCTCTAGTTTAATACCATTCATATTGATATAATTGAGTTATCGTTTTGTAAGTGCGGATTTGTTTCCTGCTGTGCAAATCACATGCTACTGCCAGTGTGATGATTTCCCCCGAAAGGTCAAATTCATGGAACTGCATGAATCTCACAGTATGACACCACTTAAGAAGCGTTTATGAAAATAATATTTTATCTTACTTCCCTCGCATATAAACGAGATATAGTTTAATCATCACCAAATCTCTACACCGCTGGTATAGTCTGAGACTCAAAAATCTATAGGTATGTGTATTGGGTATACTGTTTATAAATACAAGCGTACACGCGTATAAGCCAATATCTTAATTCACTAAATATACTTTTTTGCCACTCGGTTTGGGATCATTTCGGATTTTTTTTGGTCCAATTCATACTGAAAGGTTTTTTTTTGTACTAAGACCATTTATCTATATATTCATATTACATAATACACATCATTAACCCTCCAGTAAACGCGTCTTGTTTTCTTACATAAGTGAATGCGCGGATTACTATAATCCATAAGTTTAGGAGCCTTCAAAATAATTTTATCAAGAAAATCATGCTGCTAGTTAAGTAAAAACATTGTAAGGAGTAAATTATTCCATTTATTTCTGTTTTTACAACTAAAATCAAAATGGGTTTTCTAAAGAACGCGTCAATAAATACATACACTGATCTGTAATACATAAAAAATTAAACTTAAAAAAACAAAGTTGCTTTTGTTTTGAACACCGTATAAATCTGCTTCTGCTCCAGCTTGAACATTTTGTTCTGTTTCAGCACATTTTACACATACTTCTTTCAAATGTCCTGGACACGTCCACTGATCGAAGACGCTACACCATTTCCTTGTGCTCTTATTTCTTGCACGTTCACAAATATGGCAACACCCGAGTTGGGACTATCCTAGGAGTTTCACCATCCATTTTCAAAAGAAGTCTTATTTTCTGCTTTATTGCTGAGGTTGTATGGGGATTTTCCAACCGTCTTAAATCAGCGGTTTTATCAACAGGAATGCCATCTCCTCAATAAATGTTCATCTAGAAGGTGCATCAGAACTATTATTAGCTTTATATAGACAAAATGCATTGATTCCTGATATGTTCAATAGATCGAAGAAGACGGTGAGTGGCCAACGCCGAGAGTTTCGAGAAACATCGTACTGTGTGCACAATTGGTCCACTAGGTCTACACCAAATTCTGTTTTGTTGTAATCCGTTATTATTTCGGGTTCTTGTTTGTCTTCCGTCTCAAGATCAATAGATTTATCATGGTGCGTGGTTGATAAAGCTAATACCACTTTATTTTTTTTTTGGGACGTATGACACCAAGGTACATTTTTCTTGGAGGAAACCAAAACGTGAAGAATGTAGCTCTCTATTTTTGGCAGTAATAAATTCCGGAGGCAGTTCTTTTTTATTTTTGCGGATTGTCCCAATAATAGTTAAGCGTTTTTGAAGCAAATCAATGGCCAATGGTACACTTGTAAACCAGTTGTCCATGGCAATGTTTCTGCCGGTTCCTTCAAGGGGTCTAACCATTCTTTTGACGACCTCTGCGCTACTCCAATCAACTTCAAATGGTCCAGCTGGCTGTTTTCCGCAGTATATCTCCATATTATAGGTGTACGCATTTTTTGTATCTACCAACGAAATTATTTTTATACCATATTTCGATGATTTATTGGGGATATACTGACGGAAAGGACATTTTCCCCTGAAAGCTACTAACTGCTCATCTACTGTTAAATATTGAGAAGGCGTAAAGCTTTCCTGAATTATTTTTTGGAAAAGTTCAAAAATATTTCTGACAGGAGCAAGTTTGTCTAACTCTCTTCTTTGTTGTCTGGTATTGATGTCGTCGAATCGCACGCATCTCATTAGAAAACGGAAAGGATTCACAGAAATCGACAAGTAAATGGCTTCAACGCCAGTGCCTTTGGTGTTGTCCCACATTTGAAAAATATTTTGTCTTCCAGATTTAAGAACACCTGCCAGATATAATATACCAATAAGTCCCAAAATCTCTTCAGTATCAGTATTTTTTGCATCTCTGTATCGTTGGAAATTAGCTCTTACCTTTTCAATATAAATGTTAGTACAACCCGTTATTTCTTTGACTATGTCACTGTCAATTATACAATCGAGACACTCATGCACCGTTTTAGCATTTTTGGCGGCCCCTATTGGTCCAGGTAGCCGCAAAACAATGTTGTGTGAACGTGTTCTTGTATTGGGGGCTTAACTTATCTTACTCCACTTTGTAATTTTGTCTCTGCCAACGTATTTTTCATCGTCACTGTCTTGATCTGATTCATGTTCCGATATAATACATTCTTCTTCATTATTTTCCTCGTCATCTGATCAACTGTCGTCGCTAAAATCACCAGCAGGCTCCGTTCTCTAATTCGTTGTACCATGCCATTACGGTTTTTTCAAAATCTGGATCCCTAATTTGATTTTTTTCGGTTGGGCCATCTCTAGAAACAGGATTTAAGTTACAAACATATTTTTTGCCATGTCCAGGCACAAAAACTTACCTTAATCGTTGTAGCTCAAAAAACATTAATTTTTAATTTTTGTCACGTAAGTGCACGCGTGGATTACAATAGTAACATAAACAGATCTACGTCACACATCCGAACGCGACAAGCGGCAGTTGTATACTAGAAATATTAATTGGACTATGCGGGAGAGGTACTAGAAGTTAGGCAGCCCTATCTATATGTAATAGCGCACAGAAGGCAGCACTAAAATGTTCAGTGGATTACGTATGTAATCCGCGCGTTCACTGGAGGGTTAAAAGTTTAACCATCGTTTTTCTATATAATTGCCAATGTCACTTATTGCCGTTGGTATGTCTGTCCGATGGACGATTTACCTCAAATACAGACAGACAATAAAAAACTCAATGTGTGTTTTAGAGGTATTTTCAAAAGCAGAGTCATACATTTTTACTAGTGATGAAATTATCTTGCGTACTGAGTATTTAGACTTTATCCTCCCTTGTTGGCTGCTTGTATCCACAGGTTAATTGCTTTCCGTATACTACGTTTGATGTACGATTGTTTGATGCAAAATATATTGGTTTTCAGGATCTCTTCACCCTTAGCAAATATCGTTATTTCAGATTTAAATATTACAAACAAATGTGGCCTATATAACTCAGGAATAATGTAGCTTTCTAGTGGTAAAGGAATTTTGAAAATCTATTCAGCAGTTCTAGAGGTTACTTCCTACAAACCAACAAACTTTCCATCTTTATAATATTAGTGTAGATAAGTAGATACTGAAGATTCAGATTGCCTCATCTACGAGATTAGGACGTTACATATCAGTAATAAACATGGAATAATATAAACATAAATAACATACTCAAATAACTGAAATTATGTTTTCTTTCGGAAACACAATCAAATGATTCTTCCGCATGGGTGGATAGGTTAAGTGACAAATCACCAGTAAATATGTGGTTATTGTCTCTATATCTGTTTTAGCGGTCATAAGTTTGTATTTGTTTTAACTCGAATGTTAGCCAAAAATAGACTGAGAAAAAGATGTATATTGAAATAACCTTTTCTACTTGGATATCACAGTAGAAAACACACTTACCACGTGCGATTTGAAAATACGAGTATATAGAGGACTGCTAAAGGAGGTCCGCGAAAGGGTTGTAGAGGATGAACAGATCTTCAAAATGAGATCCTACATGTATAGTATAATATGCCGCGGCTGTTACATCACTGGACTGTGTAAGCATACTTTTTTTAGAAAAAGACTAAACTGATATTCCAAATCTACTTTTGAAATTTCTGCGATCATAGATATTTTACTTTTTGCAATATGAAATCACCAAGCATTTATTTGCTTTTGCCTTGCCTCCTCGATGTAGATTCCGTCTCTACCATTCTCTCTATATGCACATGTATTGTAGCCTGTTTATGAAACCCGGAAGCTTATTACTATTTCTAATAAACTTCATGAATCGGTCAGTCAAGCTAACAATTTTTCTTCGGAGAATAACATTCATTGACGAACTTCATGCATGGCTCAAGTATTTCCTGCTTCAAAATCTAGAAACTAACATGTAGAGCACCTAGACTAGGAGCTAGTTAAATCAAACGGCTACTGTCCTTAAGCGTCGTACCTGCCTGAATACATCCTATGGTACCGTTTGATAAACATTAATTCATCATGTTTCACTTAAGAATACACTTCAAATTTCAACTTCATGGTAGCAGTAAGTATGTACGATCAGTATCATATAGGCATTGTATCCAAACAACGAATTTGAATAGATTATAATTAGCCAAGACAGTATGTTTACATAGCATTGTTTTTCGCTATAATCGCGTAGTTTTAGTGCATTTGTTTGACTCATTTGTCTTAAAATGCATACCAAAGTGACAGCGTTGTAGCAACATAACAATAATACTTCGTGGAAACATCTACCTCTATTTGGCTTGTGCTGCTCTTTGCAAATTATGTAGTACTCGTAATACATCTTGAAATTGTCTAACACCACAATTATCTACAAATAGTCGATAGTAATACTCAAAATTAATTTAATGACAGAACTCTCAAAAGATACGCATCCTTACTGCAAAAACAGATCTTTGACTGGCTTCTTCAATCTAGTCCGAATTCATTGATATAAGCCAGGAAGCACGCACATTAAATAAAGCTCCGCTGAAAATCTTCGTCTGTCATTTGAAAATAGTTAGCGAAAGGAAGGAACGAAAGCGTTGAATTCATCTGGTTGTGGTTGCAAACTTTTCTGTTTGTTTGGTGAGCCTTCTCAGTACATCAAGGAGAGTAGACATGTGTGAATAAATGCCTTTTGTTGTTTCAGATCGTAGTTTGTTCTTTCTTCCTGCTCCTTGGAGTGTGTCAAGCCAAAGCGTTCGACGTTCCTTATTCAAGAGTGGTACATCCGGGAGAGAAGATAGAGAAGGATAACCCATACTTCAGGTAAATAGGATGTGTTATATATATATATATATAAAACTTGAGACGAGGTCATTGTTGTCAAGACCAGTTAGGTGAATAATAAAGCTTCTGCCTTTGGTTGGGTACTTCGACAAAATTCAAGCAATTAGAACTCTTTATACTTTATTAGTCTCTAGATTTTAATGGACTTTGCCATCATCATCCGGAGCTGCAGTAACATTAAGAAGAAGTAGCAACTATTGTGCAAAATTAAAGGTTAAGTTGAGGGAAACATTTCGTAAGCTGTTGAAAGCTAGATACATGGTACATTCGTTAAAATTAGTATAAAATACACACAGCTGTATGTCAGGAACACATCAAAATGGATTAAAAATATTTGGAGCGAAAGTTAAAATTGTTACAT
Organism: Acanthoscelides obtectus; assembly: GCA_963669975.1. NCBI lineage: Eukaryota > Metazoa > Arthropoda > Insecta > Coleoptera > Chrysomelidae > Acanthoscelides > Acanthoscelides obtectus. Next base: position 24,573,640 of record CAVLJG010000010.1, on the reverse strand, counting down.
GTTACATCGTGAAACAACCTGATGCTGCACAAAATGTTGTGTTACAGGATCATATCTAAGTAGGATGAAACATTTGACAGATGAGAGGGCTGGGGGTGTCAGTGTCGATGGATGGAACGAACGTTTGTCAAAATGCGTGCTATGTTGCCAAATCACTTCAGGTGGTGTGATTTATCAAGATATGTTAAATAAAAAACTTGTCAACAGACCAGAGGCAGTTGAACAAACTATATTGTTAAAGAGATGGACAATTGTCGTTGTGTCACGACGTAACAAGTGATAATTTTAACTTTCGTTCAAAATATTTTTAATCCATTTTGATGTATTCCTGACATGTAGCTGTGTGTATTTTATACTAATTTTAACTAATGTACCATGTATACAGCTTTCAACAGGTTACTAAATGTTTCCCTCAACTTAAGCAATAAGATTCAGCACCAATCTCACATTCTATTGTAAGTAATTTAAAATCATTTAGCACAATAGTTGCTACTTCTTCTTAATGTTACTGCAGCTCCTGATGATGATGGTAAAGTCTATTGAAAGCTAGAGGCTAATAAAGTATAAAGAGTCCTCATTGCTTGAATTTTGTCGAAGTACCCAACTAAAGGCGGGAGCTTTGTTTCTCACATATACATATATATATATATATATATATGTTGATTATATAAGCTTCGAGTAATCAGCAAAACAAACAGCACTACTTAAAGATATCAAAAAAAATAGCAGCAAAACAATCCAATGATGACTTTTCTTTGAGGGTAACAATTCTGATTCAAAACTTGTTTAACCTAAATGCAGGTCAATTGACATAAAGGAGACATTTACTTCCTACGCCACTGGCGAGTAACGATTGTAATCGCGAAAAATGACATATCTTTTTTGGATGTTATCGACATCACGAAAAAAATGTCACGTTTGGTTACCAATGCCCCGGTTTAAAATTCAGGGGACTTAGAAGTTCAAGCTTTACCATATTGGCCTATCCCAGACTCTGAGGTATTTTCAATTTAATTCCAATTTAGAGGTAAGATTAGCGAAAATTGTCTTTAGCATTTGTGAATAAGATATTCTTAGCTGTTGAAACTGGATATTTATTTTTTTCTCATTTTTCTTTTAATAATAAAATCTATAAACATGTCAAACCTTGGTATGTCTGAATAACTACTGGGTTATTTGAAAGACCTTAAAAAAGTGAAATCGGTTCAATGGCTACGAAGATACGTTGAATAACCGTCTTACAACTTGGCGGGATTATTTAAAAATGGCGGCATAACGATCGCAATTAGGATTGCATGAGCTAATTTTTTTATAGAGTCATATAGGTGCTTAATAATTAGTGGCTGCTCTAGACTTATAGATGAAATGGGTGCAAAACAACAAAATTTGAACTGATCGGATCAACACTACTTAATAAGTATTATTTTGGGAAAGGTTTGTTCATTTGATCCACTTATGTGTGACTCAGCTACAGATTTCATTCTTTTATCGATAGATTATTTACATTATGTAGCACTGCACAGAATTGAAAGCCGTTGCGATTGATATTGCTATAATGGAAGAAATACAAACAGTAGTAAAAAGACTGTGTGATTTCTGAAACCGGAAATAAAGTGTCAGATGCATATGTACCGAATTTTTTTTCTTATTAACGTGAAGGCTCAATCAATAAAACTAGACGCCGAATCTGCCAAGCCTTCCATAGAAGATCTATAATGGCCAGTGCCGCATTGCGGAACATTTGTCATAACGGGTATTGTCTTTATTTTTCCAGATATGTGAAGGAGGGTGACTACATCCCAGATACCGAATACGTCTCCGCTGCGTCATCCGGCAGTCCGGTAAGGTACCGACAGCCAATCAAAGGGGGCGGACAAGAAGGACAGTATGTCCCTGGGGATGAAGGCAAATACCGACCGGAGGCTTCACAACGAAACACAGTGAGCAGTCCAAGGCCTTACGTCCACAGCAACGCGGGTACATACAGACCGGAGGCATCCAGGACGCTGTCAGTGAGCAGTCCAAAGCCTTATGTCAGCAGCGCTGGTACGTACCGGCCAGAAGTGTCTCCATCGTCTTCGATAGTGACCAGTCCGAGGCCTTTCGTCACTAGCGATAGCGGTGCTTATAAACCAGAGTCTGTATCGTCGACAGTGAGACCAGCATCCAACCCGAAGCGATATGCTCCAAACAACCAAGGTTGGTAGCATTAAATAGTTGTGCATTAAGGCTCCCCAGTGCGCCCATATTCCATGCAAAAAAAAGAACGTGGTTCTAGCATATTCATTTGTTTTCCGAGATAAGAACAAAAAATTGGGGCACATGAAAGTAAATTGCTTCATTAGGAGAATCGCTATTTGAATTTTTTCAAAAAAGATATATTTAAAAGTTATTTTGAATATAAAATTGTACATTTTTGTAACTCCTGTGGGTCAAGAACGAATATGGATATTGAAAGAAATATGAAACAAATCATCTAGATCTCTACAGCATCATTTCTCCAAGAGCTGCTTTATACCTCGTTGCTGCATCTTAAAAGTTAACCTTGTAAAGGCGAAAGATACCTTACGCTTTCTTCTAACGAAGCCCTAAGTTGATATCGGCAGTCTATCTGCGTTAAAGACAGCCAGCCAGTTTAACCTCCTGGGTTTGTCACCAGTAAAGTCAGGCCTAGAGAGCTATGTCCCTAGAGCTATGAACTACTGAAACCAATAATTTTATGTAGGGGCATGAGGTCATTCAAGGGACACCTTAATTTATAAAATTTTATAGGTGATAACTTATATGCCTTGTAGAAATCTTAGGCCTCATTTGTTTCAGTATATGTTCGCAAGGCTATAGAAATTAACATATACCGTCAGAAAATACCCAATCCGAGTGAAACACGTGCCCGCTCGAAAATAAGCATACCAACTGTAGAGGCGTCAAATACTCACAAGTAAATACCATCTCCTTTGGGTGACACCACTTCTACCGCTCAGACTGCTGACTCAGGTCGGGAGATTTCCTTTTTCAGCAGCGGTGTCCGATATCTGGATCTTCTCACTACCCCTGTTTCGCTTAATCAAGGAAGCAGAAGAAAGGGAACCTATGACATGCCCTTTGACTCACTAGGAAATGCACATTTCGCTACAAAACTGAAGTCCACGCTAGGCACACAAAACGTACGATCGTGCTGGGTACTGGAGAGCATTAAAAATGCATACTATCACTTTTCCCCTAATGGGATACGTACGATATTTCTGGAGCGGTGTAGTCGTTTGCGATTGAATCTACGACCTCAACAAATCAAGCCTATGTGCTATATCACTCATACGTGCTATAAGAGAACTCTTTTGATATATTGCCGCCTAAGGATATCAAAGCTACCAGATTCAATGGACCCTCGACCCACGTAGCTGACTACATGAAAGCCTACTTTTTTATTATTATTTAAAGGTACAGTCGTTTATGTAATCAGCAATGTCGATACGAAAAAACAAGAGCGCTCCTCGGTGATACTGGCAGATAACTTAAACACAGTTTCCTTGAAGTACAGTGCTTTGTTTTATTTTTTTTCCATGTAATCTATTCTACTAGTAAGATAAAAATTAAGGCATCTACCTAATTTGTATGAAACTTGAAGATGTCGGAGTTTGTGCAAATAATATAGGTTTGCAGTTTTTGGAACATAAATGGTTAAAACAACACATCAGCTTAGTTTTTTTAAAAGATATCCATCGGATAAGAAGAAAGATTGTAATAATTAGAAGGCATATGGGATATAAACAAAAATTATACAGGGTCATTCAAAAAACAATTACAATATGTCTACTTCATCCAAAAATAGCAAAAAGGTCAGATAAACATTTGATCCAAAATGTCCTATCACCAAGATATATGCTATTGTGAGCATCTACGTTAGTTTCTTTTAAAGACATGCATCGGATAAATACAAAGATTGTAATAATTAGAAAACATATGGGATATAAACAAAAATTATACAGGGTCATTCAAAAAATAATTACAATATCTCTACTTCATCCAAAAATTATCAAAAAGGTCAGATCAACATTTGATCCAAAATGTGCCATCACCAAGATATATGATATTGTGAAGATCTACGTCATATAAATACAATTTTTAATATCAAAGTTCATTAACCTCGGCGAATTTTCAAAATGAAGTAAGTGGAGTCTCTTATTCGGAATTCTCTTCAAATATTTAAGGAAGGATAAAATTTCCTCAAGAGGCGATTCATGTAAAATGAAATACATCGTTAAAAATATATGGATGATCCAAATATACTAAGTGACATATAAATCCGAACACCCAGTTTAAATGGTTTTATTTTAACAAAATTTTGTATAACTACTCAATGAAGCATAATAAGTAAATGATAAAAATTTCAAAATGATTGCACTGCTTTAAAGCCCTTTGAACTTTAATAATGTGTGGATGCACCCTGATGTGCTACGCATTCTCCAACCCGCCTAGGCATGCTTCTGATCAGGTGGTCAATGTCCTCCTGTGGTATCTCATTCCAGGCAACCACCAACTCCTCTCGACGTGCTTCTAGAGTCTGAGGAGGACGTTGCAAATTGAGCAATCTCCTACCCAGCATATCCCACACGTGCTCAATTGGGGATAAGTCGGGAGATCTTGGTGGTCATCGTAACAATGTGACATCATTATGTTGAAAGAAGTCTATTGTGACTCTTGCAACATGTGGTCGGGCATTGTCTTGTTGGAAAGTTGGATCTGCCAGGGTGTCAAGATAGGGTAAAAGATGGGGTTCTAGAACTTCGTGGATATAACGTTGCGCGTTTATGTTACCATAAGCTATAGCACCCCAAACGATAACTCCAACAGTGTGATGAACATGTCTTTCAACAAAAAACTGTGGTTTCCTCCTTTCACCACGTCGCCTTCTAACCCTGGCACGACGATCGTGCATGCCTAAACAGAATCGGGACTCGTCACTAAAGACAATACTGTTCCATTCCTGATCCCAGAGTGACCGTTGTCTGCACCACTCAAGGCGATTACGTCGGTGTTCTCGAGTTAAAGGGAGGACCCAGTGTGGCCGGTATGAAAACAAGTCAAAACTTCTCATTCGTCGGTAAACACTTCGCATGTCAATAGGTCTTCCGTGTTCTGCAAACCATTCATTTGCAATGGACCTGGTAGTGGAGAAACGGTCCCTTAAGGCCAATAATCTTAGGCGGCGATCTTCACGGTCTGTTGTTCTACAGCGGCGTCCAGTGCCCCTTGCTCTTTGGGTACGGCCTTCTCGAAGCCATGCCTGACAACACCTAACCACAGTGTCTACACTTCTTTGCACTCTAACTGCAATTGCCCGAAAAGAAGGTCCAGCTTCCCGAAGTCCCACTATACGGCCCCTATCAAACTCACTAATTTGACGAAATCGTACAAGTCTCCGTGCTCTAGGCATCGTAACCGATCGTAAAAGATGTCAAGAACCAAAATCTGCCAACGTTGACTCTTTACTGCGGCTGAAATATTATTTTTTACACCGTTAGTGAATTCAAAAAAATCAGTATAAAAACCGGAATGTCCAACTGATAAGGCTGAAAATTTTTTCACTTGTTATTTATAGTAAGATAAATACATTCACCAACTTTCATTAAAATAAAACCATTTAAACTGGGTGTTCGGATTTATATGTCACTTAGTATAGATTAGTGGCCTAGAAAATAATTTACTTTTTTCTCTGTAAGGTTAAAAGTTTACAATTTCATCGCTACTATTGTAGCCTCAGGCACCTTTGAATCTATGGTCTATGCTGTTGCTACTCAATATGTAAAATTGATTTCAGACCATTTTTCCTATTTGGAACTTGTAAATTCTACGCTTCGGTTAGAGGGCCTTTCAGGGAACATGTTCATATGAACTTTTTGTGCTATTTTATATACCCAGAGATTAATCGACGTTTTCCGAATCACCCTGTATAATAGAAATAATCAAAAACCCTTTTTCAGCATTCTTTACCAGTAACCAAATCAAGTATCGCCCAGCTGCGTCGTCGATAACCGGAAATGCTGTGCAGTACTTGGCTCAAGGACAATACTTTCCAGATGACACCGGAAGATACATCCATGACGATTCAGGAAGGTATATTCCGGATTACAGTGGACTTTGGCAAGACGACGGTACAGGAAGGTACACACATATGGATGGTGAGTGCACATATCTACATGAATAGTATGTTCTCCTCCACTTGGAGCGATCGGTTTGCGGTGACTGTACGTCGCTGAAAAAGCATTTGGTTTTTGGTTAGCTTAAACTAGGATGTCTAGGATGTGTTTGCGTGTGAGCGACTTTTTAAGGAAGAGACAAAGCTAGGCGGTGAGGAACCTCAGTCAGTAACTGTTTGCCCCTTGGTGTGACCAGCTATTTAACAATAGTCCTACCAATTATCATAGGCATCCGGAGAATTTTGCCAAAGGGCGGAAGACAAAAATGTACGGTGTTCTTTTCTACCTTCCCATATAAACTCACATTTGAAGCTTTCTCAAAACAAACAGTCACAAAACAACCCACACACGCCTTTTACGGCGTGGCCTACTTTTTCAAAATTACAACACGGTGCTTCTGTCTCTTTCTAACATACCGATTGCACGCGTTTCGCTCTTCTTTCTGGTACACATTACGACGTCAGTGGTAGAAGGATCTCTCTGTATAATAAAGTTACACAAAGAACAAATCTATGCACCCTCGTATCTTAGATGTGTACTCATTGTATTTCTTCATTCTATATTGAGATGCTCATCTATGTAGCGTTGGCCCAGGTCCATTTGTTGGCTGCGAGAAAGGAGGTCATTCAGCGCCAACGTTAGCCTATTGGCTCAGCGTTCACATCTAACAGTTGGCCTACGTTGGCCTATGTCTGAAGACGACATTACGTTTTTATATTTGCTGAGCTTGAGATTTGTCCCGCTGCCACACCAGTTAAAATAGTGCGACGAGTTATCAATGGTTGTTAGTAGACATTATAACAATCATGGTGGCATCTCAAAATGAATTGACGTTTATTGAACGTTGGTGTGGTCCGGATGATCGGCTTAGGGTATAGTCGACATACTATTGCTGGTAGACATTGCAAACATAGTTATCTGACTTTTTTCCCAAAAATTGGATGGGTCAAAGAGCATCCAACTCGACCTCCATTCTTTGGATAACATTGCAACATCAAAAATGAAACGGTGCAAACGATATTTTCGCTATGTGAGGCAACAACAGCAGGACTATTTGCAAAACTTAAAACGTTTCATCAACTTTGCAGCACTCAATGGAGTGAAATTCACATCTTCTACGTTAGCAAAGTTATATGCTTCAAAGGCTGTTTTCCGTAATTCAAGAACAAGAATAGTTACATAATTCGATGTTTACTCGAAAATGTTCTAATACTTCCAAGAGTAAACGTTAACTCATTATAAAGTAATTTATTAAAGTCGTTATCAACAATAGCAGACGGTTATGGATATAAGTTTATATCTAATAAAACTATTAATTATTTTTAATCGTACTTAATTTATAGCCGAATGTTTGAAATTATACGCACGACTTCACATAAATACAACGTAAGCGCAGTATATTTATTATAACAGTATTCAAAAATTTGTGAGAAGAAGTAGCCAGTAGGGCTTAGGCCCGTATCGTCAGTCGTCCCTACAATTGTAGGGCGCGTTTATGGCCTCCTTGATTGTCAGAGTTTTCTACTTCTCCGTGTCAGAGCTCTATTTTGAGGTTATATCACAAACGTCAAATTGTGCTTGTTTTTGAGTTATATCATGTTTTATCAGCCTGAAATTTCCTACAATTTAAAAGGAAATCGTATCTTAACAATAGGAGAGCGCTGACGCTGACACGGGACGAGTGTAATCTAGAATTTTTTGAAGGAGAGAAAATAGTATGACAATCAAGGAGGCCATAAACGCGCCCTACAATTGTAGGGATGACTGACGATACCGGCCTAAGCCCTACAGGCAAGTATTTCAGCTTAGAAATGTAGCATGATTATTATACACCGAATCTTTGCTTTAGCATACTCATTTACATATATTGCCTATGAAAGCTTTTTAGTAACGTACCCATTCGAGTCGATGTAACATAGAATACACCTTGATTTGAAAGCAACATTTTTAAAAATTACTTGTCAAAGTTGTACAGACATAAAAACGATATTGCGTGATATTCACCCTAAAAGGCTCTTTGAGGTCAACATGAAAAACATAGTGTAGGACTGATAACGGAAATAACTGAAAATTGTAATGGCAGCTATAGCTTTGACACTACATGAAGGTCAAGAGCAGACACCAGGGATATTCTAGATGTTGTCTTTTTAGGACGAGCTTCCACTATGTTCAGAAGGTGGTGATTTTTAAGGTCAGGGCCAAATTCGACCATGAAATATTTTTGTCATGTACGTAAACGTCAACGTTTCACATTTCTGTCATAAGAGGTTAACGGATTATAGATTATCGATAACATTTACATAAATAAAGTATTTGTGTTCGCCAAAGCTCTTTACTGTTTTTGACTTCTGGACGTCTTGACGACAACCGAAAGACTTTTTAAGGCGCTCAAAAAATGGATTTCTTATATTTAACTTATCACTAATGACGTACTTTTCTTTTCTCCCTAACGTCATCATATATATATACATAATATATACAGATGAAAAATAAAGCTACCGCCTGTTGTTGCTAAATGTTATTAACTTACTCACATACTACTGTAAGTTAATTTAAATTCAATTTTTCTTCCCAATGTTATTGCAGCTCCTGATGAAGATGGCGAAGTCCATTGAAAGCTAGAGGTTAATAAAGTATAAAGAGTCCTCATTGCTTGTCGAAGTGTCCAACAAAAGGCGGAAGCTTTATTTTTCACCTAACTGGTCTAGACGACAATGACCACGCCTCAATTTATTTATGTATATTTATATAAATACCTCCTAAATGTTCAGTCAACCTACTTTTCTCAATTTTCAGATTTTCACAACAGTTATAAAACTTCGTATTGTGCGGGAGGTATAAAAAACAAGAGAAGCTATTTAAAGGTAGCGCTCGACCTTCATAAAAATGTGCTTGAATAATTTAAGATGCGGTATGGCGCCGGCGGTCAGAAGTCGTGGACTGCGGAGGAATTTTTTATATCAAAAGGACAGTTAATCATTCTAACGACCCCATTGACGCCGCCAAAGATGGGCTGAAAAACCGTTTGCGTCATGTTACTGCCTGAATTCTTCAGCTGTTATCAAGTTGACTGTCTAATAAGCGTTTTATAAGTCAGCTGATATATTTTGGGATAATCAAGAAATGAAACATGCTTGATCACTTTTAAACTCGTCGCAACATTTCATGTTTTCCAGTTCTAACTACTGCCAGACATAGTAACAGAAATCTTTAGAGTTGTCTAAACTTGTTACCATTTGATAATATTGCTTTATCTCTGAAGCTTTGCTTTTGTAAGCCTTTCTACTTAATTTTTTTAAGAAGTGAACGTATTGAAATCCTGCTAATCGCTTAAGGTGAAACAATATCATTCATAAAATGGTTTTTGTTGTTATTTTCCGTAGCTGCAGAAAACATCCATGCAGAATTTGTACGAGCACCTTTTGAGAATGCATATATATTTAAGTGCTCAGCTGATATTTATGTGCATATGGGAAATACTCAGTCGACCTACTTGACCACATTTTCTTCACAATTAGGAAATGTGATCTTACAGGTGCATATTAATGGAGATTGGAACACATAAAGATGATAATAAACATATATAAGCCTACATCGTAATTTTACATTTGTAGAGACATAAAAACACCTACATTCATGGATGATTATACAATAAAAGAAATACAAGCATCATTAAACGGCAATGTCATACAAATATTTAATAATTGTGTAGCAGGCCTTCTTCAATATTCATTGTTTTCAGTTTGAACAGATATTGAATCTACTAGATTTGTCACCTCCAAAAATGGTTCATCTATATCCGGTTTTGGTTAAGCTTAGTGTTCTGCGATATTTTTATTCGATGTTGAAAATCTCAGCTACAGTCAAGAGTAATCCCTTCCTGTCGAACTATTTTGAAAGGTAATACTTTTTGGAGCCCTCAGCAGTGACGGTTTAAGATATCCTAAAGAACATGGCTTCAAATTTAACCAGCGTTCCTGTCTTTGTAAGTAAAGCCCATAAGGTTTTTAAGTGACCTTTCAGTAGCTTGTATTGGCAGTATGTAAAAAAGGATGAACAAATCAAACTAAAGCTTATCAAATGAATTATAACATGCGGGTACCTCCTTTCATCAATCGACTTTAGATCAGAATGTGCCATGGCAGGAAAGCGCCTTTTAATTTTAATTTTGGCTTAAAAAAGTGTATTATGTTTTCAGATTTCTCTATACTAACATTTAATCTATATCTTTGGTTTATTTTGTGTTGTTACATTCTAACCATAACCAGAAAAAAAATCAAATCCTGTTGACTGATGTCTTTGGCGGAAGACGAGGAGGATTCAAATCATCCCCTTTTGAATGCACGAACATCAAATGCATTCTTCCCAAAAAATGGATTTAACAGCTATGTCAGCAATTAATAATAATGCAACTTTTCAGGTAGACGGCACCCCACAAAAGCTTAGAAAATTTTAGTCTACTTTTCTGCACGTTTCTCGCTCGCACCCCTCTATAGTTCAGATTAAATATTGAAATGACCACCCTTTCATAAAATTATCCTTAGGCTCTTGTACGATTATTAGATATCATTAATTTGTAAATTCTCAGCCAACATCTACAGAATGAAATAGTTGGTTGTATCCAAATGTAAGATAACAATCACTGCACTTTAGTAGGAAACACCTTCCTACTTTGCATATCCTTTATTCCTTCCAGCAAGGCCGCGCCAAAGAATCCCAAGTTGCTAGTGTCTAGGAAAGGTCGTCTTGTAATATTTATGTAAAAAGGCATTTTCATAACATAAAATGGATAGCCGTTAAATACTTCCCACTACACTGGTTAATCTCCCAAACAAATGAGCTGTCTGGTACGGTAGAATTGTTAATACCGACATCGTGAGCTCATATTTTGAAAGAATTTCGTGTTCGACATGGGTTCCTGCTGAGAGGATAATAGGGCACACGCATTACTACGTTCTGATAGTCCGGTCCTATTAACAGAGCAATAAATCTAGATGTATCATAATAAATACTCCCTAAGATACTTCACACTTTTACTAAGTAACTGCAGCTACCTTTTGCGAAATTGAGACTATGTACGAGCTATCAATGTCTTGTATTATATGTGTGTGCTGTCTAGTTTGAGATTCAGCGACTGCATCGGCGCTGTGATCGGTTTGCCGACACTTCCGACTACTTGATCCAGTTGATGGACCTCATGTTTGTACCCCTCACACTTGAAAACTAATGGTCAACTAGTTCTGAACTGTGTACATGCTAGTGTATCGAAATAAGTCGTATAGCGCCTAGCAGTTTTTTTTTAGGACTGAGAAGATTCTCAGTATGCTTTTAATAGCCCAGTCACTATGTGACCGCTAGGTGGCTGACGATTCTGGCTGTATGGCCAGTGAATAAACTATACATGATGCCTTCGACCCCCCGACCAACCATGGACAGCTGTCTCGTGCTTTTTGGTTATTAATCAGCAAGGACTAGGTTTGGTCTCTCGTCTCTGGGTCAACGAATGGAAGCATCGGAACTATACTATATCCAGGAGGTACGGTCTATCGAAAAAAGACCATCAATCACCTAAATCGACCACTGTGGAGAGCCCAACCCATAATAACAGCTATTTGTTGGAATTATCAGGTAACCAAATAAGTTCGTGCGGTTGCTGTATATCGCACATTGCCATGGATGTTGTTGATTGATAACGATTTTTTGTTACCTGATGTCACTTTAGTATGAATCCTTTTCTCACGCAGATAAAAAGTTGCTAAAAATTGTTACATACTTAGTATTAATAATTGAAAATGGCGACGAATAAAACAGTTTACTGTATGAGTACAAACTTGGTACAAAAGCTGCAGCGGCGGCGCGAAAAATATGTACCGCATTCTAAGATGATGCCGTTAGTGATGGAACAGCACAGAAGTGGTTCAAAGAATTTTCTTCGGGAGATCTCAGTTTGAGCGATGAACCGCGCTCAGGGAGACCAAAAATCACGAACAACGAGGATTTTCGACAGGTTGTGGACGCAAATTCCAGGACAACGTGCCAAGAACTTGCAGAAATGTTCAGAGTGAGTCCTGAAACTATCCGTTTGCATCTTCATCAGCTAGGAAAGACGTGGAAGATAAGCATATGGGTCCCACATGAACTGACAAATGATAACAAATTAAGTCGTCCTACCATTTGTTCAGCAAACATTTCACGCAACGCTAATGAACCATTTCTCAGTCGGTTATTAACCTGCGACGAAAAATGGATCTTGTATTCGAATTCTAAGCGTTCGTGTCATTGGCTGTCGCCTACAGATTCGGCACCATACACGCCCAAGGCTTCCTTGCACCCAAAAAAAAACCTTGTTGTGTGTTTGCTGGACAGCAACTGGAAGTGTCCATTATGAGTTTTTGGAAAGGGGTCAAACCATCACTGCTAACTTGTATTGTGAGCAGCTTCAACGAGTACAAGCAGCGCTCTTCCAGAAACAGCCTCCTTTGATCAATCGGAAGAAAGTGATATTCCCGTAGGATCACGCCAAGCCTCATACTGCAAAAGTGACCCGAGAAAAAATTTCTGAACTCGGCTGGGAAACGTCACCGTACCCGCCATATTCTGCCGACATTTCGCCCAGTGATTATCACCATTTTTTGTCTCTTGACAAGTGTATGAGGCACCGACTGTTCACAACTCGAGATGGTGTAATAAATGCAGTCCGCCAATTTTTTGACTCCAAATCCAGGGAGTTCTACAATACCGGCATACAAAAATGGGTTCCACGTTGGCAAAAGGTCGTTGAATGTGATGGTAATTACTTCGACGAATAAATAGTGTCGTATTGTTCCTCAATAAACAATTATATTTGTCTACTAAGAACCGCACGAACTTAGTTGGTTACCTGATATAAGGGCTTCTTCTGTTCGCGTTTAATAATCCACGATAACTGGGCTATTGAACTCAAGCTAGATGGGCGACCCCTAGAACGGGTTAAAAGCACAAATCACGTCCGACCATAACATTATAAGAACGAAGAAACGGGTATAAATCTATGTTTTCTAATAACAATCCAGGCAGCTTTTTAATGTTACATATTTCTCGTATCTCTCTACGGAGTAAAAACACGGCCGATAAAGGCTCACATATCGAAAAAAAAAGAAACTCTGAAAATGACTTCATAGGAGGATACAACCTATTTCTGTGTTGAAAGGAAGGATCGGCTGAGAAATATCCTGATATTTCGTTAAAGATGATCTTTATTGATTACCCTTCCTCAAAACACAGATGCTGCAGCTGGGAAATACTCGCGGTAACATACAGTATATTTATCAATGTCGAACGAGCAGTGTATTAGTTATTACAGATGCTATTAGATGCTTAACGATATGTCGTGAAATAAGTTGGCATTTTGAGATGTATCAATTATGTGGAGTACAGCAGATTATTGTTATTATCCAATTAATAAAAAAATAGAAAAGGTTACCTGATCTGGAGTACTCGTACGTGGATCGATAATAGTCTTGATTAGAGCGTAGATCGTAGGAGTAGGAGTATTCTTTTTTTTTATTCTTTATCTTCTTCTTCATCTTCGAGTTGATCGCTTGAACCCGATACCTCAGATATATCTGTGAACCAAATACAGCTATTGATACGTCAGTATTTTTTAACTGCTCTATGCACAAGATGTGAGTTAAAAAAACCTTGAGACCGAACTGATTGAGCCTCCATGTTCTTCGTACTGCTAAATGCAACCACCTCGGTGGTCATTTCCAAGCTAATAGCTTCAGTTAGAGAAAAAATAAAAGAGATGTTAAATCTGTCGAAGACAATGTGAAGTGAAAACACAAAACACTGAACCGTACATATGCTACTGACTATGAAAAAGTTCAAGCTGCATATCGCACAAATCTTTGGACATTTCTTAATTTGCATATAAATGTGTTAGCATCAACCCTGGACCAAAATACGAACAGAGGTAGCAATTTTGACACTTACTAACTCATACCCGAGGAAGATTATAGACACAGCTTTATCCACGAACTCACTGTAGGTTGTGTGAAGGCGTCTAACAATATTCAACTGTGTTGGCAAGTACCAAAATCTGCACCGGTAGCGACAAACCAATAAATAAGAAATAACAGCACGGCCTGGCATCACGTTTTGTAGTTTTGATGGCATTAGTAAATTGAAAGTCAACTTGCATGGTTGGAAAATTCAGTTACTTTATTAATTGCGCGACTTAAATGTTCTTGAGGTAAATCCACAGGGCGAGAAGCTAATCCTGATCATAAAACCAAAATCAGAACCAAAGCTTATTCATGGTTCTACATCAAGACTTTGTATTCCAGTTGAAAACTTAGCGGTGTCGTCTTTTAAATAAACAAAAAGTACATAATAAAGTAGAAACGTATACTAGGATCAGCTAGCATCATGTACCTGCAAACATTGTCGGACGGGTCGGGCTTGGTTTATAATAATAATAATAATAATAATTTTTATTGGAATGTTTATACATAAAAATATAAAAACGACAACATTCCAAGTTAATTTGTGGATTCAAATCTTTGCAGCTGTAGTAGCACTTTTTCCATCTCATTTCTGAAGTTTTGGATGGAAGGTGCTTCAAAAAGTTCTAAATGATCGTTTAGTAGATATGGTGCCGTGTAAGTAAAACATTTTTTGAATTCAGATGTTGTATGAACTGGAATATTGAAGTATTCGTTGTTGCGTAAGGAAACTTTACGGAGTGAACATCTCTTCTCTAAAGCAATAAACAGATATCTGGGTAATTTATATTTTAAAACTTTATATAGTAGACTTCCATACTGAAGTAATACACGATACTTGAATTTAAAAAAATTTCTCTCACATAATATCCAGTAATATGATCTTATATATGTATATCTTTGAAACAGAATCTCATGCAGCAGTTTTGTAATACTTGAATTTTGTGCTTCATTTCTTCCGTCAGAAAATTATAATATACTGTAGCGCCATAGTCTAGGTGAGTGAGGATTAGTGCATTGGTAAGCCTTAATTTTATATCGCTGTCTGTATCTCCAAAGTGACTTGTATTTACAATAGCATACTCGAAGCTTATTAATGACATGGTTCTCAAAACTTAAATTTGTGTCCAACAAAATGCCTAAATTCTTAGTCTCCTCTACAATTTCAACAGAAGTATCACCTAAAATAATGGCTGTACTCATCAACCCTTTAAATTTTTAACTATTTAACCTAGAACCAATGCAGCAAGCTTTAGTTTTTGTGGGATTCAGTTTCAAACAATAATTTTTGGAATAGTTTGCAATCATTTCTAGATTTACATTTAACTCTTTAATCAATAAATTAACTTCATTTGGCTTGCAAACTTTATACATTTGTACATCATCAGCATATAGATGTATATTCCAATCATGTGATATAAAATTTAATAAATCAGATGTATAGAATGTAAATAGTCCTAACTGAACAATCCCTTGCTTTGGATGGTTCGTTAACAAAGGATGCTGGCTAAATCTCAGCAGCTGCTCAACGTAGACCTATCGGTCGACAATAAAATGACAGAAGTGGCCAAGAGAAATCGCTAGAAGCTATTTTCAGGTTCCTGGAATGAACGCTGGTGGTGTAACTTTAAACTCAATATGCGAAATGTCGTTTTTTCGCAATTATTCATAATCAACATGTACCTTGATTTGATACTATTCGTGTTTCGCGACCTTTTTTGTTTAAGGCACGGGGAAATGTTGCCACAATATTAAGCGGTACAATATTTTTTACATATATGGAAAATAATGTATGTTGACACCCTTTATCCTCAAAACTTTTCAAGTTGGACATCAGAATCCAATAGCTATAAAACTTTTAAACATTTTCTATTACTTATATATCTCTTGACACGAAATATTCCACCTTCGTCACTGGGTCAAGTTTCAGTCCGGTAATTGTGAGTCGTGAATGCCAAAGGACTGTATATTTATTCATAGTTTTGTTTGTTGTATTGTCCATAATTCTCAAATGGTGCTTGTACTGTAGTTTCCTGGGGTAATAAGTTAACAAATGCACGACATTTTGGCATTTAGAAGAATATAGCAAGTTCTGTTGTTGCAATAGTTGTGCAATATACACTGATGACTCATTTGAATCCATTATATCCACGAAGATTCAGATCATTTGCATACATTTTCATGGACCTTGTTGGGTTGGTAGGATAATGGATCAGGTTTTCCACGTGTTATTTGAACAATATTACAGCAAAACACCTTGTTATAGTATAATCGTCTGAAAATAGACATGGAAATCACAATTGAAAGACAATGGGTGTAGGTCACTATGAAGAGAAATATTGATTATATGGTATACTATAGTTTGTGGTTGGATTGTACCATCCAAAATCGTTATGAAATTTGCAACTTGAAGAGCATTGCACTGCATATTACCTTAAAGACAACATTGTTCTGCGGGATAAATGAACCTAGAGCTCTTAACACTCTACAACCATCTTGAACCATCATGAAAGATAAAGGCCTGTTGAAGGTGATGCTTAAGGTTATTTTTAGGGAACTTTGTTACTTTTGTGCGAAAACGGTTAGCAAGGAATAAAATTTTCTCAACACAAAAAGAAATAGGTTCACAAACAGTAGAGCCCATCATTCCTGTATTTTGGTTTCAAAGTTTCATTTGCAAGTACCATTCAAAGAAACGTATGCGTTACTTATTAGTATATATCGTTTTCAGTTCCATACAAACCAGAAGCCACAGTGATCAGAAAACAGTACCTGATTCCATACGGATTGTTCCCTGGTGCTAAATACGGTACCTTTGATGACAGCAGGTGGAGGATTCTACGCCTGATCAACGACCAAAACAAAGAAGGATATCACTACGAGTAAGTATATATTTTATTTTCAAACAAAGTACAACAAGAACAAGTACATTGATACAAAAATATCATTTTACTGTACTCAAAACCTTAGGACTAAGAGTGTTTTCACTTGCCAGTCTTATGGTTCATTTTATGTTTGCTTTACTTGGTTATCATGTGCTAAACATTGGCAGAATATACAGAGTGTCCGCAAAGTTGGGGTTTTCCTTTACACGACGTTTAGATCTTGAAAACATAAGCAATTTTTCTTAGTACCATATACACCAATGTCTTAAGGGAACCGAGATAAAGGGCTCTGCAACATCATCTGAATACCGACATGTAGCCGCGACATCCCCGAGTGGTACTAGGACACTAGCTCAACCCGATGACAGAACTGGGTCGGGGTCAGTGTGTCAGGTCAGTATGCAACCTTCAATCGACGGTTACGGTCACGCGTGTAGAGGTAAACGAACCCGTATAATCGATTGCGTTTCAAAAAACAACAAGCACTAGAGACGTGGCTAGAGAAGTGCAAGTATCAAAAACTAAAGTGTGGCAAACGCTGCGTGAAGAGGGGCTGTATCCGTTTCACGTAGAACGTGTACAAGCCCTTCAACCTGACGATTTTCCAGCAAGAGTGCGGTTTTGTAAGTGGTTGTTGCATCAACATGACAATAATCCGGACTTTTTGAAGTGCATATTGGTGACAGACGAATCTACGTTCACGCGTAATGGGGTGAATAACTTTCGTAACACTCATGTATGGTCAGTAGAAAATCCGCACGCTGTAAGTCGGGCACATTTTCGACAAACATTTTCGGTGAATGTTTGGGCTGGCATGGTGAACCGTATGCTCATTGGACCATTTATTCTCCCAAATCGATTGGACGGGATGCAATACCTAGACTTTTCACGCAACATTTTGCCTTCCTCGTTAGAAGATGTGCCATTAAGTGTGAAACAATCAATGTGGTTTCTGCACGATGGTCATATTTGTTACCTCTGTTCATGGTCTGCACCACCGCCGGCGTCTGCTCGGTAGCGCATCAGCTGATTTCATTTTCTGTTGGAGCGGTATGATTTCGGGCAGAGACGTACTTAGCCCTTCTCGTCAACTGGAGAGTGAGTACTTTTTCCTTTATTTTTTTTTACTTGGTCGCCCTCGTTTCACCACACATTACCTTTGTTATTTCAAGGGTAATTGTTTCTGAAAAGGAAAACCCCAACTTTGCGGACACCCGTATTGTTTTCCCGTTAGTTGGGCTACTACGTGCATCTATAGCGTTTCTTATAATAAGTACGATGGTCGCAGAAAACGTGTTTAGAAATTCGTTGGCTGTCATCAAGTTTCATTACATATCTGTAATAATTCGGCATCTGCCAATCCACATTCCGTTACCGTGTACGGTATTATTTTACCAACTGATTCACAAACGCACCCCAGTGTT
Source organism: Acanthoscelides obtectus (assembly GCA_963669975.1). Classification (NCBI taxonomy): domain Eukaryota; kingdom Metazoa; phylum Arthropoda; class Insecta; order Coleoptera; family Chrysomelidae; genus Acanthoscelides; species Acanthoscelides obtectus. The sequence goes on along the minus strand of CAVLJG010000010.1, from coordinate 24,555,149 downwards.
GAACCTTCGGGCAACTATCTGAAAACTTACGTATGTCAACTTTCGTTGTCATTCGATTTCAATTGAACTATATTGAATAATAATTGGGAAAAATTATAACAATTTATCTTTAGAGGCCACCTGTTGCAACAAACGTACAAACGTGTGGGTTATAACTCTTTGATAATTCCTAGCTTCAATGAATTTGCGCTTCTACAAGGACGAATCCGAATAATTTTCATGTACTGTTTCTGAGAAGTACTTTATTAATTGAAAACGGTTAAAAGTTACTGAAAAAAGTAATAGCAACGATCAAGTCCTGATGTTCAAATAATTAATATATCAACTTGTCGATGAATCATTGAGTTACGAGCTGTCAATTTTACTAATATTCCATGAATATTGATAAGGAATCCGATGCCGACTACAATTAATTTTGTCGGAAAGTTTTACCGGCATTCTTTAAGAAGTGTTTTCTCCGATACTTGAAGGAGTGTAGTCAATTCAGAATATTTAATTTCATGTGGTTATACTGCTCACCAAAGCTGAAGGTAAACTTTGAAGAAAAATTGGGTAGTCTGTTCCTCTGTACTGAGAGTCTTGGACAGGCAATCTTAGATTACATCTTATTTAGTAGATCTCTCAGAGTAGGGGTTGTAATTCCCTATTTTTCAAATAGTATATACCATCTGCAAAGTTTCTTAATGCTTCTAGACTAACATTTAAAAATATAATTTGGTATTGGGTGCACTGAATTATAGGTTACCTGTAGAAACAAAGGGGTTTACAATGCTGATCCTTTATTTAATAATATTTTTCAGAAGTAACTCCTGCTGTCCCTTTCAAGAACAATAGGTTGCAACATTGACTCTCGCGATGTTTTACATTATACCATTGTTTACGAAATTTTAAAATCTGAAGCAGACAATTTACAAAACAATAAGTGGCGTCTAGGGTCGATTTGTTTGTCAATGGAAAAAGAAAAAAATGCCATAAACATGGCCATTGTCAATGTTGCGTCAAACATTTTGATCGAAAAAACTGTGCGAAACCTTTACATGACTTTTAAAATGAGAACTAAGCTTCGCTGTAGAACACTTGAAAATTGGGTATAATCGGTAGTTAGAAAAAGTGTGTATTATTAGAGAAGTTTGGCATTTCTTGTTTTCCTTATGCAACATTTTATCAACACCTTTTCTTGAACAAAATACTTATTTTTTATCTGCCTTGAAAGAACAAGCTATTCAGCTTCTGTGTGCTGAAAAATTCCAAAATTAGTTTCACCGGGTTTCAATCGTGTTACGCTGAATTACTGACGTAATCACATAACTGTTTCAAGGTCAACATTCCTGGCAAGATCATATGCATTCTCTATAAAGAAATGTTAACCACTTTCATCTTTTTGAACTCGACTCTGATTGGTACACAATACATAAAGACCTAGTCTCGCCAAATGAGTAGGAAGAATTAAATAAACACATTTTTCTATCTAGCAATAGAATAAAATTGCATTTTTATTGGTCGTATTAAAGCTAATATGTGGTGGAGTATAATCTGGTGTAAATAACCACCACAATTATTCGTAGTGGTATTGCAGGTATTTATGCATGACTTTATGACAGCTGCATGCTTAAATTAGAGAATCTTCGTGATCTGCTCGAATGCTCCGTACATAAGGAATTGTTGTGATTTTCTCCAATTTATTTGGATAACTCTAGAAGTGTAACTCATTGTTAGACAAATTAACTCCACTAACTCTATCTAAATAACCCAAAATATAGATGGAAAAGTACCATCGGTATGCGTATTTGTGAACTTACAAAAAGCGTTTGACACAGTTAACCACAATATACTTTTGAAAGAATAGGTTTTCGTGGAAAGAGGTATACTTTAATGGAAAATTATTTATCAAATAGACCGCAATCAGTAAAATTATTAAGCTCGTATAGTAAAGAAATGTTTGTTAAATGTGGTGTTCCACAAGGTACAATTTTGGGTCCTCTATTATTCAATATTTATTTAAACGATATATTCAAAATTAACAGTACTGGTAAAATAGTCAGTTTTGCAGACGATACTGCTATACTCTATAAAGGTAAGGATTGGAACGACTTAAAAGATATTATCCAAAATGACTTTTGCAAAATTATTCAGTGGTTTAATAACCGAAAATTAACAATTAACTTTACTAAAACTCATTTTTTACCATTTTCATCACTATATAATTATCTACCAAAATATAACTACCTTCGGTTTAAGGTAAATGATAAAAATATAAAAATCAATAGAGTTAATGATACAAAATATTTACTAATTCATCTAGATCCCCACTTGAGATGGGATGTACATATTTCTCACATACTAAAGAAAATTAGATTCATAGCATATAAAATAAAATTTCTAACCGGTATATTAACTGAATATTATCTACGAATAATATATCAAGCTTTAGTCGAGCCACACATAACATATGGTAGAGTAGTGTGGGGTGCTGCATGCACGACATACTTTAACGATTTAGATGTACTTCAAAGAAGAATTTTAAAATCAATGTTAGGCAAATCAAAATTATACCCAACTAATGACTTATATAATGATGCACAAGTATATGATACTAAACAACTTTACTTCTTACATACCATCACTCATTATCACAAAACTATTAGTGAACACGTCATAATTAAACATAATCATAAAACCAGATATAAATTACGCCCAAAAAATGTTCCTAAACCAAACAAATCCCTAATGAAACGATGTCACCTGTATATAGCTCCAAAATTGTACGAACATTTACCAAATAATTTAAAACAATTACGCAATACATTAGGCTTCAAAAAAAAATTAAAAAAATTTATTAACACGATTGGGAGAAATCAAATTAATAAAATAATCTCAAATATTACACAATAAATACTCTACCATTCTTATCAATAATTTCTTTTTTCTCTCTATTTTATTATATTTTGCAATTCAACATACATATGATCCATCCACAGGCGTTTTCCTCCTATGGATATATTATATTTATTTACTCTAAAATACAGGGAACATGAAACGAGTATTATTATTATTATTATTACTACCTCTATTTCGGTAGTTGTAGTTGCTTCTCACCCACAACAGAATAAGGAAGGTTCTGGTGGCCAATGATCATGGTCAGCTTAAAGATTTTTTTAAAAAGGATTTTTTTACAGCTGCTCCCGTCTCGCCGTCCCCAGTTTCCTTTTTTTCCTATCGAAAACCTCGTCTTCCTCTAAGTGCCTCGTGGTCATCGCTTGATCAATGTCATCTCGCCAGCTCCTTCTTGGCCGACTCCGCCTTCTTTTTTCTGGTGGAATCCATATTAGAACCTTTCTGGGCCATCTGTCCGTGTTCAGACGTTTTACAGGCCCAAACCAAGTTAGCTGCCTTTTTTCTATGTCTACGTGTATATGTCGTGTATATGTCTATTCACCTGCATCTGCATTCGGATGTCATCATTCCTGACTCTTTCGAGTCTTGATCGTCCACAGCTCTTTCTAAAGAAATCCATTTCAGTTGTCATGAGTTTATCTCTGTTGGACTTGGTAACATCCCATATTTCTGAACCGTAGAGGGTTACACTTTGGACTAGACTACTACATAGATGTTTCGTTGTAGCTCTTTTAATTTTTTTATTCCAGAGAAGAGAGTTCAGCGTTCTGGTTACTGCTCTACATTTATTGATCCTCAGCTTAAACATAACCAGGCCTAAGTTACTTTACTGGCGTATATTGTAAGCAGCAGCAATGTCTAGGCTAACGCATCCTAGTATCCCCTACGTAGCCGCAAAAAAACACATTTGTTCCCGACCTAATCAATCTTGAGCAAGCTTTAGAGGTTTTCAATTACTGGAAACTTTCATCAACTCTAGTCTTGTACGCGTCGTGGCAGATTACATTAATTACATTACATTAACATTGCATAACGTAATATAGTGTCCAATCAAATGTTCAGAATTGTGTAGACCTAACAACGCTCTTTGAAATAGCTGTTCAGTTATGGTACTTTTCATAATCTCCCTCATATTTTACCAGGTACACTTATTCACATAGAAGTGTAATACTTGCACTACGTGATCACTGTATAAGGTTCGATTGGTCAGATATCTCAAAATTTAGAGCAATGATGTTACCGGTTTGTCAAAACCTTAAGGCTAAGAAACACAAGGAAAAGTAACAATTGTACACTTTTTTCTTGCAGTTTCGAAACTGAAAACGAGATATTTGGAGCCCAAGATGCCGTTATCCAGAACAAAGGTACAGAAGATGAAACCATCAACGCTCAAGGTTACTACAAGTACACAGGACCCAACAACATCATCTACGAAGTTGAATACACAGCTGACGAAAACGGATTCATTCCTACGGCAGCGCACTTACATCCTGCTCTAAAGAGGGCGCTTGAGTATCAACTGAAATCCAAAGAGAACAACAAAAAGTAGAAGACTAACTAAATGTTATCACTATAACTCGATTTTCTTGATTTGCCATACATTTTTGTTTCATTTCTTTTTGCGACATTCAAATCTAATGGGATGATAATGCTCGAGTCACGGATATCACTAACTATGATAGAAGAGATAGGCAGTTGAAATGTTCAACCATAGTGAATTACATTCATCAAGTGTAGCAGATTCAATTGCATCGTAAGTTTGCCATGCGATTTGTCTCAGATAGTACCATAAGAGCACTTCGAGATCTTCAGAGTCAAGCATTATAATCCCTATAACATCAAGACGAGTGATCAATGAATGTCAAGTCTGTGTGATCATTATTGTATTTTAAGGAACCTAGCATGCATCAGCCATTTTGCCAGGTTGTCGCTTAACTTGGTAGAAGTGGGTATACAGGGTGATATTTCACGATAGGTAATTAGTTTTCGTAAGAGTTTGTGTTCCAAATAGAAATGAAAGCCTTTCCTAAGCAGTGACTCCGTCCAGATGAGGAGTTTCAAACGAAATTGTAACGATTTGTGTTTATACGTATATATATAGATCTGGACGTTGACGATACGAAGAAGGTAGCTATTAGGTCTTTATTTATTTGAAGTTAGTCTAAAACTAAGTTAAATTCTAATTTAATTACCTTTATGTTAGCTGTGTAAGTATTTAAAAAGTGTACTTTGAGCGTTGATACAACTGCAAAAATAAACAGAATTATTTATGTAAACATTTTTGTATTTCTTTAAGTCTAAGCGCAATAGGCTCTCTTCACCGAAACAAATTATTAATATTCCTAATAAATCAATTATCAATTATGAGAATTGGCCAGCCTCCGTTTTATATTGACACAGTATAAGTTCTTAGCGACACGTTAAATTAAACGGAATAAGACAATTAATTTTAAGTAATGAAAAAGTACAACATACTAAATCTGTAATTCATTCTTGAAGGCAAACTAATACTTTGAACTATCGTCCTTTACTGTCATGGCATTGGATTACTTCTTTTACAGTTTTTAAAATTACCTATACTAAGAGACATATAAATCCGAACACCCAGTTTAAATGGCTTTATTTTAAGAAAAGTTGGTGAATGTATTTATCTTACTGTAAATAACAAGTGAAAAAATTTTCAGCCTCATCAGTTGGACATTCCGGTTTTTATACTGCTTTTTTTTAATTCACACACGCTCTAAAAATGAATATTTCAGCCGCAGTAAAGAATCAACGTTGGCGGATTTTGGTTCTTGACATCCTTTACGATCGGTTACGATGCCTAGAGTACAGAGACCTGTACGATTTCATCAACTTACTGAGTTTGATAGGGGCTGTATAGTGGGACTTCGGGAAGCTGGACTTTCTTTTCGGGCAATTGCAGTTAGAGTGCAAAGAAGTCTAGACACTGTGGTTAGGTGTTGCCAGGCATGGCTTCGAAAAGGCCGTACGCAAAGAGCAAGGGGCACTGGACGCCGCCGTAGAACAACAGACCGTGAAGATCGCCGCCTAAGATTAATGGCCTTAAGGGACCGTTTCTCCACTACCAGGTCCATTGCAAATGAATGGTTTGCATAACATGGAAGACCTATTAGCATGTGAAGTGTTTACCGACGATTGAGAAGTTTTGGCTTGTTTTCATACCGGCTACACTGGGTCCTCCCTTTAACTCGAGAACACCGACGTAATCGCCTTGAGTGGTGCGGACAACGGTCACTCTGGGATCAGGAATGGAACAGTATTGTCTTTAGTGACGAGTCTCGATTTTGTTTAGGCATACACGATGGTCGTGCCAGGGTTAGAAGGCGACGTGATGAAAGGAGGAATCCATAGTTTTTTGTTGAAAGACATGTTCATCACACTGTTGGAGTTATGTTTTGGGGTGCTATAGCTTATGGCTCCAGGTCACCTTTAATCTTCATCACAGGTTATATCCACGAAGTTCTAGAACCCCATCTTTTACCCTATCTTGACACCCTGGCAGATCCAACTTTCCAACAAGATAATGCCCGACCACATGTTGCAAGAGTCACAATAGACTTCTTTCAACATAATGATCTCACATTGTTACCATGGCCACCAAGATCTCCGACTTATCCCCAATTGAGCACGTGTGGGATATGATGGGTAGGAGATTGCTCAATTTGCAACGTCCTCCTCAGACTCTAGAAGCACTTCGAGAGGAGTTGGTGGTTGCCTGGAATGAGATACCACAGGAGGACATTGACCACCTGATCAGAAGCATGCCTAGGCGCGTTGGAGAATGCGTAGCACATCAGGGTGCATCCACACATTATTAAAGGTCAAAGGGCTTTAAAGCAGTGCAATCATTTTGAAATTTTTATCATTTACTTATTATGCTTCATTAAGTACTTATACAAAATTTTATTAAAATAAAACCGTTTAAACTGGGTGTTCGGATTTATATGTCACTTAGTATATATTAAAGGATTGGGAGCAGAAATGGGAGAATCAGTAATCCGAGCGACGTAAGTTTCTATTTACTGGCTTCATCAGGCCCTAATGGATGAGCATCGAAAACATCGAAGTGAAAACGTAGGCCCATATTGTCTGGATACGAGTGCAGCCTGAAGAAGAAGACGTCCTGTTTAGTAGGTATCAATCAACGTTGTCATGGAGGTTCTGGGTACCTGCCGTGATACTTTAGGCCCAGGAGTAAATTCAAAGAAAGACAGGTAGTCTTGCGATAGCTGGCCCTGATGAAGCCAATGAGCAGAAACGTACGTTGCTCGGGCTACCAATCCTCCCAATTCTACTCCTGTCCGTTTATTGCGGACATGGCGACGATTGTTCTTTGTATCCCATCTAAATTTCCGCAATGACATCAAAATTATAATTACATGTGTACTATGTTATGTAACCCATCAGTGATTTGATTGGTTACTGATATATCACAAGGGAGCTTATAAGGGACTTCTACTATTACTTGTGGTGTCAAAAGTACATCAAAAATCAAACATATTTCTAAAATACAACAAACAACAAGCTTTTCGTGAGGGATGTAAAACGACAGAGCACCTTTGAAGGAACCAATCAGTTGCGTTTATCTTTTGTCGACTTTATCATGGAGAACGTAAATAAAATTTAATTGTTTTAGACGTGGGGTCACTTATACAGGGTATTCCATACTTAAATGGACATAGTGAAGAGGGGGTAGTATGGACCAAGTCAGTTTAATATCTGAAAACAAACAAGCTCTAAATTTAGTTCTGACGGATATACAGGCTGTTTTATCTAAATACGACAAATATTCAATATCATATATCTAGGCACCATTTAATTGATTCTACTGAAATTTTGTACGATAACAAGGTTGCCCAGGAGTAACGTAGAACTGGACGGAGGGTTGAAAAATCCAGGGCTGGTCTCGATTTGCTTAATTTTTTCCGTTTTTGGTCAAAATCGTGTACATTTTAAGTTAAATATTGAAATGTTTGGATATCTATAAAAAAGCCAGTGAATGATGCTGAAGCATCCTGTGATAGCAATGGTGATAGTGTAACAGAAGCACTGATGAGTAGTTCCATTAAAATTTTTAGGGATCAACTTTTCAATTCCTTGAGTTAATTGAATTAAATATAGTGGTAATGTGAGCATACACCACTACCATTATTCGCCTAGGAAGAGAAATGCCGCACAATTTAAGATTGAAAAATGTGATTAAGTAAGCCTCGTTTCTAGAACGTTCATTTACAGTTTTTATTCGAGAAACAATTCGTGACTGGGTTAATAAAAAAATACTGGTACCAGCATTAAAGTTATATGAATGCTTCAAGCATATCGATAAATTCAAGACCTTTAAGCAGGCTTAGAGTTTTCATTTTCCTATTATTTATCTTCATTTCTCTTGTCATTCTTCTTTTTGCTGAGAAATAAATATTGCTTTTAAAAGCATGACTCAATTATTTGGCAAAATGCTGAATTCATTGAAAATGGAAGAGTGGAATAACTAAGAGGAAGCAGGCCTGTCTCTCTTACTTTTCAGAAAATTGTATTGCTCAACAGTAAGAGAACAGTCGCTCCCGAGTCATTCGCGGGAGAAAAAGTGACGCAGTCTCCCCATTATGCATAAGATCCAATGATCAGAAAAACATGTGTGATAGATTAACATAAATTTAAGCGTACTTCATTCTCCCTAAAACTGCCAGTGAAGTCCTTTCTGACAGACTCTGTATAAGACCAAGCCGTACTTAGCAAGTAAAATAGTACTAGATAACCCCCAGCCGGATTTAACTACTACTAAAATGTCGCTTCCATATCTCAGAACATTATAAAACTGTTTAAAGTTACATACAGGGTTTGTCCGGAAAGTAATAGGACTCTTCCGTCATGACTGTACTGGATTCGGTAGAGGGCGTTCCTAGCTAATGACTGAGCGGCTGGTCAGTTGTTTCCGAGCACTTGGAGAGTCAGAACAAGCATTTTCGCGCGACTTGTTTCTGTGAGTGGTGCAAGCCGAAAATGCAGCATACGTTAGAGCAGAGGTACGCGTTTGAATTCTGTGTGAAACTCGATAAATCTGCAACAGAGACGTTTGATATGATCAAGCAGGCTTATATCCAGGTGTTGCTTTAGCAAGAAGTGGTGTGTTTCGGTGGCACCAGGCCTTTTTCGTGGGCTGGGAAGAGGTCGCTGATGAAGACCGATCTGGAAGACCTTCGACTTCGACAAACACCGATAATGTGACTCGTGTGCGCAAAGCTTTGAACTCAGACCGTCGACTAAGTATTCGTTTAATTGCCCAGATGTTAAATTTACCAAAATCTGTGGTTCATGATATTGTGACACAGCATTTGAACATGCGCAAAGTGTGCGCAAAGATGGTCCCAAAAGTGCTCACTGACGACCAGAAATTGCGGCGAGTGGAAGTGTGCCAAGAAAATTCGAACATATGTGAAAGTGACCCCCAATTTTTGAGTAACGTAATCACAGGTGACGAGCCGTGGATCTTTGAGTATGATCCCGAGACAAAGAGGCAATCTTCCGAGTGGCACACGACGGCGCCTCCTCGCCCAAAAAAGGGAAGACTGAGCAAATCCAAAGTGAAAACGATGCTCATTGTCTTTTTTGACATCAAAGGCATCGTCGACCATGAATTTGTTCCTCCTGGACAAACCGTCAATGAAAAGTTTTACGAGGAAGTGCTCAAGAGACTCAAACGAAGGGTCAGTCGGGTCCGACAAGACATCGCAGCGGACTGGAAGTTGCACCACGACAACGCCCCGGCTCACACCGCCTTTCTTGTGAACAGCTACCTGACCAAGGCCGGCATCTCACCGCTTCCGCAGCCGCCCTACAGCTTTCCGGACAAACCCTATAGTACCAGTACAGGAAAGGTACTTACCAAATAAGCCAAACATTTGAACAGCCATAATTTTTCTAAAAAAATTTTGACTTGCTCTTTAAAGCATACTTATAAATCAGATCTCCGGACGATAGGCTTCTGAATATAGATTCGGTAATTTCGTTTATAGCGTTGCCCTCTCTACCACTAAGATCAACATAGGATTGAAGTCGCCAGACTTCTATAATACGATTCTCTTCTAGCTTTGTCTCTATTCCTCGAACCGCGTGACAGATGTGGTGCATTCCCCGAAATCTCTTCAGCTGGTTTGTAATTTCTCTCAAGTTCGTTGAGGACAATATCTCGCAATTGTGCCCATCTCTTTTTTGATGAGTGGAACTTTCCTGAATACCAGTTCAATAATGTGGAGTTATGCATAACTCGCACTATTCTGTTCCCCTGCCATTTTACTTTTTCTATGCTCTAATGCTTGTTCGACCTTCTTTGAATCGGTCATCACCGGCGTTTCAGACATAATATGATATATAGTCTTCTATAATGTCAGTACATTAGTTGTAGATGCTCAGCATGGTGGCAGTTAGTAGTACTAGGAATACAAATCAATGTTCACCCCATTTGGAAGAGTTGACGTTCTAGAAAAGGTATTAACTTCTAAATTGGAAAGTAATTAATAAACATGTTTTTTTATAGAAATATGCAGCGATAGAGTGAAAGCCGAGGAAATTGACAATAGGAGGAGCCAGTTCTTCCCAACAATCTGGTACTGCTTAACACTTTCAAACACAGTACTGTACCTTGAACAAGAAGCGCCCTATCGCTAATTCGGTTTCGATGGATGGACGAGTTTCACCAAAGAGCAGTTCAATTTAGTTCAATTTGGCTGGTCGGGGTACAAACAACCGAGGACTTGATCTGGCACGAACACATCTTGTCTGCTTAGGGCTAAGAAGTACTTTTCAACGCATAGCCCCCTCACCCTGCACTAGGTAAAGATAAGACCTTTGCTTGAGTACTGACGACATGTCTTGCGCGGTGTCGCCCCGCCCAAGTTTGATGCTGCTCAAAGGAGGGCGGTCCGACAGCTCGATGACTCTCCTCTAACAGACAGTCTCGGTACCCTTTCGCACCGGCGGGCCGTCGGCGATCTAGCTTTCTCCTACCATTATGTCAATGGGCCTTGCTCTTCAGATCTTTCCTCCATGATACCGCCACGCGATGTGCCTGCCAAACAGACCCGCCTGACTTCGGCCTCCTATCCTGACTTCGTACATTTAGAGCTAGCCGATTCAACCGGTCCTTTGTCCGTATGGTGTCGAGACTGTGGAGCAATCTGCCTGAGGAGGCTTTTTCCAGTTTTACTAACTTTAGGCAGGTCAAAAATCAAATTAACAAAGTTTGTTCAACCACCTCATAGCAGCTGCGTTCTCTGGTATTCAGCAACTTCGGCATAGAAAAAAAAAAGAAATGCTAATCCATATCTGATCCAAAATGGTCATTTACAGCAGACCAATTCAGTTAACTACGTAGCGAGGCAACATCGTACCAGCAACTTGTTTGGACGACTGTATCTCACAGTTCCTGCTAGTGAGGAATACCTTGACGGAAATAACTGAGTGTTTTATAATAATCCCCAGTATTGTTGTGCTAGCGTCACCCTCAAAAACGCTCATACGTCATATTTCAATGAAAACTTAAAAAGGTTCTAATTGTTTAATTTTTACTATTTTTATGTTCTTTTCCAATTTCAGCCCAAAAATATGTTCCCATGTATGTATAATTTTGATTTTCCATATCTTTGCAGGAGAGGTCTTGCTTATATTTGGAAAATAAGATAACTTAATAGCGTATTAGAGGTGGGATAGGAATTTGGAGTCAATGAGGAAGCGCAATGAGGCAGGCTGGTAGAAATATCAAAACATCTGTACGTTACTTCTGAAGGAAAACTGTAGTTACCTACCAGCAAATGATGGTGGAGATGCACGAAATGATAGAACTCATACTAATTCATTTACCGCCAGATGGGGTCAAACTTTATAGCTCGAAACTGGGCGTGTCCGATATGATTACTGTGGGAGAGGGAAACAAATACATATCATGTGACAGAGTTAGAAATATAGAAAAAAATACGACGTACCTATCTATCATCTTGCACCACTTACACAATATCTTAGACACGTCGAGAACCATGTGAATTGGATATACACCTTAGGAAAAACCGTTGTTATACATGGGAAATCATTTCTTGGCAACAGCGCATCGGCTCGTCTACTTTCATCGCTATTCGTACATATTTCCTACCGTTAACCGCAGACCTGTATCACGAATGAGAATAATAGGCAGATACGCTGTATTGCCAATTTGAGTAGAGCTTCCCGAATTGTGGGGAATTTAGAGTTAAGTGTTGATTCATTCAAGCTTTTCATCAGCATAGCCTAGACGTTAGAACTTCATAAAGATAACATTCAAGCTGAATGCTGCTGGAGTAGTGTTTCGAATATTCAAAGCGGAGCCGGACACTATACTCGTTCAAGCCACAGTCTTTTCAACAAAGAAATTATTATATGAAAATGCGTTATATTTTTACGATTTTGTCGTCACCAAATCTCTGTTTCTCAAAATGTACGTCTATTGTGGAATTTTCAGCAAACTAAGCAAGAAACGTGATCTAGTATTTACTCAACATTACGGATTTCTCGAAATACATTAAAAAATGTGACCTAGATACCTAACTGCCCCAAGCTCTTTAAATATAACACCTTAAACCAGGGTTACCAGGTGCTCAGTCACGTTGATTGTCATGTTGTACTGCGCAAGTCAGCAAACAATCTGGCGTAATAAACGTTAGGAATCATCAGGTATTGCCAGATTCCCGAATACCGGGCACCATAGTAACCGTTATAGTTGACTCTCAAAGTTGTCAAATCGCCCCTGTGGCGCAGATTCGCCACACCAGGCAACTGTGCTAGAAACAAACCCTGTTTATCACTACTATTTGATAGTCATATGGTAGTTGTAGCCCTATCTAGCGGTCCATGATTTCTCTCAATACTGATGTATCTCTACTGGCAACAAGAATAGGGATTACAAAATCATTTATACAACAATATACAAACATGAAAAATATGATTTGAACCATGAAACATTAACACAATTTTAATAGTTTGATCTTTTTTCATTTTTGGAATACTCTTATGTGGAATCCGCAGCTATTTTTCCCGAAATTTGGGTAGACTTAGATTTCTTAGAAATATGACATATTGGTATCGCAACTCTGCGAATGGGAGAAACAAATCGCATTTGTTGAGCGCATCCGTCTAAGCGGCAGGCGCCAGCGCCCGTTCTGCCATCTCTCTTTTATCACTCTTCTAGATAGGATCCTACAATCGAGTGTCTTTCCCGCACCTACATACTTTTGTATATTTCCATCTCTCTTCCTCATCATAATGTATAATAATGGTTTTTCCCAAGGTGTACATATGTGCATGTAAATAAGCAATCCGGTGCCTAGTTTTGAACATAATTTGGCCCATTGTTCCCATCAAATATAACACGGCATTTTCGTAATAGTATAACGCCAACTGTTCAAGTAATTGACACCACAAATTCTCATAGCATTGTATTCTGGAGATGAAGGTGTGGTATAGTTTCGTTTTCAAGTTTTCGCAATTTTTTTTCAAATTTGTTTTTTCTCCCCTGATAATCCTGGTACCTGAAAGCATCAGGTGGTTCACGATGTAATTTTAACTTTCATTTTAAATATTTTTAATCCGTTTTAATTTGCTCCTGACATACAGCTGTGTGTAGTTTATATTAATATTGACGAATGTACCATGTATCCAGCATTCACCAGGTTACTGGTCGTGTCCCTCAACCTAAACGTTAATAACATTCGGCAACAATCTCACATACGTCTCTCCTGATGAAGAGGGAAAGTCCATTGACAGATAGAGATTAATAAAGTATAAAGAGTCCTCCTTGCTTGAATTTTGTCGAAGTACCCAACAAAAGGCGGAAGCTTTATTTTTCTCCCAACTGGTGTAAACGACAATGACCACGTCTCAAGCTATATATATATATATATATATATATATATATATATATAATTTTTAAGCCTGTAGCTTGTACTATCATTATTGGTTCAACAATTTTTTTGATTCCTATGAGTGTTTCAAAAGATCAATCACCGTTTCCAGAAAAGTAAGATACTTATCAATAGTAATGATAATAATAATAATAATAATAATGGTTTATTGGTGCTATTGCACAGAACGTGCTTACACAAGTCAATATAATAGAAGCGCTCAGTTACAAGAAGAAAATAAATGACAAACAATACATATAATAACAAACAGTACAGATTACACACACTTAAATATGGTTAAGAGGATGTCAATAAAACTATAAAAGATAAAATTATTACAAACTACGTTAAAATCAATAAATAAATAGCATAAGAGATAGAACTGAAATAGATATTTTATACATGGTTCGAATAAGTAGCAAAAAAAAGGAAATGTAGCTAGAAATATAACTATTGAGTATCCTTGGAGAAGTTGTGGTTGAGGAACTCGTCAATGGTGAAAAAAGCAGCCGACAAGAGCAATCTTTTCACAGCATTACTGAATTCATTGTATGCTAGTGATCTCAGTTCCTTAGGTAAAATATTATAAAATTTTATGCCATGGTAGTTAACTCCATTCCTTGTTTTAGCAAGTCTATGTTGTTTTGGGTACAAGTTGTCTCGGTGTCGGGTATTATATGAATGAGTTTCATGGTGGCTTGTATAAAGGTCAGGATTTGACTTGACATGCAAGAGGCAGCTCAATATATATGTGCCAGGCAAAGTCACATGATCTTTAGTTTGATAAACTCAGATCTGCAGGGATCTCTATATCTTAGATTTGCTATATATCTGATACATCTTCTCTGTAGGGCAAATACTCTGTACATGTGGGGAGAGTGGCCCCACGCCAGAAGGGCGTATGTCATTTTGCTATGGAAGTACCCATGGTAACTGGTCAACAGGACGTTTAGTGAAACTGAGTGTTTTAAATTGCGAATTAAATAAATTATGCTTGTTAGAGATTTGGTAACATGACTGATATGTTCATACCAGTTCAAGGAGGAGTCGATATAGACACCGAGAAACTTCACAACCTTTGCGTGGTCACCATTCTGATTGTTATTTCGAAGTGTGATTGTCAAGGATTGAGATTAATGTTAATTTGTTAGCTATAAACCAATTCTGAATGCTAGATATACTGGCCGTCGTTTCGCTGTTGATGTTTGTAAATGAATCGTGGGCTGAGATCAGAGTGGTGTCATCAGCATAAAGAATGAGCTTACTGTTCATAGTATTAAGAAGACAATTTGGTAGGTCGTTTATATACAGTAAGAATAACAAAGGGCCAAGGACAGATCCTTGTGGCACGCCATGTAAAACTGTGCTGACTGACGATGTGCAGCCATTGTATTCGACGAGCTGTTGCCTTTGCTCTAAATAGGATTTTAGGAGGACTACAGCAGAAGGATCGATTGAGTAATACGGTAGCTTTGAAAGAAGTACATCATGCTGTACACAATCGAAGGCCTTGCTCAGATCGAAGAAATTTGCCTCTATATATTGCTTATTTTCAAATCCATTGTGTGCAATGTCAATAAAACTGTTTATTGCAGTAATCGTTGATAAGCCTGTTCTAAAGCCATATTGTTGAGAATTTAGGAAAATGTTGGATTCGAGATAATTGCTCAGTTGGTCCTTGAGTATAATTTCAAAGATTTTCGCGAAGTAGGGTACCAATGATATAGGACGGTGGTTCGAAACTTCGTCAACAGACCCGTCTTTATATATAGGAATTACCCTAGATATTTTTAGAGCTGCGGGGAAAATATTTGATTCTAAACACATATTGATTAGCTTAGTAAGCGGGTAAATAATTACGTTTAACATCGATTTCACAATTTTACTATTAAGTTTATATACGTCGGTGCTTTTAGAGTTTTTGATAGAATTAATCGCATCCCTAACTTCATTGTATGTAACATCACGAAAAGAAAATAGATTTTTTCTGCTATGATTATCCATATAGCTTAGCGGTGAAGTGCCATGTGACGGTAAGCTTTCTAAAAGGTTATTAACAACGGTGGTGAAAAATGAATTAAACTGGTTAGCGTTTAGTGTTGTGGTAATTTTTTTATCGACAGGAGCTGCATTGTCTTTTATAATACTCCACATCGCTTGCTGTTTATTATTCGATGAGTTTATATACACATCGTGTGCATCTTGCTTACGTTTTACTATTTCAGCTCTGTACTTGGATTTCAGGCAATTTATTTCGGATTTAGTCACAGTTGATGAATCGATTTTGTGTAATTCTATCAAGAAAGTTAAGTGATCGCGCATGCCACGTAACTCATTGTCAAACCATTGGACTTGTTTCTGTTTATTTTGGAAAACGCGTGTTTTCTCTGGTAGACATTTACCCACTGCATCGATCACAACACGTATGAACAGCTCAAACTTCAACTCCACGTTTAGATTTGCATCATTTACGTACAAACTGCCAGCCAGTACTTTCCAAACTGCTGTAAAGTAGAAAAAGACCAGTATCAGTAATTGGCCGATAACTTACCCTTTTGAAGCTGTTTTTTTTACCAGGTTGAAAACAACAAAACTCGATCCCCAGGTGATCCGACAAGTAAGTATCAAAGATATTCGTTTTGAGAAAACAGCTGCCTTGGATGTTCGTGAAAATGTTATCCAAGCAATGCGACCCTCTTGTACTGTCTCTGATCATATATTGCATTCCATAACAGCTAAACACATCAATAACTTGGTTTGCCCGCTCATCATTGGTACCAAATTTAACATTAAAATCTCCAGTTACCACTACATGCTTCTCATAGTCAAGCTGGTCTAATGTAATACATAGCTTATTTATAAATCTATTGAAGTCACCTGCAGGAGATCTGTATATAGTGAGAATCTGAAGTTTATCAAAATATATGCCTGCAACCTCAAACGTCAATTCTTCGGCCTCTATCAGACATGAAGTGCGTAAAGGTGAAGCATTTGAGTCCGTTTTTACATATATGACAACACCACCATGAATTTTTTTCACTCTGCTAAAATTGGAAATGGATTTATAACCGTTTATGTTAACGTAGTTAATTTCGTCATTTAAGTACCAGTGTTCATTTAAGCAAATTACATCATAACTGTGTTCAAGACCTAATAACGCTATATCGTTAACCTTTTGTCGTAGGCTCTGTATATTAAGATGTAAAAAATTTACCATGCATTTACTATTAGCTCGTGTTATCTTATTACTATCTAAATTTGTATACAATACATTATTTGAAACGCTAACATTTAGGAAGCTATGATCTTTGTCATTCAAGAAAAAACCGCTTATGACATGGTACTGATTCAGTATTAATTGTCTTCAACGTGATATTATTTTTATATGGGTTGCTCAGTAGGATATCATGAACATATCCTGCAATGCCCTGTTTTGAACCTTTCATGCGATTGTCATAGGTGAGCGATATTGACGTATTTCTGTTAAATTTCCTATAAGTGGTAACTTTGGAATTTATTGTATTTATAAGGTTATTATCAGCGTGTGAACTTAATTCGCACAGAAATATTAAGTTGGTAGTGCGGCCAAGTGGTAGAAGGTTGCATAAACCCTTGTTTAAACAATAGGAACTATTGATATTTTGAGTCTTAATCATGAAAATTACAAAGTCATCTTTTCCATAAGGTATTGTTTTGGTGAATATATCCTTGGTCGCCATTACAAACTCGATATTTGGCTTTACATAGGACTCAATGGTAAACCTGGATTTGTCAATGTACAGTTCTAGAACTTTTCTGAAGTTCCTGGCATACTCGTCACCAAAAACAAGTATCTTCCTACGGTCGTTACTGTTTATTTACCACTGAAACACAATACAAAGAATGAGTAAATAAATATGAAGTAACGGCCCATAGGAGGCGTTATCTGTACATGGACGATTGGTGTTGCAGCTGTATTATTGAAATATGAATAGAGATATAATCAAGGAATTATTTGATCACATTTACCATTAATTTGTATTACGTCTGGTCTTGCCAAAAAAAATCCATTCTCTTAACTTTTTCTTGAATTTATTCCCAAAGCGACCGTCCCGACCCTTTATACCGTCAGACAATTTTATGTATAATTTTGGATCGAAATAAAGGTATGATCGTTGCATTGTAGATTTATTTGGTCCTGGTACAACTGTTCCTCTTGTGTGTGCCTTGTGTGGTGATTATGCTTAATTTTTTAGTCGTTATTGATGAATTTGTGATTGTTGGTTATAGCATGTAAGAGATAAAGCTGTTTTAAATCATATACATGTGTATCTTTGTATAAGTCATCAGTTGGATACAATTTTGGTTTGTTAAACATTATTTTTAAAATCACTGAAAAATGTCTAAACCATGAATATGAGTTAGCTTAAATGCGGCTAGATCAAGTTTTGGTATAAGGTATAGAGATATCTTTTTTTTTAATGTTTTTGATATATTTAATTTATATGATACATATCTAACTTTTTTAAAATAAATGGAATATGAACATCCCAACAAAGTGTGGATCCAGGAATATTCTATGATAGTTAATATCTGATGCTCTGCTAATTTCTAATTTCTGATATGTTTGTGTAATTTGGTAGATGTCTGGAATAGCTGGAATAGGAAGAAAATGGTAAAAATTGTGTTTTATAGTAACTAATGCTCAATTTTCTGTTATTAAGCCACTGGATAGTTTTGACAAAACCCTTTTCAGCTATACTTTCCAAATTAAACCAGTTATCACCTTTATGAAAGCATGGACTAAAAGATGCCAGGTATGTATAGCCTCCCAACACAGAAAGTGCAACATATCGGCATTCTGTAGGTAAGGCCCTTCTTTGTGAATACCGTATTTCTACAAAGGTCCAAAAAAGCGATTTCATCCTCTCTAAGCGTATGATGTCGGCTGAAAAAATTAATTTTCTGTTACTATAACTAGTAATTCAAATTGTTTTTATTTTTATCATGTTCATTTAATTAAGCACACCACCTTTCATTTTTAAATGAAGCATACCTCATCATACTTTTAAATTTGTATGATTTTCAAAAATAGGCTTCAGCAATGTCAATGGTTCAAGGATCAGAGAGGAGCCCTTTCCTAGACATTTCCGTAAGATTTCGGTCAGGAATCTGGGTTGGTGGTGCTTTATAGCAGCTTGATAGCCGATACATATCAGGTAAAATAACGCCTATTATTATCATTATTAAAATGTTATTCAATTATAGCATATAAAATTGTTCTTGGACGCCGAGTGACAACCAAGCAGCCATTCTGGCGTAGATTACATTGTTTGGGTGCCAAATCTTATCGCTTGTCGCTATTTGTCAAGGGCTCTGACTTACATTTGATGAGTGAGCTTTTGTTTTTCCTGATTATAAAATTCATCGAGTGAATCAATATCACTGGTAATAAAAACGCAACGCTGTCATCAGTTTATATAGGATTATGCTCGGGATAAATTAGTACGTGTCAGAAGATAGGAAGCTACGAATCGGTAAAGCAAAAAATTAAATGAACCAGGCCAGTCAAACAGGCTCATTAAATTTCTATGATTAGCCTGCTTTTCTGTACAACTTCATACTATCCCCTCTCTGCAAAATGTTTTTGGGGTAGATACGCTTTCACACAAGATTGCCTCTTGCCGATGAATGACCCTCCCTCTCCCATGTGAGAAATTCGTGCGGGCGCACATGAACGTTGCTGTGACTAACCTTGCGTGAACTATCCACGCCGACTACGAGACACTCGCGACGGCTGGAAATATTTCTCCATCAAGTTTTAAGGTAAATCTACGAAGGAATCTATGACGAGACATAAATAGTATTTGACAAATTTTTTTTTTCGATTTCAGTTCCCATGCCTACTGGCGAGGAAGTATTATAATCGCGAAAAATATCGATAGTGAGATATTGTGTTTTTCGATATTATAACATATGATGTGCTCGTCACAAAAAACCGTTTTACTCATTTCCAACGGTCTGTCATTTTTTCGATGTGACCTTTTGTATATCTGTCGATCTGTCCGTCTATCTGCCTGCTAATTCTTGGCCCGTTCAGGTATAACTTGGAAACTATAACTAAAATTTGGATGAAAAGTGGCGGTAGAGAAGAAGACCGGAAATGAAGATCCAAAAATCGCCCAAACTTTGCCTTTCGATGTTTCAGGGGCTAAAAAATTGGTGGTTAGCTGTTGTAGGGGATGGGGAAGGGTACACCTCTAATTTTTGGCGTTGATATACTCATAAGCGTCCAGACCCAGAAATTCTACGCACCTATTAGATATATTTCACTCATCATGGATATTTTATGTCCTTAGTAACTACATAGTTACTAATATAATGTTGCGCAGACACAGTCAGCATAATATAACTTCTCGCTAATCTGTTGATAGCATAGTTTTTCTGCTCGGTAATGCATTGTAAGCATTACCGGTAGTATAAGGGCCATTGTAAGTCGTTCAATACCCGTTTAGACTCCGGCATATTCTCTGTGAACTTGTAATTTTGAAACGGACTATAGCTATAGTCCCCAATGCCTTTTTTCAAAAATTTGTTTATTAATCCGATGATTTAAAACTCAGAAATATCTCAATCAGTGGCAGTCGCTTCCATGTTGCCGCGAGCTGTTTGCTATTGAAGGCAATATCATCATTCATGCGGGATTAGTCATAGCAACGATCACGCTCGTTCACAGGGATTTCTCTAAGGGAGAGGAATGTCATTAAATTTCTTATTATACGTGTTCCTCATTGACTATTTTCTCAGTAGGACTAAATTCTGCCTTTCAGAATCCCTTAACAACTGATGACAGCGTTACGTGGGAGTACAGAGTCAACTTACTTGACGCTATTGTTTGCCCTTTACTCCGCCATCAATTACATTTTTCGTCCTTGGCTTAGCTAACCTTTAGTCAAAATCCGAGCGGTACTTTCCAAGTTACAGACAAGTCAAGGATTAGTGGACAAAGCGACACACAGACAAACGGAAATGAGTGACATTTTTATCATGTACATGTTACGAGTATACTCGTATAACAGTCAAAAACTACTCTTTTATAAATTTCCACTACATGTATTGTTTCCAAATTTTTACCAATAGCTAATATCTAAATATTTTTTATAAATTGATTCTTTCGATAGGGCGAAGATACTTCTACTCTTCACTTGGCGGTGCTAACTATTACCGATAGTGGTGAGAGATAAATTAAATAAATCGCAATCACAGAAAAAATACTGTTTACTTAAAATAGTTATTTCAAACGAAGATTCGTAACAGAGGTGATACTTATAACGTACATAGCTATAAAATTATCGTACTTGTATGTTTCAACATACTGCTAGGTAAAAAAATGCGTGCAGAAATTTTACATAGGCATATTTCTAATTGTACGTCAATGATGAAGATGATGAAATTGAATTCAGTCTATGAAATATACAGGATCACAGAGAACCGTTCACTGTTGTGGCCGGTACTGTCCGTTATAATCAGGATCCCTGTCTTCCCTCTTTCTCAGCCCTTGTGGATTTTCCCTAGCTTCTCGCTCATCAGCCTCCTGAAAAAGAAAAAAAAATAACATCGATTTATGTTTGTTTTTGTGTCCAGCGTATGAGAGACCGTTTTCACCGAAAGCAACTGGCGATCGCCAGCCAACATCAACCCGACTAGGCACATGTATTCAAATACAAGCGTTCTCATCAAATCGATGGCAACATGACCAGTTGGTGTTATCATTGTGAGCATTCTCCCTATGAGATGCGAAGATAATGAATTGAGCTTGAATCATTACAAAATCTGTGATGATTTAAGCTCAATTGTTTGGCGCGACCTGATATTACTGAATAATATCGATGAAGAAGTTGATTTCTTTTGAAGGAACATTTGATATTCACGCGCCCGTGAACACAGTGAGAGTCGGTAAACGTCAGGCTTCTTGGTTGACAGTTCCACTGGCGGAACATGATGTTGCACTTAGAAAACATAAATCCGATAAGACAGTATCAACCTGGTTAAGCACAAAGAAAAATAAATCGAAAGAACTCTGGAGGGCTTTAGGTAACACGAATACCGGTGATTGGAAGTCTAAGGTCCGTATCGTCAGTCGTCCCTACAATTGTAGGGCGCGTTTATGGCCTCCTTGATTGTCATACTCCTTTCTCTCCTTCAAAAATTTCTAGATTACACTTGTCCCGTGTCAGCGTCAACGCTCTCCTATTGTGAAGATTTGTTTTCCTTTTAAATTGTAGGAAATTTCAGGCTGATAAAACATGATATAACTGAAAACCAAGCACAATTTGATGCAAATTGATGTTTGTGACATAACCTCAAAATAGAGCACTGACACGAAGTAGAAAACAACTATGACAATCAAGGAGGCCATAAAGTCGCCCCACAATTGTAGGGACGACTGACGATACGGGCCTAAGACAAGAACTGAAAGTATTCTGTATCTCTCCAATGGACCAGACGCTGTAAACGATTACTTTCCATCAGTGATTTATTCTACTCAGTCAGGGGAGGCAACATTAAATTTCTATAATAACAAGTTCTTGACCAACATCATCAATCTGCTTCTGGGGGAGCGCTTCTTTTCTGAATATTGAAGACCAGCAGTAGCAATTCAGGTCAGGAACCTAGCCGATCTCTAGGATCTGTTGAGCGTACATCAGTCAGGGATTAAAAAATTATACAGTTGTATAACTGCTCCTCTTAATGTAGTGGACAACATCATCAGGGCCTTTGATAAAAGAATCTGCGTCGGCTTAGTATCACTAGATTTCTCCAAGGCCTTCGGTAAAAATGATCACGGACTAATGTGTGATGTGTAATGTGTGTGTGCGTTTCAGGAGTTTTGTCAAATGAGCACTTTATTAGTTCTGGTATCGCTCGGGGTTCAATTTTAGGCCCTATGTTATTCTTAATTTATACAGCTGATATAGTCCATTCAATATTCATAGCTACAGTAATATGTTCTAAGCTGGTAAAATTCTGGTAATGGGCTTCAAAGGAGGCTAGCACAAGAGCCCCATTCCCTTTAAGACAATGTTACAATTTGTCGCTAAGCTATCATCTTGGAATTCATGTATCGTTTTCGTTACTTCCAATTTCAGCTTGCACACTTAAATAGATCTAAAAATAAGTAGCGAGAGGGTCTTTCGGAATAGGACGATATATCTTCAGTACTACGTTCCATTTTTTTTTAAGATCTTCCTTTATCGTTTTCAATTCGCATCTGTGACTATGCTGCAATCTTTATGCACATTTCACTAACGTTTTGCCATGCTTTGTAGACTTATTACATTATTCCACAGGAACAAAGAGAGATACCACATGCGCAGGATCTGAAGTTAATTTTCTGTGCAGCGTCCACACAAGAGAGATGCCCTATGAGCAGCAGCATTCCCTGCGCAGTGCACTAACTTGCTTAATGGTCGACAGTTTTGACTTCCCCGATCTACGAGTTAAACCTCCTATCCCTAGTCTTCGTGGAAAAAACACACCTCATTCTTATCACCTTTCAGACTTAACACGATGGTGCATGAACTTTACTTTAGCGTGAAAGCGGCTGTTGAAAATTTCAAGATGGCAGCTAAACGCCATTTTGGAATACTATTTCAAATCGAATTGGAGGTCGTAGATACCTCATTTGGAAGCTACTTATCAGCACTATATAATCTCTGAGCATAAATTCACTATCTTTAGAACTTTTGACCTTAGTAGTTCTGAGCTTTCTTCAGATATATACTCTGTCCAAGAACCATGAAAGTATTCCATTCTGTATGTCGATAGAGTAAAACAGTTGCATTTTTAAATGCATCTCGTGACACACACAGATCACTTGTTTATGTATCCAAATCTTACAGTTAGTGTGACTTGAAGATGTGTGCCCTATTTAGAATGTTTTAAGGAACAATGAATAATCCGTTTCTGAAAACTTTACTGGTGGGCATACTTCCCTTTTTGAGCTATATTTTATAATTGTTCACTCAGCAGCTACTCTATTCATCCAAATATATAGGCCCTTATTAAAAAATTAGCCTTGTTATCAAGGTAACTAGTCGAATACCCTTAGAGACGCGTGGTGGCAGAAACGTCCTTAAAGAGCAATACGTACTCGCGTAGAACATGGGTTCAAAGTTCTTCCACAAGTAGTTTCCCAAAAGAGGCGTCTCCAAGTTTGTCTATCCCTGCTATATTATAGCGTAGTGGGGGATCGGTACACAATACCAAATAGCAGTTTAGTGTTCATATACTTCACCAGTATTGTAACTTTATATATGTATGTACCGGATGACTCAAACTTTTCTGGATGGAATACTGGTCAGAGACACAAACCTTCACAAAAACTTTAGACCACCCTGTGATGTCTCTGCGGGAATACAGTTCAAAAGATTTCGAAGGTTGTTAAACTAACTGCCTGGATAACAAAGTTGTTTTTTAACAGGTGCATATACTTGTATTGTGTATTTGGATTGATATAATAGTTGTTGAGGGAATAATTATATATCCTTTCTTAAAAAAAGGAAGTTTGGCAACCAGCACCTCGACTTAGTACTGACTTTTTAGTAAGAGTTGTTTATAGTTTCAGTTGTTACCTAGTTCCTTGAAACATTCCAAATAGGACACACATCTTCAAGTCACACTAGCTGTAAGTTTAGGATGCCTCATCAAGTGTATCTATGTAAGGAAATTAAGGAAATGCTTTCAAAAATGCACCTCTTTCACTCTATCCGATAAAGTTGTTCACATGCAGGTTGCAATACCTCTATGGCTTTTACGCAAAATATATATGTCAAAAAAATTCAGAAGTATTTGGGTCTATCCAAATATCTAACCAGACATATACTAAGTGACATATAAATCCGAACACCCAGTTTAAATGGTTTTATTTTAATAAAAGTTGGTGAATGTATTTATCTTACTGTAAATAACAAGTGAAAAAATTTTCAGCCTTATCAGTTGGACATTCCGGTTTTTATACTGCTTTTTTTTAATTCACTAACGCTCTAAAAATGAATATTTCAGCCGCAGTAAAGAATCAACGTTGGCGAATTTTGGTTCTTGACATGCTTTACGATCGGTTACGATGCCTAGAGTACGGAGACCTGTACGATTTCGACAACTTAGTGAGTTTGATAGGGGCCGTATAGTGGGACTTCGGGAAGCTGGACTTTCTTTTCGGGCAATTGAAGTTAGAGTGCAAAGAAGTGTAGACACTGTGGTTAGGTGTTGTCAGGCATGGCTTCGAGAACGCCGTACGCAAAGAGCAAGGGGCACTGGACGCCGCCGTAGAACAACAGACCCTGAAGATCACCGCCTAAGATTATTGGCCTTAAGGGACCGTTTCTCCACTACCAGGTCCGTTGCAAATGAATGGTTTGCAGAACACGGAAGACCTATTGGCATGCGAAGTGTTTACCGACGAATGAGAAGTTTTGGCTTGTTTTCATACCGGCCACACTGGCTCCTCCCTTTAACTCGAGAACATCGACGTTAGCGCCTTGAGTGGTGCAGACAATGGTCACTCTGGAATC
Source organism: Acanthoscelides obtectus (assembly GCA_963669975.1). Classification (NCBI taxonomy): domain Eukaryota; kingdom Metazoa; phylum Arthropoda; class Insecta; order Coleoptera; family Chrysomelidae; genus Acanthoscelides; species Acanthoscelides obtectus. The sequence goes on along the minus strand of CAVLJG010000010.1, from coordinate 24,529,753 downwards.
AGGAATGGAACAGTATTGTCTTTAGTGACGAGTCTCGATTTTGTTTAGGCATGCACGATGGTTGTGTGAGGGTTAGAAGGCGACGTGGTGAAAGGAGGAATCCACAGTTTTTTGTTGAAAGACATGTACATCACACTGTTGGAGTTATGGTTTGGGGTGCTATAGCTTATGGTTCCAGGTCACCTTTAATCTTCATCAGAGGTAACATGAACGCGCAGCGTTATATCCGCGAAGTTCTAGAACCCCATCTTTTACCCTATCTTGACACCCTGGCAGATTCAACTTTCCAACAAGATAATGCCCGACCACATCTTGCAAGAGTCACAATAGACTTCTTTCAACATAATGTCACACTGTTACCATGGCCACCAAGATCTCCACACTTATCCCCAATTGAGCACGTGTGGGATATGATGGGTAGGAGATTGCTCAATTTGCAACGTCCTCCTCAGACTCTAGAAGCACTTCGAGAGGAGTTGGTGGTTGCCTGGAATGAGGACATTAACCACCTGATCAGAAGCATGCCTAGGCACGTTGGAGAATGCATAGCACATCAGGGTGCATCCACACATTATTAAAGGTCAAAGAGCTTTGAAGCAGTGCAATCATTTTGAAATTTTTATCATTTACTTATTATGCTTCATTAAGTACTTATACAAAATTTTATTAAAATAAAACCATTTAAACTGGGTGTTCGGATTTATATGTCACTTAGTATATGTAAATTTATGCCCCTAAACATTTTTCAAATGAAACGGTGGATCCCTGAACAGTATTCCATAAAAGTTTATGCTTCGGAGTAATCTTTCATCCATTCAAGTTTGATGATGATTAGAACACATACAACAGGTTGTAATGGACTGCTCAGCTGTGCACCCCTGTACTTCAGACACTACTCGTGGAGAAACTTTGGACCAACCGATTCTTTTGTTCTACGTGTCAAAATCTCCTACATCCTTAAAAAAGTTATCAAAAAATCCGTTGTAATGTACAATTGTCAATTCGATGAAAAATGGGTGAAAATAGATTTCTTGTTAGAAAACCATATTGGGGGAATGTCAACACTTCCAAAAGGAACGGCACCAAATGTGTTTGAACGGGAAACAGTGGAACCTTGCCCAAAGCGGTAGGTCCAGTATGCCAGATAGTAAAAAGGAATTTTGGAGGAGCTTTCCAGGAAAAGTTGTCGTCAGTATTGCTTTTTTGGTTGCGGTATATATTTCTACTTAATGTATTACCACTAGCTTCACAAAAAAAGGTATTTGTTAGCGTTTTCTTTTTTCAAATAAGAAGGTTCAGAAATGCTTGTATTATTACAGCTACTTTCATACTACGACAGATGTCCGTATTTGCTAACTATCGCATAGGAAATAGGCAAAAAGGAATGAGTAAAATCATTGATATGAGATTTTACAACTGTAAAAACAATAAAATATTAAAGAATATGGGCATCCCTTCATGATAACGTGGATCTGAGTAGCAGCTACAGATAAAAACTATTTGCAGACCATTGCGCCACTTTCCAATACTTTCAAATACGGGGGCTCAGCTTATGAGGGCAGCATAACTATAACTATCGTTATGATCCTTATATTCTACGTCTTGTATATTTTGTCTAATACAATTTTCACCTTTGTGGAACTACAACTTTTTGTTTGAAATGACTTACATGTCCACTTAAGTATGGTTTTATTGCTAGATAACAGAGTATTATAAATGCCGAGATGGGCATTCTCCTGTCATGTGTGTGAAGAAAGGCAACAGATAGTAATGGAGTCTGCTGAGATTTTAAGCTCAAAAGAATGAATGGCAGTCTAAAAAAAGGAAAAGAGTTCCTTGAACTGAGGCAGTAATATTTCAAGATGACCATTGTTTCAAATGTATCGATTTTTATTGTAAGCACGAACAACTAAACGCAGAGCACATTTTTCAAGTTTTGTTTAAGGTATCCATTCGTGCAATATAAGTAGGAATGAACGTACCTGTTGTGCCCTGATGCCAGCGAAGATCAAGTCCAGTCCCTTTGTACTTCAGGACTGACAGGTGGAGGAGTAGGAAGATGATCGCCTGATGGATGGAATCCTTTCTCGTCAGCAATGTAATTGACAGTGATGATTTGTCCTTCCGGAGAGGTGTATGAGTACGACCCTTGTTGTACTTGTGCATTCAGGAACTGGCCTTCCGCATCTGGGTCTGGGCCTAAAGGCTTCAGGTAGCCCTCTTCTTCTGCGATTATGTTATTTCCGGTTTCATACCTGCGGATAAAAGATTATAAGCTTACGTTTCCGAAAGCAGTGAAAATCTTTCTCAGGTGCTGCCAAACTCTGTTGCACAGGTTCTTTTCTAAAGTTCTGATATAGTTGTGGTTAGCTACTTGAAAAGCGATTATCGGAAAATGTATTCTCACAAAGTTCCGTAAGCATTATGATTAAAAAAAGTTTGACGGTATAAACACTACCATTTGTTTCTATTACTTCCTATAAAATCACGACATTCGTGAAGTACCAAGCACGAAAAAGCTTTGTACTTCTTCAAAACCCGACCACTAATTGTTGGGATCAAGTGTCACACTCGAATGAGACTCATCTAAGACTGATAATATTAAAAGATGAGAAAAGGTAGGGTTGTCTATTGAAATCTTGAACATTCAGACCCAATTCGAAGTGAAGCTTCTTAACACGAAAGTGTCAAGGTATTTGTTGGCGTATAGGTGCAAGTACTGATGTCGTTTTTTATTATATATATCGTAGCAGTCGCGCAGGCAGAAGAATAAATGCCGGAACACCGCGGCTGTTATGATGATCCCAAAGAAATTTTGTTAATACGATTTTTGAACTGCCTACGGTTAGCAGAACTGGGAAAAGCTTCCTCTTGTAGATTGTTCCACAATCTCGACACCCTCGAGACAAAGGAGCGGTCGTATCGGCCACCTCTGGATGTACGGCCTGCCGTGCGAAAGAGTCCCGAGACTGTCTGTCCATCCTGACGTCATCATTAGCTTGGCCATACCTTTGAGTATCGATTGATCTTATAGTCGCATGGTATATACTGATATTAAGTTTTAACTGTCGTAGATAGTCGTATAGGCAAAACATCAGAACCAGGCCATATTTGGCCTTTTACCAACTCTGTCTCTACCAAAGCTAAATTTTATATAATTTATACCTTCATAAATCATTGGATGATCTGATTTTCTTATTATTCATTTATTCATATACATTTATTCAGTAGAGTATACGGCATATTCACATAGAAAGAACAAATATACCTACATTGTGAGATACAATTTATATCTTTGAGTATAGTTCTACATATTCCTTTCAAATACAGAAATAATACTTTATCTACACCTTTAAAAAAAAGCAACACCTAAAAAGTGTACACCATTGAAGACTTTACTGATTTTTATACTTATTTCAAACAGTACGACTTTCTCTCTATTTTTCTGAGGACATTCAGCTCGTTATTCTATTGCTACGTATACAGGGTGACTTCGAAGTTGAGTCATTTATTTTAACAGTGAGTAGATCTGATCAAAAGAAATGTTTTGTCCTTTAACATTTTTGTGGTAAAATTAAAGTAACAAAGTTATAGCCCTTTAGAAGTTTGAGTACCGCCCTGTCTCAATAATAGTATTATGTGCTCGTGTTTGGCAACAACGTATATAATCCGCCTTATCGGTTCATCGCATCGGAAACAAAAAAGCGAAAGAATTTGAAACGCTCATCACGATGTTTTTATTCAGTCAATGTGTCAGTCGGTAACGCGTGAGTGAATAGTGGTGTTTGCTGCGTGGCTCAAACGAAATAAAAAATGGCACATGTTTATGGGGAGGGCATGCCGGTGCTCCAAGACCTCACGATCAAATACAGGTCCGCACTGAAATACTTGTAGGGAGGATACTTTATAAAACAAGGTAATTTTTTTTTTATTTTTACACACATATTTTGGTTTATCTTCCTTCTACAATCAGTATCTGAATATTAATGACTCAACTTCAAAGTCACCCTGTATATTGAGTTCAAGTATGTTGTATCTACTGTCTGTAGTAGATGGCTGTATTAATAATAACAATTACAAAATTACGATACGACCAGTACTTACTGCACATTTTTACCTGGATGTACGCCGGGACGGCAAGCGAAAATTTGACTGATAGGATTACTTTGCGCACGTTTTACGACGTTTCCTTTTTTACTTCATTTGTTGGTGGCTGTGCCAATACCCTAAACGCCCAGGCGACCGCGGACCTTGCCTCTGCTATTCTTAACAATCATGGTTAAAGACGCTAACCCCCTATTTACCCAGGTGCCGACCCTCTCATCTCTCAGCACTTTACAGCGTCCAAGAGGATCTTCGTATGTAGTTGAATACTTACGCAGCTTTGTAACTTCCATCTTCACTCTGCTCCTTGTCGAACCTGATTATCGGGATGAAGGTAGTACTCCTCTCGTTGCCTTGGTACTGTTGCCTTTCTGGAAAGTGCTGCTGTGGTTGTTGCTGTTGTTGTGCTCCCTGGTCATCGTATTCCTGTGGCCTCCTCTGAGGGACTGCCAAGGTTGAGCCAATTACAGCTAAGGCGACTATCTGCAAGTATATCATAATTTGAAATACTACATTATAGAGTGCTTTTCTTTAATGCCCCCCTCCCCTTTGATTTTTTGAACGGCTCAATTCAGTCCATCTTGGAAAAACAGATTATATGAGAACGGGGGTCTTGTGGCACATCATTTTGAAGCTCCTGACGAGTACCTTATAACCCTAGAATATAAAGTCAATTCCTTTACCTACTACAAAATGGTGGTACATTTAATACATAATTACTTGAACACAAACCCACTAACATGCATATCTCTACAAATAATTGTAATTCCCTGCCGCATCCACAGCAACAGCGATAAAAACTTGTTTTGTTATTTTTTGTTGACAGTGACAAGAATATCAGTACGAAAACAAACATCATTCTACAGTTAAAATATTCTTATTTACTTTTCGGTTTTAGGGCTAGATACTGTTTGAACTATTTTTAAAATGGTCAACTCTCGTCCATTGGAAGAAAAAATCGATTTTTATTTATGGTGCGACACGTAACTTTCACGAGACCGAAAGGATTTTTATTGATCGTGTCCCAAATCGTCCTATCAGTGGAAAATATTTGAAGGAACTTTACGGCTACTGGTAGTGTAAACAAAAAGAAGCCCCCAGGTCATCCCACCATCCCAGAAGAAAAGCAAGTACAAATAATTGCTGGGACCATAGTAAATCCCCAACAGTCTACTTCCTCCATCGCGAATGTATGTGAGGTTTGTCCTTCTACTGTATGGAGACTTTTGAAAAAGAATTAGTATAACCCATACAAAATTCAGACGTTACATCAGCTGACTGAAGATGACCCTGATCGAAGAACAGAATTCTACCTATATCCAAAATATTTGTTATAGTGATGAATGTACATTTTTTCTCAACGGTAATGTGCATAGACAAAATTGTCGTTATTGGAGTGACACCTATCCTCACGTCTTCCGGGAAAGTCATACTCAAATCCACAAAAAAATGAACGTTTGGGCTGGGATATAGGGAAATCATATTGTGGGGCCTCTATTCATCGAACAAACATTAACCGGGGAACTGTATTTGGATATGCTGGAAAATACTATTGAGCCTCTAACCACCGAAATCGTCGAAGCGAATCCTAATGAATTCGATACTGATATTGTATTCTAGCAAGATGGTGCTCCACCACACTACTACAGACAAGTTAGTAATTATTTTTTGCCTTTGAGGTCCTATGGAATGGCCAGCTCGCTCGCCAGATTTGACACCTTTAGACTTTTTTTATTGGGCTATTTGAAGCAAAAGGTGTACGAAACTGAATCTGCTGCAATATTGGATATATGGCTGAAAATAACAAATATTTGTAGAAATATCGATGTTACTATGTTTGAAAATCTTCGACGCGAAATGACGGACCGGCTGTTATTGTGTGAAGAAGTGCAAGACAACCATTTCCAGCATCTTCTAAACTGAAATCAACGTATTTATTCGAATTATCAAGTTAAATGTCAATGTATTCAGGTAATTATTAAATGTACCACCATTTTGGAGTAGGTAAAGGTATTGACTTTATATTCTAGGGTCATAAAGTACTCGTCAGGATCTTCAAAATGATGTACCACAAGACCCCGGTTTTCATATAATTTTTTTCCATGATGGCGCCCAGCATATTGTCCGGGACCAATAATTAAAAATAATTGGTGAGGCTTACATAAACAGTCTTTAAATGTCACCTTACCGAGATACACGATGTTGAAATTATAACTTCGAAACAGAATTCGGAGGGGATTAAGATATCAAATTTGTACGTCGACGTGGTAAATATACTAAGTGACATATAAATCCGAATACCCAGCTTAAATGGTTTTATTTTAATAAAAGTTGATGAATGTATTTATCTTACTGTAAATAATAAGTGAAAAAATTTTCAGCCTTATCAGTTGGACATTCCGGTTTTTATACCGCTTTTTTTTAATTCACTAACGCTCTAAAAATGAATATTTCAGCTGCAGTAAAGAATCAACGTTGGCGGATTTTGGTTCTTAACATCCTTTACGATCGGTTACGATGCCTAGAGTACGGAGACCTGTACGATTTCGTCAACTTAGTGAGTTTGATAGGGGTCGTATAGTGGGACTTCGGGAAGCTGGACTTTCTTTTCGGGCAATTGCAGTTAGAGTGCAAAGAAGTGTAGACATTGTGGTCAGGTGTTGTCAGGCATGGCTTCGAGAATGCCGTACGCAAAGAGCAAGGGGCACTGGACGCCGCCGTAGCACAACAGACCGTGAAGATCGCCGCCTAAGATTATTGGCCTTAAGGGACCGTTTCTCCACTACCAGGTCCATTGCAAATGAATGGTTTGCAGAACACGGAAGACCTATTGGCATGCGAAGTGTTTACCGACGAATGAGAAGTTTTGGCTTGTTTTCATACCGGCCACACTGAGTCCTCCCTTTAACTCGAGAACACCGACGTAATCGCCTTGAGTGGTGCAGACAACGGTCACTCTGGGATCAGGAATGGAACAGTATTGTCTTTAGTGACGAGTCTCAATTTTGTTTAGGCATGCACGATGGTCATGCCAGGGTTAGAAGGCGACGTGGTGAAAGGAGGAATCCACAGTTTTTTGTTGAAAGACATGTTCATCACACTGTTGGAGTTATGGTTTGGGGTGCTATAGCTTATGGTTCCAGTTCACCTTTAATCTTCATCAGAGGTAACATGAACGCGCAGCATTATATCCACGAAGTTCTAGAATCCCATTTTTTACCCTATCTTGACACCCTGGCAGATCCAACTTTCCAACAAGATAATGCCCGACCACATGTTGAAAGAGTCACAATAGACTTCTTTCAACATAATGATGTCACATTGTTACCATGGCCACCAAGATCTCCCGACTTATCCCCAATTGAGCACGTGTGGGATATGATGGGTAGGAGATTGCTCAATTTGCAACGTCCTCCTCAGACTCTAGAAGCACTTCGAGAGGAGTTGGTGGTTGCCTGGAATGAGATACCACAGGAGGACATTGCCACCTGATCAGAAGCATGCGTAGGCGCGTTGGAGAATGCGTAGCACATCAGGGTGCATCCACACATTATTAAAGGTCAAAGGGCTTTAAAGCAGTGCAATCATTTTGAAATTTTTATCATTTACTTATTATGCTTCATTAAGTACTTATACAAAATTTTATTAAAATAAAACCATTTAAACTGGGGGTTCGGATGTATATGTCACTTAGTATACATACAATTATTTTTCTGGCTGAGACTACACCAGTGATGTCAAAATACTGAATTTTCGGGACGTAAAAAAGAAAAAAAAAACATTTTTTTCCACGTCACTGCCCTTTTTGAAACATCTATTAAACTTTAAAATAAGGTGTACAATTTTACAGGAGTCTTCTCTCTTGAGAAATCTTTGTCATCATCTTTTGGAGTAAAGTTGGTTTGAATATTTGGGGTAAGGTCTGTACAACCTTTAGTATAGTAAAATAGTATAATGACAAAAAAAATCGACAACCCGTTTACTTCCAGCATTATATATAACTTACAGTTTGGATATCTAATAATGCCATCCCTGAAGCAAATGTTACATCACATTAGAGCCAAAGCATGATAGCTTAAGCGTCGTGACGTTTAGGCAACACGTACAGCAACACGAGTGTAGATCAACTGTACAACAACTAGTTTCAAGTTGACATCTTATAGGAAAACCTACATAATGTCACAAAAAACCTATATAGTGTCAACAAAATGAAGTAATGTCGCTTTTTAAGATTCGTGATACCTCTGTCATTCTACTTTCAAAATAGTGAGTTTGACATTTTGAATTGTATATGTGCTAGGAGAGTAATTCTCACTCTACATATAAAAATTATAGGGCGTAATTTAGATTACTACTCACAATTTTACATGAACAATTTTATATTTTGACTCTAAAACTTTTTTTAATACATTTTTTTCTAAGCGCTCATAGCAAAAAGTGAGAGGGATTTTTATTTGATAGTTATGGTCAGCGGGAAATGTCTGGCAGTACTGAATATTACTTTATAATGATGGATAAAGTATGTATAAAAATCAACCATCAGAATTTAGTTATTCTTACTTAGCATTTCTGAACAGGTACCAGTGAGTCGGTCTGCTGATCAACTAAGCAGATACGCAGGTGTTGAAAGTACTTGTAAATGCCCACGTTTTGTCTTCCAGAAAATCAGTAGTCTGGCAGCCCTGTCTTCTGATGTAGCTCAGACTTTTATTGGAGGACTTTGGTATATCGTGGATAATAAGTAAATGAATAAACGCGAGTCTGACAAAGGAAGTATGGCGTCGAGTAAGCCGGCTCTGTATTTCGCACGCTACGCTCTCATCAGTTTGTAATTAGGTGTGGCACAAATTAGCATTTCCGAGAAAAAAGTTAGTTGCGAACATGTATAACAAAAAATTAAATGACCTTCCTCCTCTCCCTGAGAGGACTTACTGCAGGTTGACATGATCGTTGCAATGACCAATCCCGCTTGACTGACGATATTGGCATTAAAAAAACTGTGATATACCCTTCCCCACACCCTGCAACTCCTAATCGCTAATTTGTAACCCCTACAAAAGTTTTACAGAGAATTTGTTTTTGCTTTTGGCCTTTTTTCCCTCCGTTACCGTACCGATTCTCAAAAACTTTAAAGCTTTTGCGTCCCTGGCATAGTAGTAACATTGACTAAGAACTTAACGTAAGAACAGCGGAACTCCTCAAGTTATAGACGTTTATAAGATTAGCAGACAGAGCGACAGACCGACAGACGGACTATCGGAAATGAGTGACATAGTTTCTCGTGATGTACATCCAAACAAAATAATACGTATCTCTATACAAAAAATATAGCATAAAATTGTCCATGTGTGATGTTACTATTTTTGGAATTTTATGTTATAGTTTGAAAGTAACGCTTTAGCATTCATAATCGTGGTACTTATTGAAATTCCGATTCACTGATCAACAGCCAAAAAATATCCTAAATAAAATCAACAAAATATTACTATCTTTAATGTGCTAAAACCGGAATGAAACTTATTTTTTCAATATTAGTTCAAGTTTTAGAGATACGGTAATTATATGTGTTCCTGCTGTGACAGTGTCAATATACTGTAATTCACAAGAATGCACGTGCTACATTTTTATATTCGGCAAGGAAAGATGGTGTAATCGGCATGATTGTGTTACGTTATACATACGTGTACATTATATTGTTTTATATTAGCCATTTTTTCCTCAGTTGGCTGACAGCGTTCATGCAAGATGTCTCGAAAGTGTGTAAACAATACAGATCAGTTTTGTTACGTGTGAGGTGATGTGACTTTTGCGTCTCAGAGACGGTCTATTACTCCACTAATAACAAAGGCATATCAGCTTTATTTCGGTTGTAAACTAGGTGATCAAAAAAAACAGTGAGCACCCCACATCTGCTGTAACACATGTGCTTCAAGTCTGAGGAGCTGGTTAAATGGCAAAACACGGTCTATGCACTGTGCTGCCCCAATGGTTTGGAGAGAGCCTACAAATCATATTAATGATTGTCACTTTTGCATGGTACCTTGTGTTGGACAAGCCACAGGTATGTCCACGAAAAAAAAATCGGTTATTAACTACCCAAACATACCATCTGCGATGAGACCTGTGCCTCACAGTGACGAAAATTCTATTCCAAAACCCCAGAATCCTACACTTGCGAATCAGAAAACGAATCAGATCATGGCGATCGAGTGATTCGTCAGGAAGAAGATATGCCATCAACGTCAAGAGATCCTGATTCTATACCGAGCACGTCATGCCACCAACCGCACAAAATAACACAGTCAGAATTAAATGCTCTTGTAAGAGATTTAGAACTTCCAAAATGATCAAGACTGCAGCAGTGGAACTTGTTAGAAGACGATGTTTCGGTATGTGTTTTTCGTAAACGCCACAAAGACATAGAACCATTTTTCAATATGGAGAATAACTTGGTTTTGTGCAGTAACATTAACGGCTTACTGGCGGCTTTAAATATAAACTATAACCCAGAAGAATGGAGATTGTTTATAGACAGTTCAACATTGAGTTTAAAGGCAGTGTTATTGCATATTGGAAATATTTTACCATCTTTCACATGAAAGAATCATATGACAATATGCAGTACCTATTGACCTGCATAAAATACGATGAGCACCAATGGCATATTTGTGGCGATTTGAAAGTTGTTGCACTTTTACTTGGGCTGCAGCTAGGCTACACAAAGTTTTGCTGTTTTTTGTGTGAATGGGACAATCGGGCAAAGGCACTTCATTACACCAGACAAAACTGGCCTGTTCGTCAATTCCTAGAGCCAGGTCAAAAAAATGTACAGCATATGCCATTAGTAGATTCGAAAAAAAATGTACTACCACCACAGCATATCAAGTTGGGCCTAATGAAAAACTTTGTCAAGGCATTAGATAGAGATGGGTCAGCTTTTCAATACCTGCGTCAGAAATTTCCAAGACTAAAAGAGGCAAAGGTTAAAGAAGGTATTTTTGTTGGGCCACAGATTCGAAATATTTTGAAAGATACACAGTTTGAAAACACTTTAACAGGTATTGAAAAAACGGCTTGGAATGATTTCCGTCTGGTGGTCACTAATTTCTTGGGAAATAGAAAAGCTGACAACTATAAAACCCTTGTCACAAATATGCTGTCATCGTATCAAACGATGGGCTGTAATATGTCTCTCAAGATACATTTCCTACACTCACACCTGGACTTTTTTCCTGACAATTGCGGAGCCGTAAGTGATGAGCACGGCTAACGTTTTCACCAGGATATTTCAACAATGGAAAAAAGGTATCAGGGAAAGTGGAATCCTTCCATGCTTGCAGACTACTGTTGGACTCTTGGTAGAGACGCTCCAGAAACGATCCATAAAAGAACAGCAAGAAGACAGCGCATATAGTGATCCTTATAAGTATATGAATCTTGTTACTCTTTTTAATATATCCTTAAAAATAAATAGTTTTTTTTCTAAACCGCAACTAATTTTTTTATTTCATTGTCAATTTTGGGATTCAGCGCCCCAAAATTAACAAAGAAGTGCACTTTTCCCACAAGATACAATTAAAAAACTAAAATTTGTTGTCCAGTGTTATGGTCATGTTATTATGTTGTTTTATATTATACTGTTAAGAAACGGCAGATGGATTAAAAAATACGTGTTTATCCGTTAACGACATTTTTAACCAATTTCCGCGCCTTGTCCATGTTCTTGTTATAGACGTAGACCGTGATTCTCCTAGACTAATCCCAATCAATTAAATCATGTGTGCGATCTCTTGTTCGGTTTACATATTCATTTATTTATCGTGGAATGTCGTAACGACGTAGTGGTCGATCAAGAAAAATGCAGTGAATTTGCAAAAGTGAAATGAACCATCGTGATTTGAATCTTGGAAGATTCCACATTCTTTATGTGTCAGGGACGAGCATGCAGCCACTCCGTAAATAATTTACAGTTTTCACGACGCCATTGGCATGTTTCAATGATACAGAGTGTGACTGAATCTTAACAGTTCCTGGAACCGAATACCTTAGATTAGTTTGACTAGCAATTCCTATTGAAATATCACAGTCGAGCTACAAGGTACCTAAAGGATGTGCTTGCAATTACTGATATTCATGTAGAACAAACTATTTTAGTGGAACCTGTTGGAAAATGCTGGATTGCTCGAAACCGGATAGGCAAAGTTACCATTTTCCAAACACCGAACACAGCTTTGTCGTTCTAGAGCGACAAGAGAGCTGAAACGTTCGCTGATGGTTATCATCTAATATGATACGCACTTCCTACTCAATGCCCGATTTACGAGAGATTATATTCGGCACGTTTTAGTTCATCTTAGAGAAACATTGGCTATAAATATTTCTAACAGAGGAATTGTATGGATCATACAATCTGTCCATAGTCCATCAATGCGATCTGAAATAAAAAAAACAAAGTTTGCTCTGCCTTCGCTACAAAGCTTCTTTGTCCTTGGCATAATAGTATCCTTGGGTGAGAATTTCATCCAAATCCGTGCAGTAATTTTCAAGTTACTCGTGGTCCAAACATTAGCGAAAATATATAGCGATAGACCGAAAGACCGACAGTTAAGAAGGTCAGCGCTAAAAATTCTTGTATCACTCTTGAACCTCTCTGTATACATGTAGCTCAGTGTTCAACCTGGTCAAAACCTTGTGATTTCTCGTCACAATGTGCCAATATTTATGATCTTGTCCATCTGGCACTGATTGAGTATGATCAACGTTGATATTGAATCAACCTCATGCTGGACAATTGCTCACTGTCAAATTTCTGTCCAATACCATATGCATGCAGCTCATATCGCATTCAGCATGCATTGTCACTTTTTTACAGGTTTTGTGTGATTTTGACAATCCAAGATGCATCAACATGTTATTCACAATAACAGCTCAGAACTAGTGTCAGGAGCAGAGTGATGGTTCACTTCATTAGACAGAGTATCAGTCCTAACACATTCATATATACTCATGTCAACAGGTGGAAACCTTGCCTTGAAATGTACAAGATGCGGTGTTGTCAAACGAACCAATGATGCAGATTTGTGGAAATCCTGACATTTCCTTTCGACCTTGGAGTGCCATAGGGACCGATCCGAAACCGATTCTTAACAGATTTGGGACAATTCACAAGTCAAAAACGTGTACACTTGAAATAGAACCATTATTTTGTAGATGTTGCATAGAAAATAGACTAACACACATTTTCAACATGTATCATAGTTCCAGGAGTTGGTGTAACATGTTGAGTTTCGCTGGCCAGCTGGCTTCTATTTCTTTTTAACATATGTGTTTTTACACACTTCTCGTGCTTCTTCCTCGTAGACATTGACCTCAAGGCGTCAGTCAAGTTCGGTTCTCACTGTATATTACTAGAAACCCTGACACGTTAGCAGAAAATATCTACAACGTGTATGAGTTGCTTAACATAGTTTTTCTGCACAGCTTCCGAATACGTGGATACAAAAGCGTTCAGGATCCCAGAAATAGCTTGTTTGTCCATGTTCGTGAAAAAAAAAATATTATCATTTCACAATATCACAATAAATTATTCTGAAATCGATATTCAAGTACCTACTAAGCCATAACACGCTACATCTTGAACCATGAAGGTATCGAATTCCGTAAATGAGTAAAGCTAGATGCTAAAGTAGGGTGATGAATAACCCCAGAAAATAAAATGAACACAACACCAGAAGTTAATTTTGAAATTTCCTAGAATACTATACCTAGCGGCGTGAAAATTCCTATACTACAGATTGATCTGTAAGTGAACCCTCTTATGTTTTGATTTAGTTATAAAACTTTGTTGTATATGTAATACTGTTAAGAAAAAAGAAGTGCTGATAAAAGGATTGTGTCTAGATATACTCCACGTATTACTCAAATGTTTTTACTGAATCTGTACCCCGTTGAGAAATTATAGAAAGGGAAGAACATGAAGTAGGTATACAAGAGGCATGAAAAACCAATGACGATATTTCTAGAGCAGAAAGCACAAGTAAGGATCATCAAGTTCACATAAATTTGTGTAACAAGGTACAAGGTGATAAAAATTTCCTCATGACCAATGAATTTAAAGAATAAGCATAAATATTTTTCAAATAACGCTGAGATGAGACGGTATTGCTCCCTTAGTATCCTGCTTACCGGGTTCGATGTCAAAATTCATTTACTTCAGGATATATTCAAAGTAGAATGGGTTTAAGTTTCTACACGGATTAAATATTTAAATCAACATTTTTCTACAATTCTTGGAAATTTATGTAACATCTAGTACCTTATCTACTGTTTTAGAAGCTTTGGAGAAATCAGTGGCGCAGAAAATGTTTTATTTTTAAATGAGCTATTATGTTTTCAAATGTTATATGACGTGCACATTACGAAAAACCATTACTCATTTTCGTGAGTGTGACTATATGTCTGTCTGCTAATCCTTGACCTAAGTATACTAAGTGACATATAAATCCGAACACCCAGTTTAAATGGTTTTATTTCGTGCATGCCTAAACAAAATCGAGACTCGTCACTAAAGACAATACTGTTAGATTTCTGATCCCAGAGTGACCGTTGTCTGCACCACTCACGGCCATTACGTCGGTGTTCTCGAGTTAAAGGGAGGACCCAGTGTGGCCGGTATGAAAACAAGCCAAAACTTCTCATTCGTCGGTAAACACTTCGCATGCCAATAGGTCTTCCGTGTTCTGCAATCCATTCATTTGCGATGGACCTGGTAGTGGAGAAACGGTCCCTTAAGGCCAATAACCTTAGGCGGCGATCTTCACGGTCTGTTGTTCTACGGCGGCGTCCAGTGCCCCTTGCTCTTTGCGTACGGCCTTCTCGAAGCCATGCCTGACAACACCTAACCACAGTGTCTACACTTCTTTTGCACTCTAACTGCAATTGCCCGAAAAGAAAGTCCAGCTTCCCGAAGTCCCACTATACGGCCCCTATCAAACTCACTAAGTTGACGAAATCGTACAGGTCTCCGTACTCTAGGCATCGTAACCGATCGTAAAGGATGTCAAGAACCAAAATCCACCAACGTTGATTCTTTACTGCGGCTGCAATATTCATGTTTAGAGCGTTAGTGAATTGAAAGAAGCAGTATAAAAACCGAAATGTACAACTGATAAGGCTGAAAATTTTTTCACTTGTTATTTACAGTAAGATAAATACATTCACCAACTTTTATTAAAATAAAACCATTTAAACTGGGTGTTCGGATTTATATGTCACTTAGTATATAAGTTAAAAAGTACCGCTAGGATTTTGATGGAATTTTCACACAAAGCCAGTACTACGCCAAGGACGAAACAGTTTAATCGATCCAGGAACGACGGAGCTAGGGGTAAAGAAATAAATATCGCCCAAACTTCGGTTTTTTAACGTATCAGCGGATCCTACAAATTTTGGCTTAACCTAGAAAGACTTAATTCCATTTATTTTTTGATTACCCAATTTAAAAACGTTTTAGATTAGATTATAAAAAATAGTAAGATTGTGGTCGATATGAAGCACTTCAAGCTGTAAACCATAAAGACACTTAGACGAAAATCCATTGACTTTTGGACCATGGGTCATATGAACTTTTCGACTTGTTTTGACCCACCCCCTATTACCCATTTCAATAATGACTACCATAACGTTTAAACCCTGTATTTCCGACCCTCGCGTATCAATCATACGTTTCGTGGTCATGCCGATGTTGTGTGTATCAGTCGGCTTCCGCTGCTCAACTCACCGTCGATCGTCATCCACGACAAATGTACACATTGTTTTGATCACGTGCGTTCGCAGGAACTTTTTTCAGGGGAAGGGAGAGGGAAATCCATCCATCCAAGAGATAACTTTGCGTGATATCTGCCTCCAGGACTTTTTTAACAACAGGGGGTAGCATATTTTCCCAGGTAGCCAAATCCTAAAGAGCTCCAAAGTTGTACAGGAAAACATGCTACATATGCAAATTTCATGATGCTTTATGAAGTGTAGGAATTCTTAAGTATATACTATCCACTTTGGATATGTATTTTTTCTCGGTTCTGAAATCCTCTATAAGGGGAAATTTTAGGACACATGTTTATAGCTCATCGATGCCCTAGGAATATTGCTATTGATTTTTTATTCATCCGATATAGGTATTTAGGTAATTTCCTCGTTGATTTTGGCAAAGTGTAGAAATTCCTCATTGGCCAACTTGGCAAGAGATTAGCAGAAAACCGGTAAAATTAGCGCAGCACACCGCCTACTATACTGACAGCAGGCGCATCTCAGGCCATTATGTAACTCTCATTGTGAAACATCGATAAAATGGCAGAGTTCGGCATCTTCTTCAGCCGCTCTCGAACATACATTTGGATGTTCTTTGACACACTTTGTCTGGCCGCTGCGCCGCGGTAAAAGTTGATCCCATTTATCGTCGCTGACAACGTAACTCGTTTCAATGCTCGCACAAAAAAAACCCGATTACATCGATTATGTATCATAACCATAGAAATGTATATCTGTATAATATCGGTGACAGTGCTAGATGAAATCATAGTGAATTATTCTCAGTAAATTCTTATACAACCATGTAGAATGTGCTGCCGGTTACTGCACGTCGATAGTTTAGTTTTTCAAATCACTTGAATTCAGTTAAGACCCTGATCTTATCATGTATACTTAGTTAAAAGGCAGTAAAGTGTATTCATTGCCTTTTTTAAATTTAGACGCCAATCCATTACAATTACAAAATATATCATGCATCGCATTGCTTAACAAAAATAGTTAGTTTTTCACATTGTCAAATACTTCTTGCTTACTATATTTCCTAAGCATAAAAGCAGTAAATCAATTTATAAAAGCAAAAAAACAGTAGTCTTCTAACCATACTGCTTTATTCTCTGTATACTACAAGTACTGTTCTTTACCCTTTTATAAGCTATTATGATGTCTACTGAAATCGGTTTTTTATGTAACAGTCCTATCATTTGTGAATAAGTATTTATTGTTATAAATAATTACGCCGAAAGAATAATATTGAAAAATGTTCTTCGTTTAACTTAACATATAAGAACATCTATATAATTATTTTTATTGTGTTTAATGTAATTATTAAATGTAATCATATAATTATTAAATTGAACTATTAGATGTTGTGTTATGTGAACTTCGATATGAGTAAATTATATGATTTCTTTGAAAAATATAATATAAATCGATTATGAACTATGGAAAAAGCTGTAAGTTTGTTTTTGTAGGATATAAGAGCAGTAAATTACTGCTTCTTGATTTATATCATTTAAAGATGGAATATGATTTATTTTAGGCCTCTTCAAATGTTATGATCTGAGATCACTTTTAAATGAATCTCCTTTGAAGCCATGTAACTTTGCAATATTTATGCACTTTTGTTCTGTCGATAATACTATTTGTTCAGTTCGAAAAGATCCAGAATTTTGGAATTCCTTTTCTCAGACTTCGATATCTATACTTTACTGCTTTTTACCTAAGTGCGTCAGCATACCTTTTCCTGTTTTTCCAGATATTTCGTAAAAAAAAGTATTGGAACAAAAGTAAAGATACAATTAACGGATGAGTCTTGATCTCCGTCTATATAAAGCTTTTCCTACTACTGTAACAGCTAGCGAAAATACAACTTTCTATAGAGGTACACACTTCCTGAAACCAAAACTATGTGACATTTCTGCAAACAGAACCGAGATTTGGTCATTGATATAAGTGCTATTTGATCTTTGTTTGAAAAGTTGACTGACTGCTGTTGAACAGTTTTTGAAAATAATACACGATTACCAATACATTCAGATTTAGAAGCACGCGGTAATATTTCTAAAGTGAAAAGTATATCCAAGAATAGAAAAAAGGAGTCAATGGCCTAAAATTAATTTCCGTTTCTGAGGGTAAAACTTTTCCTGTTTCTATGCCAATGGTGAAGTCTCAGGCATGATAATTTCTGTGCTATTGGCTATGCTGTTCATACTAAGTGCACTAAATTTCAAGTCAATATGTATTTTAATACACCCGAAGATATATTTCATTCGATTTCGAAATAATAACTTCAACCACTGAAAGGAGAATTTTAGGAATTTATGAACCTTTCGTGTACTCTATATCTTAAAATATTGTCTCTATTTTCTGATGAACCCTGTATAACTGACTATCTAACTCTTCCGATATTTTCAAAATGAAATGACGCAGAAGTCTGTTATTGGGGCTGACGTATGAAATATTAAATCACTTAATGGCTTACCTTTGAAAACCGCACAAACCTAAGCCCTATTGATTGATGCTTCACAGTGGGGGTAGACCATACAGCCTTATCTCTCAGAAATTTCCTCAAAAAATAAGACCGAAATCACTGAACTTTGGTGGTTCAATTGAAACTTTCATCTTTCTAGCTGTGTTCTGCAGGAATCACATTTCTTGTCCGTTTTTTAAGAAGAACAAAATATTCGCGTCTTATCGCAATGGTCTGTGATGGTAGACAAATCTCCTGCAGCATTCTATAGGTGCAGTTTCAAGAGCTTTGTACGGCCTCTAGATGTGGCCATTTATGTGACATATGTGATTTCCAGCTAATAAAGTTGTCAACTAGTTAATGAAGATTTTAAACCAAGTGAAAGACCGCTTAAGTACATACGTAAGTTGAAATTGTCTGATCAAATAGGTTTTACAATTAGCAAGTTGTTCATAAGAATAAAATTCATTTTTAATTGTCAAACATTTCTCAGTGTGAAGAGTAAAAAAGTTTTATGTGCTTTGCATAGTGACAGTTTGTTTTAGGTGGACGAGTATTTATGCTTTTGTGTCTTATATATTGCTGCTAATAAAATTATTTATCACCATAATTTCATTCATTTTAAGAATATTAATAACTTGTCTTGCATATTCATGACACCACACGATAAATCTATCTATCTAGCCACTAAAGTTTTTTCTTCTCAAAGTGTTTACGTCACCAAACAATGAGTTAGTAATCTTTCCGAACTGGTGACCATTTCTACAGAAAGGCATAAACACAATAGCGCTAAATGCATGATTAATTGAATATCTTCAGATTTCTCCTAGCTATTAATTTACCACATCTGTAGAAGCAATAATTATGATTACTTCCTTTTCCGTTGAGACAATGCAAACTTTTCACGATTGATTTAGCAACTAAAAAAGGTATTTGCAAAAACAAAATTGATATGCCGGACATGATTGCCCCATGTTGCATAACATCTGTTCTTTGCAGCCCAAGAAAAACGGATAATACTGAAAGATACTAGGATTAAAATGAATAATTAGATGTACAGATTGCAGACATTTTACAACGTAACTACTTAGGTACTTTCAAAAAAAGGTAACACGTATCCGTAACTGAATTTTTTGTGTTAACCTGGACAGGGGCAGAAGTCTAAAATCCTATTCCAATAGTTTCTACCTAGCAAGCAGGACTAGGCGAAAAAATCCCGCAATATCCCAAGGCAGATAACTTAACTATTCCAGAAACACTATTTGCTCAAAAATTATCAGTCAGCACTGTTGCCTGTTACATTTTCATTCCATATTACTGTAGAGACAAACAAGGATCAATTTTTGAATGTAAGATTTGTTGTTTTTAAGTCGGTTATCTCGGCAACAATTTTTGAGTTTTGCTACGCCAGAACCTTGTATTAGCTTTTATGTGATTTATACATATTTTCACATATACATCAATTCCTAAGTACAGACTTACCTTAACGTTAATACGGAATTATGTGTATAATAACTTGAATGAAGAAATCACATCAGTAACGTTGTTGCAATATACTTAGAAGGGCGTATGGTTGTCTCTACATATGCTAGTCTTGTAAAAAAACGCGAAAATGGTGGACGTTAACATTTAATGCATATAAATAATAATTAACCTTTTGTATGCTATTTCTTAATGCCAATTTGATTCCAGAGGCATTACTATGCCAATTTTATTCCAGAGGCATTATACATGGTATTTGTTAAGTTCTAATATGTCAGCATAGGATTACTCGGATAATTTAATCAAGAAAAGTCTATAACATATGTGAAGTTTTTAGAAAGAAGCGTTTTTATTTTTATAAGCACTATTATTTTTTATGCAACCTAATAAGGTAATTTAAAGTGACATAATTCAGTATAAGGAGTTATTCTATTGCACCTCAAATGGCGTACTTGCAAACATGTCTTGCGATATATTTTTCAAAAACAATTTATTACGTCGCTGATATTTTCCATTGTGAAATGGTTTTCTGGACGGCAGCATTTTTTCATCTTAGAGAGGATAGTAATAGATGGTTTTTGTGTATAAATTATCAAGCTAATCAGAAAAAATATTTACTACCAGTGGCGTAACAATTTTGTTGTAAAATATATCAATACATCACTTCGCACACTAAAATATGTTATGCTGTATCTACGTATATATCCAAAGCATGCCAAAAATAAAAATAATATCCTAACTACTTTCGAAGATATAGAATGAAAAAGGATTCAGCACTATGTAACTTTAAATTTAAATCATTGTGGACATATATTCATATAAACCTTTTTTCATAAAAATTATTTGTGGAGCTAATCACTTTATTGAGAAACACCTTATTTAGCTAACTTTTGCTGTCGGATAATGTTTAACAATTTGGTATGCTCATTTACAAGGTATTAGGTAGATGTGCAAAGGAAAAGCTTAATGATTGAAGTTTGTATCATCCAGTTTCTATAGTGATATTCCTTTTCAAGAATCTGTTTAAGAATAACCGTCACGGATTCAATCGGTTGATACCTATTGCTTCCACCTAAGGCATTTAAATATACTCGTCGATCAAAGCACACACTATTTTTGGTAATATCCTTGATGATTTGCTATTAACAGTACGTTGATCTTGCTTAAGTACAACGGCATAGTGCCTATTCAAATTGACCACACATGTAACCTACACATATTATTATGAATATTCTGTGTGCAAGGGAGCCATGGATATTTACGAAATAATGCGAAATCGTGTAGGCGCGCGAGTTTCAAAATAATTCTCGCTAGTATGAAAATGACATTGCTTTTTAAAAAATGGCGTCCAGTTGATCTTACTGTACACTTGCAACGCAACATTCGAATGGGTTTATAAATGATAATGTTCTCCACAAGTAAGACTGTATTAGAAATAAGCTAATTACGAACCTGAATAACAGAAGAAATTGAATAGATCAAGTCAGTCAAGTCGGCCGATACAATTGGTTCCCAGTCACCACCCATTTGGAAGGTAACAAGAACGTTGCAATCAGACTTGCGATAAGTGAATCGCGAGCGCAATGATACTGGGAAATTTGTATGTGTATACGTCTTCTGGGTCCGTATAATTACCATGATTAAAGGTGTAGATATATTTTTTATCGCTTTAAAATGAGCGATTTTGATCGTATTCGTCTTCTTCCCGTAGCTCGGCTGAAAATGAATCGATTTTCCGAGCTTGCAAATATTTTTCGTCCTTTATAAGGCAGTAAGGTTGTGTCAAAGTTTCATCGAAATCAGAGCGGTTTTTGTGTTATAGGGTGTCAAGGACTAGCGGAAATGCAACATATTTGCGAAATTTTTCACAATTACAATAAACTTCCATGCAATTAGCATTGAAATAAGATTATGTTTCTAATAACGGTGCAATTTTCAGTAAATGTTTTGTTATGTTTCATTTGTTATTGTTACATGATTGTACAGTATTTCAATGAAAATTGCCTGTGTAAGAATAAATTTTCAATTTATTTTTTGAGTATTCCCACTGATATAATGCTGCTTAATCAGTGAGAAAAAGTGTACTAGGCTAGATATTATTGTAACTCTTACTAACCATTTCTGGTAACATTAACTGCGTTTTGACATTAGGTCTAAAGTCGATTGTAGTACTTCGACCTTAATCGAACATGACATTTACATTTCCATTATGCCTTTAAACCTTGTGGTTTACACAGCTTTTCGCCAAAATCAACATTCAAAATAATTAAAACCTGTTTTAATTTGCTGAAAAAGTGTTTGAAGTCTGTAAGAACTAAAGTTAGAAAAAAGAACGCTGGCTCTATAATCACATTTTTTGAACGTCATTGTATGGTTCACTTCATCATGACAGTAACGTAACGTCAAATGTCTAGAGCATACGTCAAGAGTAGGGTGCTCGATATTTGCCATTGTTAACATTGAAAGTTTCATTTGGAAAATAGACTTCTAGATTCCCTAAAAAACAATAAATGATGATTCAGCGATAACTAAAACAACCTCATTTCACCTACAAAAATGTACTCCAAAGCGACATAAGCTTCCTAGAGGCGTTCTTAACCAAGCTGCGTTGACAGTCCAGTGAATTAACCTGAAGTACTAGTTTAAAATGAGAGCAGGTCTCAACCGTATATAGTTAAATTGAAATTAGAGTTTCCAAAATTCTACATTTTTTGGTTGCGTTTCCTAATAGTTACGAGGCTTACTATGCTTGCTACAGTTCACACGAACTAGGCCACGAAGGGCTTGGCATGCTTCCCTACCTCAATAATCTTCATCACCATGTCATTTTACAGACAGTTATATTTTTGTTAAAAGCAGTTAAACTGGTTAGATCTTAAATGATGAGCACGGAGCAGCATTGGGAAATTTGATACAGTTTAAATATTGAGTGATTATTCACCAGCCTAGTTGTTCTAGAGGTACTAAGAGAGATACTTAGAAATAAGTAAGACTAACCACCGCACAGGGATGACCGGAAGACCGTACCATCATAAAATCGCATGGGGCCTATCAGGGTTGTGTTATTAAATTGTTACAGACTGTAGTTTCCACTGTAACAATTTGAGGGCTCGCAATGGTTTGACGTGAGTGTTCTTAAATAGACCACAGTAATCCTTCTGAACATCCAAAGTGTACTTTCTTCCTTGCTCAAAGCCTTGGAAATAAGAGTGTTGTCACTTGTTGTTCTCATCTTTCATTATTTTTTCAAGAGTATTTTAGGCTGCTAAAATTGCAGAGTATGTTGTTTCCTCGATTAATGATATCCAGTGATGAACCACAATGAAACTGTATGGTATGGTAATACAAGCAACGTATCATTTCTGCTTTTTATATTTTTGTCTGCTCCATACAGATTCTTGGAACTAGTGCTTTGTGGCATCTTACAGGCAGGCAAAATGAAAGCAAGAGTCATAGAAAACAAGGTAAGGAATGAGTTGGATGTCATCAGTTGCCCTTTCATAACTTCATTCTGACAAAAGTGCCACAGTATTCAAGGGTAAGATTTCATCTGTCAGTCTACATATCATTGCTGTGTACGGTATTACATTACCAAGTAATTCACGAACGTACCCCTGATCACACAGAGCTTTCTCGACGATGACGTAACCCCATTGAAAATCCGATCAATGTAAAATGTTTTCAAAATCATCTTCGGTTTGCATTCAAAGCACGATCCTTCTAGACGTTCGATCTCCGGTGACCGGTACTCACTGCACTTCGTGTTTAAAAGTGAAAGGTACTTACCAAAAATTTCATGGTGGTCACTGGTTGCAGCCACGAGGACATATACGAATTATGAATCAGAGTGAAATCCCTATATATACCCTCTCTACTAGAGCATCCTCACTCCTTATCACCGGAGAGAAACAAAACCTCGCGTTAGGCACTCGGATGAGACAGTTTTTCTTCTTGTGAAATGAAGTAGGTGGATAGAAGTTGTTTATTTTTACGCATTTTGCGGTTGTGGCCCGCCCGCGTACGTCGGATTTTAGTAATTGTTGCCATTCCGAATATTACAAAAACTTGACGAAATCGGTGGATCTATTGGGTCATTATCAGCATACCTTTTATGGGATTTTATATCGGAAAAATGACGTCAAGTAGATTGACACTGTACTCCTATGACTTCGAAACAGCTACTAATACAATGTTTCGCGTACTACAAAATCATGAAAAACACGTATTTCTTGACACAATCATTAGTTTGCTACTTGGGCTTTACACGAAAAAATATCTTCAGATTGCAGCAATGGGCAGGTCGCTACCCGGTCGCCTCATTGCTTTGGAGCTCTGGTGTAGAACCGTTTGTCAAAATGTTTGATAACTGATCATAGTAATTTTTGATACGCATTTATAAACTCGCACTGCTAACCTACTCAATAAAACCGTTCTATTGTCTAACTTGCAACATTATTATTAATTTAACTGGCAAAATTAAACACATTAGGGGTAATGAACAACAACAACTGACAACATAAACATAACATTAAAACCAACGAAATGATTACAAAAATTGTTGAAAATGGCCCCCGTCACTCGTTGAAATATCCCTGGAGTGTCATTTATTCTATCACAAGCTGCAACTATTATTTCTCTTAATTCCTCTACTGTGTTAATGGGACTTGTGTACACTAGTGTCTGAAGATAGCCCCACAAAAAGAAATCTAAACTGTTGAGGTCTGGGGACCTTGGTTGCCATTCTTGGGGCCCGCCGCGGCCAATCCAACGATTTGGATAAACAGTTTGTAAATAATTTCGAACTGCTGCACTGAAATGCGGTGGTGCACCATCATGCATGTACCACATATTGTTTCTTATTACTAACGGAACATCATCAAGCAGCAAAGTCTGTCTGTCAAGTCGTCCCGGCAAGAAGAATGGGGCAATAAAGTGGTTGCCAATAATTCCTGCCCATACGTTAATCGAAAATTCGTGTTGTAAATGGGTTTCTGTTAGGCAAATCCACTGAAATTCTCCAAATAATTTGGTGGCAAATATTTAAGTGTCTAGCGACCTTCCTCGTGCTCGTTTCAGGATGTTCTTCGACTTCGTGCAGCACTGCTTCATCAATTTCAGGTGTTGTCACACTTAGAGGTCTACCTTCAGATGTTCCTTTTCGGACATAACCAGTTTCAACAAGACGACGATGAACATTTGAAAAGGTTCGACTATCTGGCAAAGCACGATCGGGATATCTCTGGTGATAAATTCGTCTGGCTTGCTCACCATTACCATCGGCAAGGCCATACACGTAATGCATTTCCGCCATTTCTGCATTTGGATAATTGACCATTATTAACAAGATTGTAAAAACTAAATTATGAAAAAGATGTCACAGCGAACAGATTTGTCAGATGCCAAAAGCCAGTGACATATTCCAGAGCAACTAAATATTTATTGCTAAATTGCATTCTTCAATTATTACATTAATTTTCTCGTACAATAGAACGGTTTTAATTTTTTTACTCAAAAATGGCCAAACGAGGAAGGACAACAATTAAAGAGAGATCATTTGTTTTAAATTCAATGGGGAATTAAAAAATTTTACTTGTCGAAAAACCATTGGCGTACCATTTTTTTCTTAAGCAATATCGAAGTCAATACCCGTACGCACGCCACTGTTAGGGCTGAGAATTATTTTTGCAATGAAAAATATGCAGCTTTACTAACTCTCACTACGTACTAAATATCAGTGAAATGTCTGAAGCGGTTCTGAAAATATTAATTAATTTCCATTTTTTCCTAAGGAAACATTTTTGGACCATAGTTTATAAAGCAAACTAACATTAATTTTTCATGTAATTCACACCATTAAATATTCGCATATCATTAAGGAACACCCCGTATAGGTAACGTCGCCCCCACCTCGTCGTCTGCAGGTAGCAGCCTACGACCCATAACCGAAGATGCAATATTTACAACCCGTGGCGCACGGCAAGTGCGACAGATAGCGACGCGATCCGTCTGCTGAACATATTTTTAAGTTTATCAGTTTCAAGGGCAAATGTAGAGAGAAATAAATCAAATAGGTGCTTAGATTTACCGGAGTTTGGGGTGCATAAATATACGAACATCAAAAAATTGCGGTACACCTTATCGTCGAATGTCTGACACCTAAAAAGTTGTTCTTAAGTGATCAGAATACCCTGAAACGTCAAAAATCGGTTTTTATTTCTTTTTTGGTTTTGACAATTTTTACCGCCGTCACCAGACTTATTTATAGAAACGACGTAGCCTTTTTGTGTTTGGCACAGTAGTATCTTGTATGAAATCTTCATCCAAAATCAAGCAGTACCTTCCAACTTGTAAACGGGCCAATATTTTGAGTACAGACCGACAGGCAAACATACCGATAGAGATTAGTGACAATGGTTTTTCGTGATGTTCATAACATCCAAAAAACATAATATCACAATTTAGAAATTTTTACTCAACAGTAAATGTGAGAAGTAAAATACGAATATGCAGCTGAATACGTTTGTAATGTCCGAGCTTAAAGATTACAATCAGTGACTCAGTTGAAAAATGTTAACACCTGGAGTAAAGGTTAAGCTGCGAATAGACCGAAAATCCAACGCCTAGCAAACAAATGAAAGCACATGTGACGTTGGCATTTGTTGCTGGAAGGTATTGGAATGTGCGCAATCGAATTCCAACGCTACCTTAGAAACCGTTGGCTTAAGTTGGCTCGCACAGTACACACCGATTCGAACACCTCCAAATCTGTAACCACATGTGCCTTGCCTTCCGTTTGAATCTCGGTCTGTACGCGGCTTTAGGAATACTGTTATCAACAAAAGAAAAGGTATGCCATTTTATCGACAAAGATTCCAACGTTTGGTTAGTAGCCATTTTTGTAGGAATAACAGGTTTTGATATTGGGCATGTCAAATTTGTTTCGCCTTATCAAACTATGGCATATATCTACAAGGTGTTCGAAAAATAGACGGAGATATATTAGAGGGCGATTCCTTATTAAGAAAAAAATTCTGTAAGCATGGGTCCGGAAATGCAGAGTTTCGAAGATACACGGTGATAAATTTAATTTCTTCATGTATTAATATCTTAATATTCACTCGATTCTATCGAAATTTGGCAATATTATTTGTTGTATTAAGAGGCTAACCTAACCCTTCCTGAATCGATTAAAATAATAGGGCCAGTGGCGTTCCGGGGTCATCTTAGCGAAAATTATTGGCAAAAAATTTACACCACTGCCTTTTCTGTAACATTGACATTTGTTGTTTGATTAAGCATCTAAAAATACAACTTCCTTGCCTCGTGTATATTTTTCGTATCCCACTTCGTTTTTGTGAAAAGAAAGAATTAATTAATTAATAATAAATTTTTGTTTAAAAAAGCGCAAGTGCATTGGAAACAAAAAAAAATCCACTCAATACAACAAATAATGTTTCCAAATTTCAACAGAATCAAGTAAATATTTTTTAAAATATTAATAAAAAAAATATCACCCTGATCTTGAAAACTGCATTTCCGGACCCACGTTTATAGAATCTTTTTTTTATATTTTTAACAAGAAAAAAACCATCTATGAACGAATACAGCTGTAGATATGAAGAAGTTACTATCTAGTTGTTGTTATTACCTATGAAATAATACAAAGTGCCTCCAAAATATGTTTCTGTTCTCTTTTTTATGTTAGAGTAAGAAGTATTCTACTTATACTTTTATCTCAAAAGCCGTTACCAAAACGGACAAACGTCATCAAGAATATCACGTAATTTAATTAGTGCTGAATCCTTTTAACCCTCACTGAGCTACTCTGTCTAATAATGATAATGATTTCAACAAGGTTTGGTCCCAAATTATTTTGCTCTATACATTCCTAGTATTTGAAATATTAAACTCGTGCCATTAGAAATGGTAAGAAATACGAAGACGCTTAAATGGAGGAAATGTCGCTCATTGTATTATGGTAACTTAGAAAATAGTATTTATAAACATTCAAAATTGGTAGTATTTTCAAAGGTAAATGGGGAAAAAACCCAAAATTGCTTCTATTTTCTCCTTGATTTGAAGTGGTATTTCAAAATAAATTGCACATTTTCGTTTCCACTTTATCATCAACTTTATTTTTTCGTGTGAATGCATCATTCTTTGACGTTGCGAAATCTTAGATAATAAAAAAATATATTCCCATATTTGGCCTTGAAAATAATAGCTTATCACACTACTAGATTGCCAAATCCAAGATTGCTTTAATTTTTGAACAGCATGTTTGAACGATAATCAGATAATATGACTATTTATCGACTTATTTCAGCACGACAGATCATGTTTACAGACATATTAGCCGCAGATTAATATTATCTAAATGCTCAATATGTGCATTTTAGATATGACGGATATGGAATGAAATGGATTGAGAATATCGAAAGCAGCGAAAAGAGCCTGACAAAAATAAATAGTTTCCGTTTACTTCTGCCACTGAACACTAAAACCGCTTTCATCGATGTACTAGGGGAATTTACATGCGATCTTCTCCGCCGAAATAGCGGCCCTCTTCGACACTGACAGGAGAGTTTCTGAGCTGTGTATTACTATGTTAACATTTGAAGACATAAACTGAAAAGTCATACTGTACGCCTTGAAGGGAAAAAAAGTGGCAATATTAATTTCCGATTTATTGCCAGAAAATCAAAAATTTCGTAGCTTTCTAAGTCCAACCTTGTATCCCTTACCGTTACTGAGATTCCAATGGTAAAAAGCCGAACTTAAAATACCCAGTATAAGTAACACCTTTATCAATACTATTTAACCAGAATTAGAATTTTTTGATTAGCATGGACGTAAATCGTCAAAACAAGAATCCTGTCTAAAAGGATTTCAGCTTTTTCATTTGTTTTAATGTACAATACATTAAAAATAAATGAAATAAATTACAGTGTTACCATTTTTTCTTCTGTGAGTCAAATTCAAAATTCAAATTCAAAATACATTTATTTGCCAAAAAACAAAAACAAAAAAAAAACATTATATTTACCGTATTATAGAAAATACACACACTTAATATTTTTGGCAAAAAGGACAAATCCTCGATCAAATGACCGTTAACACCCAGCCTTACATAAGTAGGGTGTTCCTTAACTTTCTTTTGAGAAAACCATATCGAAAGTTGACATAAGTAGATAGAGCCTTCAGTTCTAATATCTATGGAGTACAGCTCCAAAAATATGTTTCCTGCAAAGATTTCAGCTTTTTCCGTTGTTTCTATTTACACCGTGTACAAAATCTACGAACTCAAAAATATTTGGATGGATTGAAAATAGATTGCAGTATCATTTTTTCTGCGCACGATGTTGTAATTAGAATACTAACCGATGTTTCGTGTCTTGCTCTCCATCATCTCCTCAACTTTCTCTTGAGGAAACCATACCGACAGCTGATTTATGTAGATAAAGTCTTCAATTCTGATCTCTATAGAGTACAATTCCAAAAAGATGTTTCTTCAGTGCTAGCTTAAACAAAAATTTGCACCACTCTTGCGAGCCTGTTAAAATTTCTCTTAGCATAAGTTGCTGCATAGTTATAACGGGAAGTTAAATATGCTCTTGCTTGATTCATACTTGTGAAATAGATAATAGTTAAATCAACTGACAGTTCACGATTAGCAAGCTGATCATTTTGCAGACAAGAGTATTTTGCCAATATATCGCGTGTACCACCTGATCTCATTTTGATCGTGGTAAAACGCTTAGCGATCACTGTAATTATGTGAAAGAGGGCTAGTTAAGGATGCATCACGTAATGGTTTAAGCTGCAGAATTCCGATGCATCAGAGTAATATCACTTTTACTGACATTTTCACCAAAAATAGCTAAGACTGGGTGGGGCATCGGGTAGTGCACCAATAGAAAGAATTTCGGTCATGTGCTTTTAGAATTTTGGAATTAGGTAGATATCATTTCTCGAATAGCACATACGAATTTTACGAGGTCTGTAAATTAAGTGATGAGACTGGCAACGTAGCGTTAGATCTGGCAACACTGGATGCTCCGGGCTTGGAGGAGAGACAGGGGAACGTGTTATCTGCCTTTAGTACAAGCTTGAATCTGCTCGAGTCATTTGGTTATCCGTAGCGATTTTTTTGGTGAAACAGTTGTTTCTATTGTTTCAGATTTTGCTTCAGATTGGGCATAGTGCAACGAAAACTCTTGCTAAGCTCTAGCAGGCCTATGGCCTTGTTTGCCAAGAGGCTAGGTTTTTTGGTGGTTTGAGGCATTTTCGGAAGAGAGAGAGAGTTGATTGAAGATGCGCTTGACGGTCAGAATTATCGAAGAAGAGCTAAATTTGAGTCACTCTACCGTTCATCAGATCAATAACAACTATTTGTTGCATCACGACAATGCTCCTTGTCACACAGCCATGTCAATAAACGAGTGTTTGGCCAGTAAAAAAATCTTGTGGCTCCTTTTTGGTCTGACTGAAGTCCTTGTGACTTTTTTTCTCCCCAAAGTTGAAAAATTTCCTCAAGGGAACTCATTTTGGGTCAGTCGAAAACATTCAAATGGCTGTAACCGACCATCTGACATTGAAACTATATTTGAATAAAAATTAAAACTCTCTCTCGTCACTTAATTTATAGACCGCGTATTATATTTTTTCCCTTACGACTTCATGTGCTAGACCTATACCATTATTTTCGTTCAAAGTTTGGAGATTCTTCTTTAACGAAGGAGCAATGGCGATATCGGAGTTCTGGAAATAATATAAAGTAACCAATTGAGCTACCGTAAGTCTTCTGATAACTAAGCTCCCGAACACCCGTGGATACTACAGGCATTATTGGTTAGTACAATTAGTGAATCACAGAAGTGGCCCAAAAGGATGCTCCACTCCTGACACGTTTGCAGATGTTTATTTGAGGAATATTCTCGACAGTAAGACTAGTGTTCTTAGTAAGTTATGTTAATAAAATATTAATCTTTCGACATTATGTGCTTTCTGGCTCATGTGTGACAAAAAAATTTTGTCACACATGAGCACAGCAACTGTGAAGTCTATCTCTATGCTGACTACACTGCATCTAGTTAATCTAAATCTCGTAGCGACTGTTGAAGTGCGTGAAGATATATTCAAAAGCTAGTATTCAGATTTTAACATAAGTATGAAAGAATATCTTGTGGTAACTAACATGGCGATCAGCCATCTGTAGTGGTATTACCTGACCAAAGTATCAAGTACTTGCATAATGTTGTGTTACAACATGGAGGTGTAGCATCACAGAGACTGATTGTGCAAACTTAATCTAAAAATTTCGAGACGCATTTAAAAAGAAACATTGAGAAAGTTGATAAGTGATTTCTCCCTGCTGACATTAGTCGAAAATTTCTGAAAAGAGGACTGCGATTAAGCAAGCAAAAAGGTCTTGTCATCCTGATGACATTCATAGAGCGACGAATCTCGTCCATGAAGTGAGAAATGCACTCCATGAATTCCGCAATGAGCAGTGGAGCGGCTTTCTGGCGGGGATGCTTGTCAAGTATTCCTCTCTGGAAAGTGGCAAAATCGCTCAGGAACGCAAGGCAAGAACAACTACTACATATTCATGGTCCTGGAGGCATAGTTTTCAGGACTGAGGATAAAGTGGAGGTTTTTGCTGACGTCATTGTCCGTCCCAATTATGATCTGGACAATGACCTTGACGAGGAACGACAAATTAGGTATATTCTTTAATTCACCGGTTGATTCCATCACTGATGGATCCGGTGAACTCATGGTTGACAGCTGATGTGATTACGTCAACAACCGGTTCCGTTGAATGGTCGTTATGTCGTTAATAAAAAGACGCATTTTTAGCCTTCAGGTTGCTGACATATGAGAAAACCTAACCTTTGTTTTATCGTAAATGGATACTTGTTAATTTAAACACCGTATCATTTAAAATCATTATGGAAGTGTACGCAGCAGTTGGTATTGTCGTGGAACGTTTGTTAAGCGATTCGAGTGATGATTCTGATGAAGAAGTCATCCAGCGGAGAGAATTTGCGCTCCTAGAATCAATATAAGAACTATAAATCAGAAAACCAAGAAATTTTCAGATATCGACGATCTCAAATCGATACGAGACATTCATTTGAGATCGTCGATGCTTCCCGTATAAGAACCGTCGATAAGGATTTTCTGATAGCATTCGTGTATTCATACAAGAATAAAAACAGAACAAAATCAGAAAATCGTCATTTTCGGACTTAGAGGTATTGATTTGAGATCGTCGATATGGATAATTCAAAACAAATTGACTTGCTTTCAGATGCTGTTTATTTCAAATTGTGTTGAAAAAAAAACATTTCACGCGACTCCTATGCTGCTAACTTCAATCTTTTCTTCTTCCATTTTTTCACACAAAACTGTAGTTGTCAAAAACTGATAAAATGTAGAGGTTAGAATATCGTGGATCAACCGAGCCCGAACGTCGGTGGATGCTGTTGGCACCGGTGGCATATCCACCATCAATATAGAGACAAGTTTGGTGTCTAACCGGTCGTTCCAGCGGAAATTAAAGGACGCAAACTTGGCTAACCGGTTGCACCGGTAGCTCAACCGGTGAATTAAAGAATATACCTATTGTAAGATCTGTCAGGAGATACTTCAGAGTGAATGGCGATACCAACATCGGTGACTCCTTTTCAGAAGATTCTTCTACGGAAGACTCTTCAGATGAATCTTAGCACAGCACATCAACGGAATCATCTGAGATTCCGTTTGGCACACCAGCAGAGCTCCAAGGTCCCATTAAGGACCCAAAGGTGCGTAAAGTACCTGGAGAGGATCAAATCACCAAGGCTTTGACTTATCTGGTGGCAATAATCAATGCAATGCTCAGAACTCATGTTTTCTAAGGCGTGGAATGTCGCTGAAGTCATCATGATCCCAAAGAAGGCAGGTTCGATATTCTCCCAGGATTACCGTCCTTCCTTCTAAGCTCGCTGAAAAGCTGATTTATCGTCAGCTTGAGAATTTCTCGTCAGATCACCATGTGATTCCTGACGTGCAATTCGGCTTTCATTCTGCGCATAGTACGGAGCTACAGCCAGTTAGACTGGTGGAGCATGTAACCAGGGGGTTCACCCTGACCAGAAGTACTGGTATCTTGATTTTAGATGTATCAAGGGCATTTGGCGAGGTGTGGCACATGGGCCTCTTGTATAAGCTCATCCAAAAGGGTTTTCCATTTTGGCTACTAAAACTGTTGAAACCTTTTCTAGAAGGAAGGAAGTTTCGGATCAAAATTAACAATATGTTGTCAACAACACGGCCCGTAAGAGCCGATGCTCCTCAGGGTTCGGTCTTAGGACCAATCCTCTATTCACTTTATATACATGACGTGCCTTGTCGCAGCAACTGTGAAGTCTATCTCTATGCTGACTACACTGCATTGCTAGCCCAGTCTTGTTCTGGTAACCTGGTTCACGACAGGCTGCAGAGTGCGGTGGAAGAAAAGTATTATAGTGGGCGGATCGATGGTTGATCAAAATTAATACTTCGAAAACGCATCTATTGTACTAAAAACGGTGTGGGTCCCCCTCAGAGATATCAGTGATTGGAACTCATACACCATGGGAGCAATCTTTCAGGTATCTTGGAGTCATCGTTGACAAGGGGTTGACATGACATAAACGTACTGATATTTTGGAAACAAAATTCCAAATTACCTTTCGGCAGCTTTATCCTTTGTTGTGCAAAATTAAGTTTGATCAACAAGATTCGGTTGTATAAAATGGTCATAAGACTCGCAATCACCTACGCATGTGCGGATTGGTATTTTCTTGCCAAGACGCACATCCAGAGACTGCAAGTCCTGCAAAACAGAACCCTACGAACAATTACTAACGCCCCTTATTACGTGTCAAATGAGACCATTCACAGATATCTTGGTATTCCATATCTAAGGGATTATGTAAAGCAACAGGCGCAGCGGCGTTATAATCAAGCGGAATCACACAGCAACCCTCTGTTGCGTGACTCAGTAGACTACACAGTAGAGCAAGTTTACAAACATTCCAGGCCGCGTCTCGCACTGTGATCAAAATTAAATTGTAAATTCAGACCAGCCAAAATTATTTCAGTATACAAAACCGCTGAAAATTATTTTTTGGAGTTACAAAATAATTCGAGTAGTCAAAATAATAATGCTTAAGCTATTTCAAATGATTTAATTCTTTTCTTTGCTTCTATTTCTTCCTTCCTTTCTCTTTTCCCCTTAAACGTGTTTGGTATCTGGGTAGCCAAACCTGACAGACTAACAGACTGACAAGACCTTTAACTAAGAGCAAAGGTCCACCGGACCGCTCTGACGAATAATGACGAACAGTAGTTGATAAGTGGTGTATTGCTTCATCAGGTTCAAAACTGTACCTGCAGCATTGCTATGTCTGCCCTTCGCCGAGAAAGGTTTGAATTCTTTAATTGCCCATCTTGATTGCACGATCTGACCCCAGGAATTCTGGGACATGAACTGAAAGGTATTTGCCAGAAAGAAATTTTGAGTGATTAACAGGTGATATCTAGTATAGATGACTGGTTTTGTAGCAACCGGACAAAGTTTTTACCGGAAGGCTACTAAAACGCTGGAATGCCCATTTAACAAGTGTTTTGATGGTAGTAGGGATCATGTAGAAAACTAATAAACATGTATAAAACGTAGGTCAGAGAATTAACCAAGAATCTTGGCAGGTTGTTCTTCATGTTCGGTGTCCGCTGAACACAGTACCTCGATGTAGAGCCTTGCCAAATTAAATCGTGAAGTAGAAGTTGCTGGGCCTGACCAGCAGGTCTAGAACACGATGATACCATCCAGGACAGTTGATGCAGTCTTGATCTACGTCATGTCCCGCTATCGAGCACTTCGTAGATGCCCATGTGGCAAATGTCAATGACAAGTAACCTTAGTAACAAAATATTAGGTTTATGTGTAAAACTGTTTTTAAGTTGTGTGCCTTTCGATTTGTGTGTGACAATGAATCCAAGAAATAGATCACGTTGATCGAAGAGCGATAATAAAATGTCCGCAAAAAACAGTATGGCGTCCATATATCTGTATTGCAATTCGTGTGATGGATCATTTTTTTCAGTTAGTATCCCATAAATATCCAAGATTCGTCTTCTACCAGTGCCTGCACTATTACCTGCAAAGACAGACCAGATCTAAAGCGCATAATATCTTTGATACCTCAAGTTGAACATTCCTAAGTTTATGTAAAAGATTCTTCTGTTACAATCTCTAGTAAATCATGGTACACATAACGGTTCGACGCTATTTTTAGTAGGAAGCAGACGGCGGAATTACTGAAGCATTACCTAATTTAACCTTAACTGCACACCGTTCATGAATATAAGCTGATTAATATGTAATACTTGTCTTCAGCAATGCAGACACCATGCTATGGTCAATACATATTATGCAGTACGATGATTCACTCCCAGCAGTGGGATTTTCAATAAATACCTAATAGGTATAATCTCACAAAGTCCCACCAAATATGATTGGATTGAGCAGCATTTTTCCAAGAAAGCTGCTCCTACGCTGCACGAGTCGGCGAATGAAACCGTGGATGTCAAAAGAATCAATTTATTAACGTTTCGATCTCCATTGCCTTTCAAAATAACAAAGCTGAAAAAGGATATTCAATAAATGTTAGATAATTGAGCCGTATTCACAAAACAAAGGATATGCTTGTATTTGCAAATTTTGAAGGAAATCCTCCAGATGGTATTTATAATTTATATTTAATTTGAAGTAAGTGCTTTTGCTTTTTGAGTAAAAGCATATCCTTCAAAGCAGTGGCATAAGTAAAAGGATATTCATAGTCTTCACCTTATACTTGGCATAGGAAGCATATCCTTAAAAAATTCTGACTGTGGTGAGTAGCAGAGCGAAGAGCTTGGACGATCCTGACTTTGAGTTAGTTGAACAAAACCCAGATGAAGATGAAGAAAATCATGAGAATGACGAACTTGCTCTCCGCCAACTAGGTCAACAAATAAGAAGATACTTGCGTATTATAACAAATAGTTTTACTGATAAAAATGTTTTTATAAATTATAATAAGTGAACATCATAAGTTACAAGTGGCTTCTGACGCTCCATCATTACTAATTTCAGCCACTTTCTTTCCCAATCTAACAATTTAATTGCTTTATTACCAGTTCTTTTTTAATCTGCTTTTTTCTTCAATCTTGATTTCATGTTGTTGATTTTTTCTAATAAGCCTTCAGTATCTAATGGTTTACCGCATGTTGATTCGTATTTTTTCAACATCTTCTTCAAGGCATCGTGCTTTCTTATTTTTATTTTTGGAACTTGTGACTTTTGCAAAATAATGGGAGCAACGGCAATTTCATCTGCGATGAACTGCAGTCATTGCCACTATTTGAGGATGACATGCTTATTAATTTGATAAAAAACTGTATCCAGTAACAACACGGAACGGTCTGTGTAAGCTCTGGAGTGCAACTGTCAGTAATGCTGAGTGAACGAACTCCCACGTTATCTACAAGCTGGAACAAGTCAGGACATGTCGCTCAAGAAACAAATACCAGTCAACCTTTCACTTCTTCTTGGAGGATATCCTCGCGAGTATAAGGTAATCATGATGAATATGAAAACAAGGATATGCTTCTACTTCTACCTTTTTCCTTATGCTTCCGAGGATATGCTTCTCTTTTATGAATACGGCTCAATGTAACAACTGAAACGTATCCTGTGGTCTTGCACGCTGATAATTCTATACGTTTTCCCGGCCGATAGGTGGAATCTTCAATGTTAGGTTTACTGACGTTTCGACTAAGCCGGTGGTTCTCTTCGGTGGTTATAATGTTTTTAACTTTTTGCTAACATAAAGAAGAATTTATTTACAACGACAGCAGTAAATTTTATGTTAAAGAGACACCTAACCACATTTGATATCCACCTATAACTATCTATAAGCAACACTAAATAAATAACAAAGAATAGAATTTTAAACGTACTACCGCATATCAAACAAATAACGTTTTAATTTGAATTTGAACTTGTTCATGTATAAAAGCTTGAACTCTTATTTTGATCGCATTATATACTAAGTGACATATAAATCCGAACACCCAGTTTAAATGGTTTTATTTTGATGTGCTACGCATTCTCCAACGCGCCTAGGCATACTTCTGATCAGATGGTCAATGTCCTCCTGTGGTATCTCATTCCAGGCAACCACCAACTCCTCTCGAAGTACTTCTAGAGTCTGAGGAGGACGTTGCAAATTGAGCAATCTCCTACCCATCATATCCCACACGTGCTCAATTGGGGATAAGTCGGGAGATCTTGGTGGCCATGGTAACAATGTGACATCATTATGTTGAAAGAAGTCTATTGTGACTCTTGCAACATGTGGTCGGTCATTATCTTGTTGGAAAGTTGGATCTGCGAGGGTGTCAAGATAGGATAAAAGATGGGGTTATAGAACTGCGTGGATATAACGCTGCGCGTTCATGTTACCTCTGATGAAGATTAAAGGTGACCTGGAACCATAAGCTATAGCACCCCAAACCATAACTCCAACAGTGTGATGAACATGTCTTTCAACAAAAACCTGTGGATTCCTCCTTTCACCACGTCGCCTTCTAATCCTGGCACGACCATCGTTCATGCCTAAACAAAATCGAGACTTGTCACTAAAGACAATACTGTTCCATTCCTGATCCCAGAGTGACCGTTGTCTGAACCACTCAAGGCGATTACGTCGGTGTTCTCGAGTTAAAGGGAGGTTAAAACAAGCCAAAACTTCTCATTCGTCGGTAAACACTTCGCATGCCAATAGGTCTTCCGTGTTCTGCAAACCATTCATTTGCAATGGACCTGGTAGTAGACTAACGGTCCCTTAAGGCCAATAATCTTAGGCGGCGATCTTCACGGTCTGTTGTTGTACGGCGGCGTCCAGTGCCCCTTGCTCTTTGCGTACGGCCTTCTCGAAGCCATGCCTGACCACACCTAACCACAGTGTCTACACTTCTTTGCACTGTAATTGCCCGAAAAGAAAGTCCAGCTTCCCGAAGTCCCACTATACGGCCCCTATCAAACTCACTAAGTTGACGAAATCGTACAGGTCTCCGTACTCTAGGCATCGTAACCGATCGTAAAGGATGTCAAGAACCATAATCCGCCAACGTTGATTCTTTACTGCGGCTGAAATATTCATTTTTAGAGCGTTAGTGAATTAAAAAAAAGCAGTATAAAAACGGGAATGTCCAACTGATAAGGCTGAAAATTTGTTCACTTGTTATTTACATTAAGATAAATACATTCACCAACTTTTATTAAAATAAAACCGTTTAAACTGGGTGTTCGGATTTATATGTCACTTAGTATATATAAACGACTTTTGGGACATTGCGGTCTTGTGTGTTTGATCTAGCATTCAGGTGGTGAGCATTTTTGCGAGGTATGGAACGTTTAATTAAACCTGGAGAATTTGGATTGTTGTCCAATTTGTGTGTAAAGTTACATAGGTCCTACTATTCACTTTAACCCATTCGCACTCTTTAATTTTGTCTGATATAGGGTCATACTTCCTTATTCCATATACTAACTAGCCTACAGCAGATATTTTGAACTCGTTGTATTTCCGCCATATCAGCACTAGTCGAACCCGGCCCATAAACAAAGCTACAATAGTTGAAATGGCTAAGCACCAAGTTCTCACACAATGTTTTCCTCAGATTCCTACTTAGAAGATGTCGATTGCTATAAGTGATTTTTAGAGAACTGAATGCTTTATTTACTGGAGCGTGAGCTTGGACCTAACTCACAGAAACTGAGCACTTTACTTGATAGTTTCTATGTAAAAGTATCTTTCAAAATATTTATGTTCTTTTATGAAAAAACTAAAATAAACTTGAACGTCGTCTGCGTATGCTATAATATGTGTAACAAGGGCCCAAGTATAGACCCTTGCGGCACCCCTGACAGAATACCTATGCTTTCCGAATACAAACCATCAATATGGTTTTTCTGAGAGCGTCCAAGTTAGTATCTCTATATCAAAAACAGTAAGGAATCAGTGAAACTATAGTACTTGAGCTTTGAACACAACAATTCATGGTTGATGGTGTCGAAAGTCTTGGAAAGATCCAAAAGCTTAAGAACGCTAGACAAACCTTGATCATACGTAATTAAAATATCCGCAGAAACCGTTGCTAATGATGTTTCAGTAGTTCTTCCCGGTCTGAATCCAGATTAGCATTCGAACAGTAGACTGAAATGAAAACCATTCATAAATTTGCATTTAAAGATGTTTTTCAGATATTTTTGAAACAGCTGGTAGAAGAGATATAAGCCTAACATCTAGTAGTTTATCGATAGCAGATTTCCATAGAACTGGCATATAAGACCGCTCTTTGACAGAAATTGGTTACGTGCGCTGTATATTTGTCAATGAAGGCGCTGCATAATTTGAGCAGTTTTGCATTGATGTTATAATCACCAACAGCATATGGTTTTACCCTATACAAGATCATGCGCACTTCTTAGGCAGTTATCATTCTGAACTAGAAGCTTAAATTAGCATTATGAACATTATCTTTATTATTATTATTCTTTTATTTATCGACACACAGTGCTGGAAACTGAAACAGTGTAAATTTCTCCCCTTGTCATGTATATTATCAGGATCTCGGTACTCGATAACTACTTGCTTTCCTCTTGTCCTTCGAGCATCAGCCTTTTGAGAGGCACTAATAAATCAAAAATACTTTTGACTATGAATCCTATAAATAGAAAATGAAATTTTATTAAGAACGAATTAAACCAATATTCAAACCTCGAAACCAAAAGAAATACTAATGGAAACCCAGGAAAATATATGTCAAGGTGAAAACTAAAAATATATCAGCTAGGGTAATGGCCCTCAGCTGCGACGTGGACAGTAATGACATACAATCAATCAATCAATAACCTTTATTTCCATACAGACAATGTATAACTGTATTGGAATTGTCACTTTTTCGTTCGCTACAAACCTACAACTAATCTCAAATTGCAAAGTTCAAAAATTCATCAACACGATAATAGCACTTGTTTATCAAAAATTGCTTCAACTGTAACTTGAAGTCGTTAATATTTTTAACCGAGGTATTGTGGCATGGTAAATTATTAAAAAGAAGCGGACCAATTTTATTAGGTGATCGAAATGCCGCTTTTGATTTGCTGAAGTTTACATATAAATTATTAAGTCCTTGTATCATAATTATGCATATCACAATTCCGCTTGAATTTTTCAATATTTTTAAAAACATGTAAGCACAATTCATATATATATATACAACGAAGGGACAGTTAAAATGTTGAAACTTATAAAATATTTTTTGCAAATTTCTGTTGGTGAGATTCCTGCTAATGATCGGATGCATCTTTTTTGAGACACAAATACATCTTCACAGCGCGTTGACCAACCCCAGAAACATACTCCATATCTTAATCTCGAATCCACATTAGCAAAATAAACTTGTATCAATTGTTCAGCTGTTAAGATGGTTTTTAATTGCCTCAACACATAGCTTTGAGAGTACATTTTTGATGTGAGAAATTAGCAGTGGGTCTTTCAATTTAAGTTCGAATCAAAATGAACTCCAAGAAATTTCACTTCTCCTCTAAAATCGAGTTGATCATCACCCAATCTAACTTGAACCCCTTCTACAGTTTTTTGAGCATGATGAAAATGAATAAGCGTTGTTTTGGAAGGATTCAAGTAAAGTGAGTACTGGTTAAACCATGAATTGATATTCCTAATTAAGTTACATTTATCTTCCAAAATTATATTTGAATTACTTGATATTATGGCAGAAACGTCATCAGCATATGCTGTAAAATGGGTATCTGGATGAACATTATCAAACTGATTAATGTATAAGAGGAAAAAGATTGGTCCAAGATTAGAGCCCCGAGGGACTCCATTCGAGATGTCAAACGTACTTGACACAAAGTTTTTCATATTATTCCCTGCATCAAGATATTCTGCTGAAACATATTGTTTTCTTTGGACTAAAAACGATCTGGCCCATTTAAGAGACTGACTGAAAAAACCATATTTAACAACAATCTCCAAGAATTTGTCGTGATCAACGCAGTCGAATGCCCTACTGAGATCACAAAATTCCCCATTAGGGCACTCGCCCGCGTCGATGTATTCTATAAGCTTCTCATAAAAGGAATGTATGGCTGACATTGTGGTCTTACCATCTGTGAAACCATGCTGGTTTTGAGACAAAATATTGTTGTTCTTAAGATGTAGAAGAAGTCTATCCAAATAGGCATATTCAAACACTGTAGAAAGTACAGACGGCACAGTGATTGCCCTGTAGCTTGTAATATCAAGCTCGTTCCCCTTTTTTAAAGTTGGTATAACTTTGCCTAGTTTCAGAGTACTTGGGAACTCTCCCCAGCAAAATGAGATACTGATAAGGTGTGTTATTGATTTATTATAAGATGTAGTATTTCTTTTACCAGAAAATTGGGAATGTCATCAAAACCGCAAGATTTGGAATCTTTTAATTTTCTCAAAAGTAAGTTACTGAGCTCATTATATTTATAAGGTATTAATTTTTTGTATTATATCATTTGAAGCATTTTTAAAAAAATCATTGAACATATTTGCCAATAGCTGAGGGTCGTACACTTTTTCATTTTGATCTTTATGTAGAACTATATTTTTTCGAACTTTGTTGTCATTTTGCCAGCACGCTTTGGTAGTGTTTTAGACAATACAATTTTGTTTTGGTGGAATGATCTTTTTGTGTCTCTGATCAATTTTTTATGTGCCTTTTTAGCATCATTATACAGTGACTTTAGTCTTGGATGTATTTGTGAAGTATGATATAAATCTTTCAAATTATTGCTTGAATTTCTTACGTTATGTGTAACCCGACTTTTTGTGCCGTTTCCCTTACAGGCTTTATGTAAAGGAAAATGATTATTAAAATAGTACAAAAAGATATTAAAAAAAATTCCAAACCACTCAGACACTGTAAAGCTAGAGTAAACTGACAGCCAAGATTCGTTTGATAAAGATTATTTACAGTCGCTAATTGCGTTTTGATAAAACTTCTTTTGTTCAGGTAAATTTTGTCCGATTTCTTGGAGCAAACATCGAAGTCCCCCAGAGTCGTTCTGTGATCTGAAACTGTATTATCATAGACACAGGAAACGAACTGAGTAATATTGGTAAAAACGTGATCAATGCTTGTGGCTGAAGTATCTGTCACTCGGGTTGGCCAACCGCCTTTATGATACAAACCAAACCTAGAGAAAATATTACACAATTTCATAAGTCGTAACAACCTTTTTGACGTCCCAAGTGTGAAGCCTCACTGCACTTCACACCCTTGGCTGGAAAGCAGCTAAGGTGAAAGGTAAGCGCGATCCTGGCGGGAAACAACATTTATGCTAAGACTGGCGTGGTATATCAGACCCCAGAAACCTTGGTAATTCTATATCCATTGATGAGAAAGAAATTTAAATTGATCGCCGCGTGCGGCATTACACGTGGTACCAGAAGAGGAAGAAACTGATGCCCTTAACGTCTGTGTCTTCTAGGCACTACCGTTTTACATAATATATCGATAGCATTGCACATTGAAGTTTCGATGCGATTTGAAATTGAATTTTTGTTACATACACATGTATTCGCGATGTATTTTCTTGTTGCCTATTATTCTGCCAATTCATCAAACGACAAACAAGCAGTTGTGTTTTTCGTATATCCGCTAGCATACGAATATCGCCGTGCATTCACAATGACACAAATCGTTACTTAAGCCT
This sequence comes from Acanthoscelides obtectus, assembly GCA_963669975.1. Classification (NCBI taxonomy): domain Eukaryota; kingdom Metazoa; phylum Arthropoda; class Insecta; order Coleoptera; family Chrysomelidae; genus Acanthoscelides; species Acanthoscelides obtectus. The sequence continues at coordinate 24,487,037 of CAVLJG010000010.1, read as the reverse complement.
CATACATATTTCGTCAAACAGCTTGCAACTAACCTTGACGCGTCTTCTAAGAAGTATTAAAATTTAAAGATGCCACAAAAATTGGGTGTTATATGCTAAGCCTACAAAGTACGAGGAAGTACACTTGAACCTCTGACACATTTCTCATGTTTATTAATTGTTGTCGTTTACTGCTACTATGCATATACTTACCGGGTGTTTCAAATCACCATTGGAATCGTAATACCAAGTCGGCTAAAGGAAGAAAAATTTGCGGAGATTAATCATAATGTGACATTTCGTCCCTTGTCCTCAATCATCAACTATATTCTCCCTTATGGTTGCCACAAAAGATTTTTGCAAAAGTGAATGGATTTTAATTCTGATTCCAGAAATGTTTATGTTATACAGGGTGTTTCAGTTTATTGTTGCATAACTTTAAGATTCGATAGAACTTTTAAAATTAATGCATAAATTCTATATAAACATGGGTCGAAAATGCGTGGCTTCCGAAATACAGGGTGTTTAAATTTACTTTCTAAAATAGTTTTTTTTTAAATATTTCGAACAATATTTGATGTGTAAAAGTGAAAAGTGGTATAGAAGGGTTCTTTGGTACGACAAAACCAACCTTGGGCATAGTTTTACTGTAGCCGCTAGAGGGCGCTCTCTACTGTACATGTAGTGTATTAAAATGACCGAACATTTTTTCTTAGTGCAATTTTTTGCTTTTTGAATAAAAAAACTGATTCTTCGCACTTTTCAACATAGAAAAGCTCTCTTGTGAATGAATTTTCGTTATAGTTAGCCGTTTTTGAGATATCTCGATTTTTAAGGTTCGATGCATTTTTAATTATTTAGGATAAAATAACGTTAAAAGTCAGTATCTCGATAATTTTTAGAAGTAGGCTGTGCCAGCAAATATTTTGAAATTGAAAGCAGGATTAGGTTAAACGTCAATTAGTTGACAGTTAGTTTTGTTGTCTGTTGAAACCTGAAACGTTTTTTTTTGCAATTGTGAATGCACGAAATTTAGTTTCTTTTACATGTTTTTTTTTGTAAGTATTATAAAAATGCCATTTTCATTCTCCAATCAAGAGTTAGCGGATATTCGTTTTGTGTATGGCTTTGTAAATGGAAACGCAGCAGAAGCAGCCACAGTATACGCACGAAGATTTCCAAACATACGACATCCAACTCGCTCAGTATTTGTAATAGTGAATCGCCAAATAATTGAAAATGGTTTTGGAAATCTCCAAAGGGATCAAAACATAAACGTTCGTCAGCGCAGATTTACCCGTATGATTCTGCGTGAGTTTGATAGAGATCCGACCACAAGTGTTAGGAGAGTTTCTGGTGCCTTGAGAATTTCAGCAAGCCATGTTCACCGCGTTCTTAGAAATGACCATAGACGTCCTTGCCATTTGCAACCTGTGCAAGGACTACAGCCAGGGGACGGAGAACGAAGAATCAAATTTTGTCAGTGGATTCTTGATAGAACTGATAATAATAGGGAGTTTTTAAGTAACGTTTTATGGACCGATGAGTCATGCTTCACTAGACGTGGAGTGGTAAATTTTCATAATCAACATATTTGGTCGCATGAAAATCCGCATGCAGTTCGGGAAAGAAATTTTCAGCATGAATTTAGTGTGAACGTGTGGATTGGTATCTACTGTAATCAACTATTTGGACCATACCTTTTGCCTGCAAGGTTAAATGCTGCGACCTTCTTGGAATTTTTGAAGGCTGAACATGCAAATATGTGGGATGGTGTTATGTTAGATTTAAGAAGATTGGCCTGGTTCCAACTTGATGGTTGTCTAGCTCATTATTCGAGAATAGTTAGAAACTGGCTGGACGAAAATTATCCAGAAAGATGGATCGGCCAGTCGCCTGGCCTCCACGATCCCCTGACCTAAATCCATTAGATTTCTTTGTGTGGGGATTTCTAAAAGAAAAAGTGTACCAGACTCCCGTAACCACAAGCGATATGCTAATAGACAGAATCAGGAATGCATGTGATGAAATAAGGCCTCATTTGAATAATGCTATACCACGTTCGATCATTCGTAGATGTGAATTGTGTATTGAACAATTGGGTTTACATTTCGAGCAACTACTTTAGATTTTGTATGTTTGCATCGAACCTTAAAAATCGAAATATCTCAAAAACGGCCAACTATAACGAAAACTCACAGGAAAACTTTTTTATGTTGAAAAGTGCGAAGAATCAGTTTTTTTATTCAAAAAGCAAAAAATTGCACTAAGAAAAATTTTTCGGTCATTTAGTACACTACAGGTACAGTAGAGAGCGACCTCTAGCGGCTACAGTAAAACTATGCCCAGGGTTCGTTTTGTCGTACCAAAAAACCCTTGTATACCAATTTTCACTGTTATACATCAAATATTGTTCGAAATATTTAAAAAAAAAACTATTTTAGAAAGTAAATTTAAACACCCTGTATTTCGGAAGCCACGCATTTTTCGACCCATATTTATATATACTTTATGCATTAATTTTAAAAGTTCTATCGAATCTTAAAGTTATGCAACAATAAACTGAAACACCCTGTATACTGACATCAACAAGCCTTGGTTATTTCAAAAAAGATAAAACAAATTCTTTCGTTTATCGACTAAAGCAAGCGCTATTTTAGCTCGGCGCAGTCTCCATACAGAACAATTCAGCCGTACGGGTATGAAATGCGCTTCAGTACCCTGCCGCACCCTCGAGGCCTTTAGTTACTTTTAAATATTACTATCAGTGTCTAAAAATTAGGCTGCTCCCAGTGTCCTGCTACCCTCAAATAATATGATAACGTTAGCATTACCTTGTATTTCAGTCGATTAGTCAAGAACAACTTAAAGAAGATTGTTACTTTTTTTTAACTTTGGTGTGGCGAGTACCAAACAGGAGAACTTGTAACTAAATTAATGTGTTATCGAAAACTTCTAAAATTGGCGACGCCAGCTGTTCTGTGAATAGTGAGGTGATATTTCTAATACTGAAACTACATATATCTACCATATTTATTTCAGTTTTGAATTCTTGTTACCCTTGAAGTTCGCAACCCATTCAGTAAAATCGCAAATGAGGACAGTCTACCTATGTTCAGTTGATAAAAACTGATGGCTGATGATATTGTGATTTGATGATTTCAAAGCTTACGAAATACTGCTTCTCTTCCATATTAATAATGTATGGCATAAACATTTTGGAAATCAGAAGTAAGAACACCGCTCATCTCGTCGGTCATCTCACGAAGTGACGTATATTACATTTAGATAATTGTTCAGGAGAGGCGAAAAACGAAATTGCTTCATATTTGAATTGCTTTAAATCCTGATATGATTGAGTTTTAGATCTGATATATTTATATGTCATTCAGTGCTATGCAAGTTATAAATACCTTTCACGTAAGAGACCACAACTATTCACACTTCTGAGAAAAAAAGTTTGAATGCACATTCGTCACTTCGTGTGAAACTAAATCTTGAGTTTTTGGAGATACGTCTCTTTAACTAAATGTATAGGGAAGGCACAAAAAATAAATAGCTAGATAAAAATCAAATAGCGTTCTATTACAAAATAAAACAAACAGTACTAAAACATTGAAAAACATTGAAAAACAAATAAATCAAATTCACATGAGAAGAAAGTAAGATTATGTTGCAATCTATAAAACATACACCTTGTTATTTTTTTGCTAGATTATATTGGACGCAAAAGAGCTATTACTAATAAAGTAGTATTAGACACTGACAAGGGTTCAATCCTAGGTTATGCCAATTCGTCACTATGGGGAAGAGTAAGGAAAAACTGTTGATGTTCCGGTAAACGAATTACGGGAGTTTCTCCTTGACACAAGGAAACCAAGTCTTTATATTTTTTACCAGATATCTTTGGTTGTTCCTTGTTCAGTTGGGGTAGTTCTAATTTTGAGAGATCAATGTTTAGACGTTTTAGAACTATACAGTCGTATTCGGGCTCTAAATGGCTGTTTTTGAAAAATATTTTTAGCGGGGAAGCTTGTGTAACTAACATTTCCATTACATCGGTCCACTTAACGTTCTTGCCACTTTCGCTGGTTCTAATACTCAGGATTCTAAGATCTTTCGATAACGACTTATAATCTTCAAAGTCGCTGAACTTCATTGGAACAACGTTGTAAGGGCTGTTTCTTCGTGCCAGACTTATTATTGGATATAGCTGAGAAGGCAAAAATACATTACCAGCTTCCTTTTTCGCACCTTCAACCAAAAATGATTCTGGACGTGATTGTTGTGGACTTTCTGTCAGCGGACAAACTTCAACATGTCGCTCTGAGTTTCTATTTATTTTTTTGACATGCTCGGAACAAGTATCTGAGTCTTACAACATGTGCCCCCAACAAAGTAAAATGAAGCATCGATGGCAGGCGCTCCAGACTTCCCGCCTGCAATTGGCAACCTCGCACAATCCCCATGACGGATCTGGGTCTGAGTGAGTCGTAAGTTGGCGATGGACTGTGTGATTGAGGAGTTATTAACTTCTTAACTAATGAAGACAGTGCAGCCTCATCGTCCTCACTCCATGCCGGCTTCAATTTATTTAGCGGAATATTGTCTGCAGAGTTGCTACTGCTGTCCTCTATGGTTTCAAGAGCTAAGACACATCCCCAATACCACTTCTTTTTAAAAAACATCTTAACTCGTCTTCCTACTGCAATGGTCTCCGAGTTACACGTATGAAGTTCACTAGCGTTCACCACGTTTTTGGTACCATCCTCCCAGAGCACTAGGACATCCATGTCTGCTACGTGTTCTCACCTGCAACAGGGGTGGTTTCATAGTAAAGATTTCTGTTAAAAAATATGCAATGACATCAACTAACTGTTTATAAGAACTGTACTTAATAACATTTTGTACATGATAACGACACACAATTGATGATATGAAACTTAAAAATACTTGCACACCACGTTAAATGCCTTTATTACTTATCTCTCTATAAACAAACTGATTACCACACACTAGGTACTAACTAGGTCGCTTACAATCTTCAAAAAAATATACCTAATAATCGGTTAATACAGACGACATAACCTCGCAATCCACATACCACTGCACGTGCATCTACTTGACTGAAACAATTAAATTACAGAGTTACAGACGACGCAACTCAACAAGATCTGACAGGTTAACAGTAGATACGCCGCAATTGTTGGCATTGATATTTACATATAAATTTCACACGAACAGACGTAACTTACTATACGACTTTTCGTGTGAAACAAATGCTTATTTTGTAAGATACGCCAAAAAATCAAATGCTTTTATACCATCAAGTAAAAGAGCTACAGATACGCTGCTTCATGAGATCAAAGTGGGTGCACAGACCACTTGTTTACCGGCGTAACTCAATTTTGAAAATTTTGTTAGATACGTCACTTCGTGAGATGACCGACGATCTGTGCAAACATCTAATATGGATTCAATAAGAAGGGAACGAAGATGATTGATGACAGAAGAAAAAACGTCACATTAAATTCTAATTATTCCACCTTGTAGAGTATAAAAAGCGGCAATGTTAGTGTGTAATTTATGTTATATTCCACCTACAATAAAGCCAGAAAAAGTTGTGGCGTTCTAGAGAATTGTTTGTTTTGTATGTCTATCTTTGCAAATTCTCTGTCCGAGAACCTAACTGCCTACATGAAAATTTTCGTTTTTCGGAATTGAAAATTTATATTATAAAAGCCTTTTTGTTCAAAATCTCCCAAAAAAACCTAAAAACGTCGACAGGAGCGAAAAAAAATATTGAAATGTGCTTAAAAAAATGTTAAAAGCCGTTTTACGCAGATTTGTACTTGGCAACATGCATATATACGCTAAAGGAATCCTTTTGAAAGATTTTGTGTGAAAAATATGAATGAGAATATTTTTCATATAAGAAGGCTATTATGGTTGCTATGCAAAGTTGGCCATCTGGTGTACTCGTACATAAATGTTGTAGTTTTGTTAAGAGCTTAACGATTCTACTCCGACCTCAACTCATGGGTTGCTGGCGAGACTATTTTCAGGCGTTCCAAGCTTTCCCAATGTCATTTACAGCGGGTTAAATCAAGCACAGTCTCTCGATCATCAGATTCTATTGGCCAGCAGCTCAGGACGGAAGTCAATACGACCACGCAATCGCTATTGTTTTGTCGCTGCATACTTGTTGTTTAACCATACCATATGTATAGTAGCTTCAAATAATAAAAACACTACGAGCCCCTCCCCACTTCAGTTAGCCCACTTTGTACCAAAATATGCCTTTATAAAATAAACATGACGAAACTATTTACTTCTAATTTATTTTCTCAAAAACATTTTAGATACACTCTAGTCGTAAAAAATACATATTTGAAACCACTTAGACCTATAACTAATAGAACATCTGAACAAATAAACAATATGCGAATAATTGCAACAATTGAAAGATTACCATTGGGTAACATCACCTTTATTTTTATTACGGCTGAAATTCTTTGGGGCATAGTGTTAACCAAATTTTGGCAAAAATTTGGTGTAAAACAATCCCATATTTCTTGAAGCTTTTGTCTCAGTTCGCTGATTGTACGAGCAGGATGTTTTCGTAGAACATTTTTATCTTGTGCCACAAAGTTTCAATAGGTGACAGATCTGGACTGCTGGAAACCCGTTTTATAAGAAGTACATTATTCTCTTCCATCCATTTTATTGGTTTTTTTGAGGTATGTCACGATGCTCCATCTTGCTGAAACACAAAATCTTGGCCGGATGTCAAACATTCTACCATCACTGGTAAAAGCGATTCTTCTCAAATTGCCAAATATTTGTTTGTATCCACATTTCCATCAATAAAATGAAGTTTTCCTACTCCTTTTGATGACATACTGCCCCAGACCATAATGGATGCTGGAAATTTCACTTTTCTCTTCAGACAGTCAACACGGAATGCTTCATTTTTTTGCGAATAACTCTACTGCGACTGTCACCAACACAAACTTCGAATCGGGCCTCATCACTCCATTGTATTGCACACCATTGTTGAGGTGTCCATTGTATATGTTCTTTAGCCCATCTAGGCCGTTTTTTGCTTTTGCAGTGGAGTTAATAGAGGCTTTTCTTTGGCCTATAAACAAGTTGTGCACTTGTAGAGTTTTTACTTCACTTTTTTTTATAAGAAAACTTACCTTGCAAGTGCTAAATCCCAGTTTGTGGGCCTCTCTATGAGTTGTGGACCTCGAAATTCTCCTTCCAACAGCATCACTCCACAGAGCACTTAATTGTAAATAATTGGCACGCTTGTTTTTCACGATTATTCTTCTTAATGCTCTTCGGTCGGCGTTTGTGATATTATTTTTTTTCACATATCGTGGCTTAATATTAACTGAACCAGTTACGTTATATCTTCTAACAATATTTCTCTCACTGTACCGCGATAAGTCTAACAAAGTTGGATTTCTGAGTTTGATTTTCCGGAATTAAAAAATTTAATTATCAGTAACCGAATTTTCTCACTAATAATCTTTCCTCTACCCATTTTGAAAACCTTAACTACCCAAAACTATTTTAAAAGTATTCTGACAGCTGTGATTAATAAAAACAATTGTCATGGCTGTTATTTTTCACAGCCACCTAAGCGTTATAGACTGATTTTGCATTAAAATGATATTAGGTCGATATGCTGCAATTGCAACATGTGCATGCTGCAAATTTGATTAGGGAGTGATAAAGTTGGTGTTTTCTACTATATATTATCAAAATATTCGTTGTTAATATTTTAAACCTATAACACCCTGCTACATTTTTATTATTTGTGTTTGATAAAAAAAACTTCAATAGTTAGGCCAACTGAAGTGGGAAGGGTTTCGTACTATTTACAGACTAGGAAAAATAATTGTTAGTGAGCAATGGAACTCTACGAAGCGGATAACCTGCCACTGTGCCAAAACGACTCACAGCCTCTAGATTTTAAAACCGGTAGGTAATTCTCTTTCGGGGAGCATCATCAAGGGCATCTTCCTTGACACCAATTTGCCTTTTTTTCTCTGTCTTTGTGGATGCTTTCTATTTTCACCTGTGTCACGCATACGATCCGAGTAAGAGCAATGTGTTCAGCACCTCAAGTATATTCACAAATTATTGTACTTGCCTATAAATATTATTTAAATAAGACAACTTGCAAAGAAAAACTGCTTAGTACCTTCGATGAAGTATACCTCTCATCAAAATGTTGTTATATTTTCGTGACAAGAATCCTCAAACAAAAAAGTCGACTTTGTTGTATTATGTTTTATTTACATTTTTGCTTCTTAGTATGATTATTCTAGTATAAATGGAAAACGAAAATGTAAATGCGATTTTCGCTACCATGCTTTCGCAAATACTTATGTACTATAATATAATTTGAAACATTGCTTACTTCGAAATGTATCTTTCTACAAGGTGCAATTTTCGGTGCAATTTTAATACATTTACGTTAAAAAGTCAGGTTCTTTTTCCACACCTTTTGCAGGTTTTATTGACTACGGAGCTTGGCAAATGACATCAAAAAACTATAGATATTATCACCTCGAGTAACTACAATATTGTCTAGAAAACTCTTTTCTATATAAATATTGTATTTAAAGTACCGTAACGAAAAAAGTCAAAAATCAAAGGTCAACTTAAAGACTAGTATTTCAACAAACTAAATCCATATTTTCATCCATTATAGAGTTTTTGTTGGGTTGGAAGTGTTCATTTCCTGAGCCGAATTTTCGGCGTAAATATCATTTGTTTTCTAAATGAAACTTTTATAAGTTAGCGCCATTCAGATTTTTCTTTCTCTTGAAGTAGTTGACAATTTTCTTGGAGGATAGGATTGAATATCGGTTCTTCAAAAGAGCATGTTTCAGATATAACTAAAAAATTTATTTATAATATTCGGATCACATAAATGAATTGAATCACAATAATTTTCACAGCAACATCTTAAATTCTACTATACCTAGGTGCTATTGAGGACCATTTGTTAATTGAGCCTGCGCTTGGGTGCTACCAGCATGTTGAGGAGCAAACTCGTTTTGCTGTTGGGGGTTTCCAGGGTGTTGCGAAGATAGCTGACCTCCAGGTTGGACACTGTTGTTAGGTTGTTGACTTTGACCTTGAACTGATCTAGCGATGCCTTCCGGTACTGGCGGAGCGGTAGGCAGATGGTCACCCTGAGGTTGGTAGCCATTTTCGTCTGCAACGTACCTGTAGAAAGAAGCAGTCGTTAATAGATAGATAGATAGACATGGGATGGAAAAAACAATTAATGTTACAAAAAAATTGACAATTGAATAACAGGTAACAAAAAAAAAAATAACTGAAAAGGTTACATATGAGATGTGATCGACAAAACTGACTTGTGAACAATGGAGAAAGGACAGAAATTAATGCAGCAGATGTTACCTGCTAAGTTAAGATTGTTGTGAAGTGAATTTCTATTGGGGAATAGACATGTAGATATTTCAAAAGTTTATTCTTAACATATGCGATATGTGTTGCACAGTGAGGTACAAATCAAGACACCATACTTGCTGTGTACATAGCATGTTGATAGAATTTTCAAAACTGTATTAGCTGAAGAAACGGTGGTATCTACATGTATATTGACAGAAGAAACTTTCCTTGATGGAAGATAATTCCTGAATCATCTACTTGCTTTTGACACTAAAGGCTATCGTTTCCAAGGTAATATTCAAAAACTGAAATATACTGTTTTCCTAAGAAGCATACAACAAAGCCCTTGTCAGCATTCAGGTGGAGATGATTTGCTTGGGACCATGAAGATACTGACACTATATCTTTCTGCAAGACAAGGCCATTCAATTGGTAGTTCTTGTTGAGTAATGTATTTTCAAATCATACGTATTTAATAATATTGAATAATGCAAGTCAGAGTTAGATCGTTTATGTATAACAGAAAGAGTAAAGGTCCTAGATTTGAACTTTGCAGAATTTCTGAAGTAAGTCTTATAAGCGGTGAACAGTATCGAGTTAAACAATGTTACAAGATCTTCAGAGAACCCAATGACACTCTTTTCTAATAGGATGCATACAAACAACATCAGCTTGTCCCTTATCATCTCAAGCTTCGCAAATATTTTGTGTCAATGTGGAAGATATGGCGTAGTATTTGGGGTAAGAAAAAAAATTGAATTTCGAACCTTTGCTACCGAATTGAATTGAAATCTCCCGCGGTCAAGATCATGGTATTGAAAACTCTTCCTGATTAAAGCTTCCATTGGAACGACATAGAATGTACAACGTTTCGTCAACACCACCTTGTCCAGTTTGACGTACCTAATGAATAGCAACCACTTATTAATACAGTAACTTGGCGTCGAGAACGGAGATGGGAAGCAACTAATTTAACAGGCATCCTATAGAAAACCAGTAATGCAGAGATGTACTGCATTTCACGGGTATATCTGATCATTATAGTATTGACAATTTTGAAGAGTACGGTTATTATACTAAGTGACATATAAATCCGAACACCCAGTTTAAATGGTTTTATTTTAATAAAAGTTGGTGAATGTATTTATCTTACTGTAAATAACAAGTGAAAAAATTTTCAGCCTTATCAGTTGGACATTCCGGTTTTTATACTGTTTTTTTGGCGGATTTTGGTTCTTGACATCCTTTACGATCGGTTACGATGCCTGGAGTACTGAGACCTGTACGATTTCGTCAACTTAGTGAGTTTGATAGGGGCCGTATAGTGGAACTTCGGGAAGCTGGACTTTCTTTTCGGGCAATTGCAGTTAGAGTGCAAAGAAGTGTAGACACTGTGGTTAGGTGTTGTCAGGCATGGCTTCGAGAAGGCCGTACGCAAAGAGCAAGGGGCACTGGACGCCGCCGTAGAACAACAGACCGTGAAGATCGCCGCCTAAGATTATTGGCCTTAAGGGACCGTTTCTCCACTACCAGGTCCATTGCAAATGAATGGTTTGCAGAACACGGAAGATCTATTGGCATGCGAAGTGTTTACCGACGAATGAGAAGTTTTGGCTTGTTTTCATACCGGCCACACTGGGTCCTCCCTTTAACTCGAGAACACCGACGTAATCGCCTTGAGTGGTGCAGACAACGGTCACTCTGGGATCAGGAATGGAACAGCATTTAGTCAGTCTTTAGTAACGAGTCTCGATTTTGTTTAGGCATGCACGATGGTCGTGCCAGGGTTAGAAGGCGACGTGGTGAAAGGAGAAATCCACAGTTTTTTGTTGAAAGACATGTTCACCACACTGTAGTAGTTATGGTTTGGGGTGCTATAGCTTATGGTTCCAGGTCAACTTTAATCTTCATCAGAGGTAACATGAACGCACAGCGTTATATCCACGAAGTTCTAGAACCCCATCTTTTACCCTATCTTGATACCCTGGCAGGTCCAACTTTCCAATAAGATAATGCCCGACCACATGTTGCAAGAGTCACAATAGACTTCTTTCAACATAATGATGTCACATTGTTACCATGGCCACCAAGATCTCCCGACTTCTCCAATTGAGCACGTGTGGGATATGATGGGTAGGAGATTGCTCAATTTGCAACGTCCTCCTCAGACTCTAGAAGCACTTCGAGAGGAGTTGGTGGTTACCTGCAATGAGATACCACAGGAGGACATTGACCACCTGATCAGAAGCATGCCTAGGCGCGTTGGAGGATGCGTAGCACATCAGGGCGCATCCACACATTATTAAAGGTCAAAGGGCTTTAAAGCAGTGCAATCATTTTGAAATTTTTATCATTTACTTCACTTCACTTCACTAAGTACTTACTACTACTAAAATTTTATTAAAATAAAACCATTTAAACTGGGTGTTCGAATTTATATGTCACTTAGTATATTAATTTAGTCCCAAAGAACGTAGTATTGAATATCCAACCATGAAAGTTTTTATAAGCTAAACAAACCACAAAGTACTCTCACCTCAGGTTAATCATGTGTCCACCTTCATCAGTGTAAGAAATGCTGCCTTCAATTACTTGTATCCTATCTGTAGAACTCTCTGGGTTGTCTTTAAGGTAGCCACTCTCATCAACTTTTATTCCATTGGCTGTCTCGAAACTGTAAATGAAGGTCTTGTGCTTATCATGGATATGCGCACCACTTACATTCAGTTTATAAACGACTCCTACAGCAATTGAAAATTGTAGAGGCTTACCTGAATTTGAACGATCCATCCGGGTTGATTTCTTCCGTTTGACTGATAATAGGAACTGGTGTTGATCCGGCATTTGCTGAAGCTAGCTGATTTTGCTGAGCTTGTGGTCTACTCAAGACAGGCACTACCACAGCAACAAAAAATCCCTGATAGAGAAAAACATTAAACATGTGAATAATTTAGCTTGCGAAACAGAATCTGTGCTTATCTATCTCATCTGATCCATCTTTTTCTAATCAAGTTGCGACCTTTGGAAGTCAGGTACATATCGATATTTTTGTCACACTCGATGTTCTGGAGTGACTTACGATACAAATGTGTTATCCTTCAGAAACTGTCCAAGTCTCAGGTATTTTAGATCTAGTGCGCTTGGTTATTAAACAGATTTTCAATTTTACGGTAAAGCGGATTCAGCTTCAAAAGTGCATAGGAGATTTTCGTTTTGTTAAGGTTGTAGTTAGGATTGGTCATAAGCTACAGTAACGTTAGAGATTTTTGTATGATCAAGGTGTTGTCTAGTCGCACATTTTTTCGGAGTTTAAATGCAAGTGACCATTCCGTTTTCAAGAAGACCCATACATCGCTTACATGGGCTCTTTTAAAAAACTTTTTAATTTCTGTAACAGAAAGACGATCGTATGAAACTGGTAGCACATTAAAACGTAACCTGAAAATCCACCACTGTTTTTGGAATATCTGGCTCAAAATTTGCCAAATTCGGGGTTACGATGGAATCAAAGAGTAGTTTTCAGATACGTGTTTTAGAGATGGACAATTGTAATCCCTTGCAGTCATTCTATTATGCAGACAACACGTTCGGTTTTGAAATAATGATCTACCAATTAAAGCTTTGCTGTTCCTGAACTCAATCTTAAACATACTTAATTAAACGAATTCTTGAGCAACTTTGAAAAATTTCAAAATTTTTAAAACAACTCAAGAACTTTTTTTGATTTTGTTTCCTGGTTTGCAAATCATCTAGATTAAATAACTGCATCAGAAATGGATCAGCCAAATTATAAATCAGTATCAGCCCTTACCAGCCTAAACATAATTGTGGAATGTTGTACAGTTGTTACTTCTTCAGACTACTTACTACTGGACACTTGATCAATTGTTATGCTATTTATACTCACACACCACTAAAACTTTATGTGTGTATGAAGTGCTAATCAATATGGCCTTACTCAGATTGAGGAACGATCGAAATAATGTTAGACAAATATTGCATCTAAGACTGAAAGTTAGGAGAAAACAATTTGCATATTACATTCAGCAAGCAATGTAAATAAGCAATTGCATATTTCGTACTAAGTGGTTGTTAGCATTGTCGGGGTCAGATGTCAAACACCTTGATTTCTTGATAGTGTGAAGAGGGCCTTATGCAATTTCACGGAGCGGCTACACATTTTTGTCATTCTGGAACCAATAATTAAACATATTATACAATGAGGTATTACGTCTTATAGAGAATACTTCACAAATGGAATAATGAGGCTAAAATTAATTGCTGTGTTATTTAATGAGTAATGCTTTGTCAGCAAAGTGACACCGCTGCTTGAGTCGTTTTCTACTTGTCTGGTTCACTCCGGCTCGTACTTACAAGAATAACACGAAAAGTTCCTATAAACAAGGTTCGCGAATATACACGGTATTCTTAACATTGCTTTTCATAACCTTTTTTGAGAAACATTTTTAATTCAATCGTTTTGGAATGTTACAAGTGGAATCCTGAAGCTTTCTTGTCTGATATACATTCAAGAAAGTTGAAGTCAATGGAGTTGAAGACACCGGAAATTTTATAAACCGTGTCATTAAATATCGACCCCCCAACGTTAATTCTGAAGGATATTTTGTCCTCAATCAGTCTTATCAGTGACGTATGAAATGATGCCGTGTATCGTGGTACCTTTCCCTATCACCTTTCGATGTATTTTCTGCACTTGTGGCATACAATATTCAAAGTTTACGTCTATAGTTCACTAGGTACTCTTTCAGTTTCAATTAGTTTTTAATTCTAATATGAAGATGGTTGTAAAGCTTCTATCAAATGGTTCTTCAGCTTCAAATGTTAAATAATTCCATTACGTTAGATATAAAATACATTAGTCTGCAAAATTGTTGAAGCCACCAGTGTTCTAAATTATTAGCAAAATACTGAGATATACTAAGTGAGATATAAATCCGAACACCCAGTTTAAATGGTTTTATTTTTAATAAAAGTTGGTGAATGTATTTATCTTACTGTAAACAACAAGTGAAAAAATTTTCAGCCTTATCAGTTGGACATTCCGGTTTTTATACTGCTTTCTTTAATTCACTAATGCTCTAAAAATGAATATTTCAGCCGCAGTAAAGAATCAACGTTGGCCGGATTTTGGTTCTTGACATCCTTTACGATCGGCTACGATGCCTAGAGTACAGAGACCTGTACGATTTCGTCAACTTAGTAAGTTTGATAGGGGCCGTATAGTGGGACTTCGGGAAGCTGGACTTTCTTTTCGGGCAATTGCTGTTAGAGTGCAAAGAAGTGTAGACACTTCGGTTAGGTGTTGTCAGGCATGGCTTCGAGAAGGCCGTACGCAAAGAGCAAGGGGCACTGGACGCCGCCGTAGAACAATAGACCGTGAAGATCGCCGCCTAAGATTATTGGCCTTAAGGGACCGTTTCTCCACTACCAGGTCCATTGCAAATGAATGGTTTGCAGAACACGGAAGACCTATTGGCATGCGAAGTGTTTACCGACGAATGAGAAGTTTTGGCTTGTTTTCATACCCGCCACACTGGGTCCTCCCTTTAACTCGAGAACACCGACGTAATCGCCTTGAGTGGTGCAGACAACGGTCACTCTGGGATCAGGAATGGAACAGTATTGTCTTTAGTGACGAGTCTCGATTTTGTTTAGGCATACACGATGGTCGTGCCAGGGTTAGAAGGCGACGTGGTGAAAGAAGGAATCCACAGTTTTTTGTTGAAAGACATGTTCATCACCCTGTTGGAGTTATGGTTTGAGGTGCTATAGCTTATGGTTCCAGGTAACCTTTAATCTTCATCAGAGGTAACATGAACGCGCAGCGTTATATCCACGAAGTTCTAGAACCCCATATTTTACCCTATCTTGACACCCTGGCAGATCCAACTTTCCAACATGATAATGCCCGACCACATGTTGCAAGAGTCACAATAGACTTCTTTCAACATAATGATGTCACACTGTTACCATGGCGACCAAGATCTCCCGACTTATCCCCAATTGAGCACGTGTGGGATATGATGGGTAGGAGATGGCTCAATTTGCAACGTCCTCCTCAGACTTTAGAAGCACTTTGAGAGGAGTAGGTGGTTGCCTGGAATGAGATACCACACGAGGACATTGACCACCTGATCAGAAGCATGCCTAGGCGCGTTGGAGAATGCGTAGCACATCAGGGTGCATCCACACATTATTGAAGGTCAAAGGGCTTTAAAGCGGTGCAATCATTTTGAAATTTTTATCATTTACTTATTATGCTTCATTAAGTACTTATACAAAATTCCATTAAAATAAAACCATTTAAACTGGGTGTTCGGATTTATATGTCACTTAGTATACTTACACATCTCGCCGTTTGGTGCTTATCACCCCTGACTGCTGACTACTTGACAAAAAGGGGAACGTTTTGCAAGAGCTCTCATACCAAGGGAAGCAAAAATACGATAGACTGATTTTTACTTTTGCTTTAAAATGCGTCATTCAACAATTTAATTTCAAACCGGTGGAGTAGTATTGAGGATTTCTAATCGGGTATCTCTTCTACCATTAAATAATTGAAAGAGTTTGTCTACTGACTTAGAAATCAATTAAGGCATGACTTTGGGGCAGGCATTATTGACTAATACTGAACGACTAATATTAGATCATTGATATAAATAAATACTTATTTTTTCAATGTAGAAGTACCCTATTTCATGAGTATCTATCTTGCTTTGATACCTACCGAAGTGAACAGCTGATCAGCATATGACAATTTTATGTTAGTCTGCAACGTTGGATAGAATGAATCGGGTGTAAATCTAGCTAAAATTTGTTTGTAGAGTTTTGTTTCTTTGTATGTAAATGAACCTTTCTAAATAAAAGAGCTTTCAGCAAATACAAAATTAATATGTAGCGTACCAAAAACCAAAACAAAATATGGCTCTGTCTACCTGTCATTGACGGAACCGTCAGAATTATGTGTCCTTTGCCGATATGGGGAATTTCGAAATATTACTGGATAACCAGCTGTCATTCTACCATGATGGAAATTCGTGAAATAGGATATATCTTAGCTGGACATTTCTTTAATTCCCACACCACTGGGAAGCATTGTAATCGCGAAAAATTCTTTTTTAGATGCTATATGACATGTACATAACCAAAAACCATATCACTCATTTTCATCGGTCTGTCTGTCCGCTAATTCTTGACCAGTCAATAACTGGGTACCGCTCGCAGACATGAAATTTTCACAAGAGTTTTCCGCCCTGCCAAAGACTTAAAACATATTTTTTTAAGTCGATCCACTGCTGGCAAAGCTAGAGGCAAAAAACAAACAAATAAAAACATTGGAGGAGGGGCAAGTAGTGTGGGTTGCCTATTTTCAGGGGGTTTCGTCAAGCCGTTTGAGCTCAGATGAGGTAACACAGCTTCATTCTCCCTTTCCCTCTTTCCTATCTCTCCTTTTTTTGAAATTCATTCTTCTATCAGTCAAAGTCTGGCTCATCGGTACTACGCTGTCAAGGTGAGCGTTTTTATTAGTAGATTGAATTACGTATGGTTTAGCAACAAATTATCAAAATGTATACAGTATGCTGTATCAATCTTTTTCTTTTGGAATGAGTTATTAAATGTGGAACATATATTGACAAACTTTGAGGAGCACTATTCGTAAGTTTGATTATAATATGGTAATTCTATGGTCCGATGTTTTCTTTCACAATATTCTGAGGTTGATATTACGTAGCTACAAGAAAGTTTTAAAGATAGACTAACAGATCTAAAAATACTATTTTTTTGCTAATACAAATATGAAGCTTAGACAAGAGACTATGTGCTCGTATACAGGGTGTTCCACGGAGTACTGCAGCGATCGATTACTCGAATAGTTAATATTAGACAGTTATGAAAATTTAAGGTTGTAGGATTTCTAAATGACTGGTGACTCTTCCGATAAAATGAAACCCTATGTATATTATTTGTTCTTTAGGCTAACGAATCTAAACACATTTCATGTCTGTATCAATGTAAAAAAGGTCTAACAGTTTATCGCGTGTTTTTGGCTTTGCTATATGATTTTATCCATTTCCGAATACTGGGGTACCCACTTTAGTAGGTTTATTCCACACTTAAATGACGAATTGTACAGGGTGGTCAAAGGGGAGAAACAAAGTTAGTTCGTGTTTTATGCGACTTTTACCATGAGAAGATCCCAGTTGGCCATTGCGGAAATCTGGCAAACTGCTATAGGACAGCATCACGCCGTCGCCGTATCATGTCGAATCAACAAGTTCAATCACAATTCGTCTACCAAAGGTCAGTCGTTCCTACAACTGTAGAACGCCTTTATGACCTCCTTGATTTTTATAGTCTTTTCTCTCCTTAAGAAATTCTGAGGTATTTCTAAATTTCTACTGTTCCATGTCAGATGTCAGATGTCATAAAACAGATAATATAATTCAAAAGTATCAACAATTTGATGCATATAGATATTTGCAACATAACCTCAAGATAGAGCGCTGATACGGAACACCAGAAACTTATATCTGAAGGACAGAAAAAACTGTGAAAATGAAGCAGACCCTAGCAAATGTAGGAACGATTGACGATACGGCCCAAAATGACGGCGTAGTGTTAGCGTAATGATACTTAACGGTAGAAACATCTACATTACTTACGTTTGTGCAGGTCTTTGCACATTATGTAAGAAATTGGAATTCTCTAACATACCAATTATCTGCAAACACTACCACGTTCAATAAATAACACTAAATATACGAATTTAATACGATGCAATTATAAATTAAGGGGTTTTGGATTAGAAGAAATTACATTTTTGTTTCTTTGAAACCTAGTATTACTTTTTTTGACCACTTGGCACTATTTGTAATCTAAATCTGAAATACCCAACTAACAATTAGCACTCCTATTAGAGTTGCAAGAATGATTATACAGTATTCCTTAAAAAGCATTGTATACTGTCAGAACATTGGGAAAACCCTCTTAGAACAGCTATACAAGCGGAATGTTTACACCTAATAGGACACTTCAGTCATTTAAGAGGTTGTATAAGGGCTGCAGGTAATAGTTATACAACAAAAGTGTAAGCCCCTTGCAGCCGCTATAGGACATTTGCGTCAGTGCAAGATTCAGTTTTTGTCAACTATACAACTATTCTGTTACGTGATTCTACTTTATTGCAACCAAACTATTTCTTATGTATTGTATAGACGAAGTGAAGGATATATAACTAACACATTACAGTCATCTTGTTTACTTACATATCGGCCATTGTGAATTTCATACACAGGTATATGATAAACCTCTACACTGTGATATAGGGCTATTGAATTACTTGCGCGACAAATTTTATTGTGATTAACGTGCAAATTAGTTACGCAATTTCTACGGGCTTCGTATTTGATTCATATTTTGACAATGATCAAAAGTGTCTAGATTTGTAAGATGGAAAACTGAACTTATCTGCGTTAAATCTTCCACAAATCCTATACTTAGCAACAATTACACTAATTTCTATCACTTTATATCCGTAATTTCGAACTGAAACATAATTATTTAATATTAAATAGAGGAATTAATGTTTGCCCAATATGGCGGGTGGTTGTGTATAATCATGGCATCGTCCATGTTGTCTTTAGGTTATTAGAATATTTTGGTGTTGCCTGCAGATGTTATACAACAATTTGACAAATGTCTGAAATGAAATACCGACAGAGTCGAATGATTTACCCAGAATTTGTACCAGATCTATATCTTCTGTTTGAACAGTTGATAAAACCTTTTGAACCAATATGCATGGGTTGTTTGTCTTAAAACATTGGTTATGGCATTTTAACAAAAATATGACAGCAGCAAGTTAGGCTATGGTGAAGTTGTATACCAACATATTTAGCATATGCACAGCCTTTAACATTTACTAAACAACAGTTGTATAAGTGCTTGCGTTGGGAGCAATTTGTCGGCTAAAGTAGTAAATTGCACAGCAAAACAACAAGGCTCGGGTTTGTTTTATAAACGTTACCATGGATGCCACAACACAACCATTTTGACTAACGTGCAAATATGCCGTATAAAATAGTTGTATAAACGTTTATGCAACAGTTAAAAATTTGCCCTATAAGGTGTTGTATAACTATGCTATAAGAATATTTTAAACACCTCATTTTAGAGCAAATATGTTGCAGAAAGCAAATTTGCATTCCACACAACATTAAGCCAGCATTTTGGTGTTCAGGCAACAACAAAAGAGATTTTTTATGGCTGAACGGTTCTTTTACCAAAAGTTTATACCACTACTTTGCTAGTTGAGTACAGTCTTCTAATGTATTACGAGAAAGCCGTTACAAATATTGCAGAATAAAAAAATATAAATTCTTTGGCCTGCATTTGGCATTTTTTGCCCAGCATACGAGATATCTCAAAAACGGTTAGATTCTACATAAAGTAAGCGCCACCATTTTGAAAATATTCAAGCCAAATTGTTCCATCAGTTATACCACCAAATTATCGTAACAGTATCACATCAATTTTTCCAGTAGTGAATCGTTGCAGTACTACATGGTACAGTCAAAGTTGTTTTAATACTTGCTGAGCTTTCTCCCATTTTGAATGCTTAAATTCTGTGCCGGGTTCTCATAGCGAGTTCGCACTCCACCACTCCCAAGGAAACATCCTTATTCTGATTGCAGAATACAAAGCTTCTATATTACATATCATACAGAGTGTATAAATAATAAGGAGACCAGTGTATAACATAAATCGTTCGCCATATTTCGTATAGCATGTGTCAAGTTGAGAGTATCACAGAGTCAATTTGGAGGTTGTCACAGCGAGACCGTGCGAGCCCGAACACACGTTAATACCGCAGTAATACCTGACTAAAGGTCCATACCCATTGTTCCGTGTCATACTAGGATTGTATCCGGTCCGACCAGTATCCTTTGCGTGTTATCATATGAGGCAATGCCCACTACACCAGAGCGTGTTCTGCGCATAGCGTATTTTGCTGGTGAGGAATAGGTTCTGACATTTTTCCTCATCAGCATGCTACCGAGTTACTAATCACGGTTTAAGATTATTTTTTAATTATAAAGTATCAAAAATTGATCGAGTCCGTCAATCAACTGAAACGACAGAGCTGTCAACGGTACGGTAGCAACATTCAAAAGTCGCTGCGTGTGAGTGCTTGTTGAGAATCAACAGCTCTAGCCAAATTCGTCGACAGATCCTCCATACAACATCTGTCCCAAAATGGGCTGGATCATATCTCCAACCGTTGCATGTACCACTATGCGCTGTTACCCGACCCTGATCTCTTTCTCATTTCTAGCTGACCAATGAGATCTAGTGGAGAATATACACTAGAACTGTCAAAGTCAGGCAGTTGCACTGAAACCCGGCTCTTACTATACGTAACATGATGACTAAGATCCATAGTAGGATCCTGGTATGATACTAGTATGATACAGCATAATGGATAAGGACCTTAACACACTAGGCAAGAAATAGCTCAAACGTATTTGGGAAGTATATAAAAGATCATGAGACATGTCTCTTTGCATCGCTGCCTCGCTCAGGCTCCCAATTGGTTGTGTGTAGTGAAAAGCAACAGAGCTTCATTTCTTCTCTTTTCGTTTCCCTTTTTCTCAAATTACCTATTCTATTATTTAAACATACTTTCGCGCTACTTCTTGCATACCAGATGTATTAACCAAGTATTGAGCAATTGGCAACCTGTGTTTGGGCTCTAAACTTTCCGTCTTTATCTATTTCCGTCTTCTTCGTCCCGCCTTTTCCGTCGTAGATGGTTGAGAAGCGATCCAGTCCAAGGCCTTCTGGATATTTGGAGGGATCGGTGGTGGTGTGGGTAGATGCGCCCCTTGTGGTTGGAACCCACCCTCGTCGTCTGCTACGTAGGTTAAAGATATCTGGTTGCCTTCCTTGTCTGTGTAGGAGTAGGATCCTTGAGCTACGATCACTTCTGGGTTTTCGGCGTCGCTGGTTTTCTTGATGGTGCCTGTTTCGTCGGCCTTGATCCCGTTCTCTGTTTCATAGCTGAAAAGATAACCATCAGCAAGGTTACTATCATATATAAAATGGAATGTTCCATTTTTTATTTCCATATTTGTATGGAGAAGAAGGACAAAACATACGGCACCGGGTGTTTCTAATTCGACCCTCACCATTGGGATCTGGGAAATGGTAAGAGATACGAAATCGTTTATATGGAGGCAAATTTGCGTATTTAAGTTGAAAAATCTGTTTTTTCTGTCAACCTCTGGATGTACGTTGAATATCGAAACTTCCTAGGTGGCATTTTATTAGTGATCTCAATACGAAACTTTGCCTCCATTTAACGTTCCTGGACAATTGCAAGGTACTTCTGATCTATTTCGTTCAACTTCTTGTCTTATTGAGTACTGTCCCAGTCTAAGAATCGCTAACAATTGTATACCTAACAACATCATTGAAAAATGCAAAATGTTGGAAACAAATCAAATTTTTTTGATAGAGACTGAGGGCCAACCGAAACTTTAATCTGACTAGACTAAACTGAAATTTAATTTTGTCTACTCAAACTTTGAATCTGAAAGTCACTAGAAAAGGTACTTCCTTTCGCATTATAAGTAGTAAGTTCTCTGAAAATAAGCTCAGTACGCCAAAAAAAGAACTATGAATATCAAATTCATTAAAGTACTTACATATCTTTTTATTGTATAAATATTCTGGAAATGATATAATAGCAAGAATTTTTATACAGGGTAGCGCATGGAAAACGAAGCAGGTTTATTTACTGGCAGCTCAGTTTTTTTTTGGAAAAACGCTCAGACCCGTCGATTTTGTTTTCGAGGGGGACACAAGTTTGGCAAAAAATCACGTTAACACATGCAGCCCCCTGGGCCCAACCCTAAAATCTTAAATGGAAAGGGGGGTCGAGTGATACCTTATTTTAAAGGTCTTTCAATTCCCTTTATAATGAATACATGAGCTTCAGTTCAGTAGTTTTGAAGATGTATTGATTTAAATCTTAAAGTAGACTTTATTAGGTACATCAGATTACTTTTTACTACTTTCAGAAGAAATTTGACTAATTTACAATTTTGTGAAGATATGAATGAACGAATTATAAACGATGAACATTTTCTATTCAGCACTTGCTTTTCCGACGAATGTTCCTTTTTCTTAAATGGCGTAGTAAATCGTCATAACTGCCGATATTGGTCCGATTCTAATCCCAGAATTTATCATGAGGTTCAGACACAGCAGCCACGAAAATTAAATGTTTGGGCTGGTATTTTTTGCGATCATTTAATTGGTCCTTTTTTCATATCTGGAAATTTGACCGGTGAAATGTATTTGGAATTAGTAGAAGACGCCATAGATCCTGCATTAACAGCCATAATTGAAAATCAGAATGATCGGCGGTGGATTGCGAATAGGTTGATGTTCCAACAGGATGGTGCCCACCACATACGACAATATTTAGATCAGACGTCTCCAGATCGATGGATTGGTAGAAGAGGTGCCATTGAATAGCCCCCAAGATCGCCAGATTTATCACCTTTGGATTTCTTTATGTGGGGTCATTTAAAAAGCAAAATCTATGCTACTCAGCCAACATTATTAGAAGACCTGCGACAAAGAATTGAGAATGAGTGCCTTCAAATTACTCCTCAGATATTGCAAAATGTGCGGCAACGTTTTAAGCAAAATCTCTATTATTGCATGGAGAGTCATGGTGGCCATTTTCAGCATTTACTTGCCTAACGGCATTTTTAAGTTACTTTGCTGCCAATTGTATTGATCCCCACTACTGGTGATGTATTAGTTTTATTTAAGCTTTAAATCAATAAGTCTTCAAGACTACTGAACTGAAGTACATTAATTTTATATCATTTTAAAGGGAATTGAAAAACCTTCAAAATAAGGTATCATTCGACCCCCCTTTCCATTTAAGATTTTGAGGGTGGTGTGACGGCTGCACGTGCTAACGTGATTTTTTGCCAAACTTGTGTCCCCTTCGAAAACCAAATCGACGGGTCTGAACGTTTTTTTAAAAAAAAAACTGAGCTGCCAGTAAGTGCGTCTGTTTCGTTTTCGATGCGCCACCCTGTATTATGCTTAACTAGGTATATGCTTTTGCCCAAGGATCTGCTGCGATCACGACAACTATACTGGGTGACAAAAAAGGCAAACACCTGCATATGTTTATCCGATTTGAATAATTTTTGGCATATATGTTCGGTGTCCCTTACTGGTAAACTGATAAAATTTTCAGCTTAGCCCATTAACTGGCTGCAAAAGCTGATTCAGCAACTTTGTGAGTAAGAGCTGCTAAAGTCTGTAGAGGGTTTTGCAAATTCAAGAGCCTGCGACCTAGCATGTCAAAGACATGTTCAATTGGAGCTGGATCAGGCGATCCACCACAAAAACTTAACAGAAAAAACCTGACCATTTTATCACTAGTTGTTCATGGCAACATAAATCGATATGTAAAGAACTCTTGAATTCTAATAAACATATGTAGGTGTTTTCTTTTTTTGTCACTCAGTATATATAGAAAAAGCGGCTAGAATACATGAGAATTAATTTCATGTATCCCGCCATTGACTTCACTGCACAACTATTTCGTCGAAACCATCCCATCAAATATTTCACCCGTTATTACAAGATGACCCTAGTTACAAACACAATATATGAGTTGAACCATGATATAGCTAATCATCTATTATTGCAAGCACGTAAACAGTAGAGCGATTATACTCGTATTATCTGCGTAAAAAAATCCAAATGTCACCGCGTCACAGCATGGTGGCGTAGAAAGGTTGTTACGACTGATTTGCTTGTAACACTACCGATTTAAATTTAAGTATATGCTTTTTGTTATTTCAAGATTCAGTAGAAAAGGCTTGAAGACTGTTATAGGATGGACTAAGAAACAACGATTCAAAATCATAAAGATATTTTTAAGGTCCGAGGCTTGTTCATTTCATCGTCTATAACATTGATTCCCAAAGTGGTCTATATCGACCCCTAGGGGTCTATGACAACCTGCAAGGGGTCTACGTCAGCGAAAAAAAATTTGGGGTCCATGAAAGGAATATGGGGGTCCACGATAGTGGATTTCAACACATACACTGATAGTACCTAATTATTTACATCATACTATCTTATAATACCAAACATATACACATATTCATAAAAGTACCTATGAAGTAAAAAATTTATTATATATGTTTATAAAATTGTGTAAGTTGTAGGATGTTGGTATTCGCTTTGTGGTCGCAATACATTTTGAACTTGTAAAAACCTGAGAGTCGCAGTATCAGAGCTTCTCTACCTTGCACTGACTTGTTCAATTCGTCACTCTATACGTATAAATACGAATGTGGGACAAATACGTTTATTCGTTTCCTGAATCTTGAAAAGGAAAGTGCTAAGAAAATATTTAAAAAATATAAACAGATAGTATATCAAATTATAGTGAGTCAGTGTTATTTTGTTTGAGAGTGCTGGAGAAAAGTAAGTTACATTATTTTTTATTGAATTTTAGTTTTGTACTCGTAGTTAGCAAAGATAGATAAATTACACCAATCATGACTTTAGTTATTAGTAGTTCAATATTCAATCATGCAAAATTACACGTGTACTCCTCAATAGTTTCTTTCTGAAAGTTTTAGCAATCGGTAATATAACTACAGTGCAATCTCCGTAATTCGAGCTAATTGTTGCAAGAAGATGTTCGATTTATGGAATGTTTTCGGAAAAATCTAAAAATATTTTTAATATACAGCTGCTGGATTTTCTGTCTTATTTAAATAATTTAATTTTGCCCACAGATGACTGATGCCATGTCCGAATCTAAAAAGAAATGTAGACAGTACAGTGTTGATTATTTGAAATTTGGCTTCATTCCATCATTGCCGGACAAACAATCGCCTATGTGCCTTTTATGCAACAAAGTTTTGGGCAATGACGCTACGAAACTATCTAAACTGCAAGATCATCTGAGAAGATGGCACCCTGGTAAAACAGAGAAAGATTTGAAATACTTTCAAACACTCAAAGATAAATTTCAGAAGAGACCTACACTGGACAGAATGTTCGCTTCGACGTCACAAAGAAATGATGATGGTTTGCGGGCGTCTTACAATATCTCGTTACTTATAGCGAAATCCGGAAAACCGCATACTATCGGAGAGAAGTTAATTTTGCCAGCCGTTGAAGAGGTTTTAAAAACTGTTTTACACAAACCTGCAACTGATATCATTAAAAGAATTCGCTTAAGCAACAATACGTATTGGTGAAGTGAGTTCTGATATTGAAAGCTTCTTATGTAATTATTTGCAAACGACCCATTTCTCTATACAACTGGACGAGTCAACTTTACCTGATAATGCAGTACTATTATTGGCATATGTTCGTTTTATTATGAATCAAGGAATCTACGAAGAACTGCTCTTCGCAAGAACTTTGATAACCGACATTAAAGGTGAATCAATATTTCATGTTTTGAAGGATTACTTCATTGAAAAAGCAATTCCTTTATATAATATCAGTAGGTACAGATGGAGCACCTGCCATGGTTGGACGTTATCGTGGATTTATAAGCTATTTAAAACAAAATGTGTCAGGGGCGTCAGCAATACATTGCGTCATGCATCGACAACATTTAGTTGCTAAAAATTTGAGTGTTAGATTGCATGAATCACTTCATTTAGTCATTGATGCAGTAAACCGAATCCGAAGCAACGCGTTGAATACGCGGTTATTTGCGCAGTTGTGTGAAGTAAATGACGAACACTTTCATCAACTACTCCTTCACACTGAAGTACGCTGGCTGTCGAAAGGCTTATGTTTGACAAGATTTTTTGCACTTTTTGAGACTAAAAAAGTCCATCTTATCAGCGTTTCTTGCCAGAGTTAAACTAATGAAGCAAAATATTGGACGGGGCGAATTTTCTCAGTTCCCCAAGTTGTCACAGACAAGCTGCCAGGATGACGACGTTTCAACTTACGTTCAACATTCAAATGCCCTCTATTCAGATTTTGAGTCTAGGTTTGAGGATATTTTGACTATGGTAATCCATATGGTGACACAGAAGAAACGAATGTCGTAATACAAGAGGAACTGACTGAACTAAGTACCAACGAAGAACTTAAGTACTTAAGGTTCAGTTTAAAAACGGATATCAGCAATTCTGGCTGCAAAACAACATACCCGTATTATGGAATATAGCGAGGAAATTTTTAATTTCCTTTCCATCGTCATACCTAGTGGAAAGGGGGTTCAGCGCTGTTACCAATCTCCTAACGAAAAACAGAAACAGACTGGACATCATTGGCCGAGGAGATTTAAGATTAACCATTACAAAATTGACGCCAAATGTTGATAATTTATTATTAAAGCACCAGGTTCATCCTTCTCACTAAAAATATTGACTTATTGCTTATGTTATTTTATTTATAGTTTTTATTTTATGTTTATTGTTGTCTGACCAATAAATGCCCACATTGGGAATAAGTGCCCGCATTGATTTTTTTAAAGAATCCCCCTATAGAAAATATTTTTTTTTAAATTATTCTGAAAATTCAAGGATAGGTACACACTAAAATTCGTTAATGTTTTGCCAATTTTTAGATAACTTAAACGTATAAGAAGCGGAATTTAAGCAAACTAACAGTGAAATTATTGTAGAACATACGTTTATGTTATAATTAATAAACGAACTCGCTTATTGTACTATTTTAAGTAAACACTTTTCATTTTATTATTTTTAACTTTTTTTTTATTTTATCCCTCTTATTTTTTTTCAATGCAGGCACTTATTCCCAATGCGAGCACTTATTGGCCAGACACCTGTCTATTAAATGTTACATATATTTTACATAACAGATACAAAATTTTATTTTGAGTAGTTTTAATTTAAATTCAATTAGCAAATGTATAAATTAACATGTGTTTTTACTTTAAGTTTTTAACACTAAACTTCACTACAGTTAGAAATTTACAGGAAATCAATAGTAGGTTAGTAGGGGGTCTACCCAACACGGAAAAAACATGGCAAGGGGTCTACGATACAAAAACTTTTGGGGAACTCTGGTCTATAACATTTCGAGTTCGATTTAAGACCTGGTACTACTGGGTACCAAAGATAAGCCATCTCTTTTTAAATTTCCTGTACCAAAGCACGTAATGCTGCAAGACGATTCACATATCTAATAGATGGAACCAATTAAGCGTTTACATGTAAATTTATAAGAAAGCTCAGAGCTGAGAGAAACCATCCAATCAGTGGTTTCACGAACTGAAAGTAAAGCACACTTCCAGCGAGTCAATCGCTCTGTTAAGGAGGCGTTTGTTTTTGGGCCACATTATTTGAGCTCTTACTTTGAGGTCAGTTGAAGGAATATATGTTTATGAGTAAGCTGAGAGACATTATCACTTTGAAAGACAATATTCATAATGAATCCGCAGTTTAAACTCTCAAAATCTTGATAAATTGTTGCAAAGTGCTTTATAAGAGAACTAGTAGGAGAGGCAAGATGTAAAATTCAAGACGTGTCACTCAAACACAAAGCAAATTCATTCCAATTATCGCTTACATTCACAGCGTGATGGAGAAATGGGATCACAATATTTATCTTTGGCCACTCTGTACTGTTGCCGAACGCGTTCTGCCCTTTCGCGTAATTACGAAGCAGTGAAAGTAAATAACTTCTGCGCATCTTTCTGCTGGTGATGTTTATCTGCCATTGTTAGGGATTTTTTTGTTTCGGCGTTGTTGCATGCATGACGGATATCTTGATGTTATCAATCAGAATGACCTTTATAGTACAGTGAAACGTATGCAAGAGTGGGACGGTTCTACGCAAAGAATATCAACAAAGGCGCATGTTTGTTACTTAGCAATTAATGTTTAATTCACGTAGCACACCAAAAGAATTTGAGAATCATGAAACACGTGTGTCGGCGTCATTGCCGGCACGGAACTGACATAATTAAAGCAACATTATTTGTAACATGCGCTGTACTGAAGTGGCACAGAAAGGCAGATGCTAATAATGGGTGATTTTTTTGCTAGTATCTTTTTGGCAACACTGTTTTTAACAGATGACGCGTGAATCGTGTCTTGTGTCATTGTCAAACTTGTTCAGTTTGGTCTATAGTTTAACCATGAATCGACTTACGAACGAACAACGCTTGCAAATTATTGAATTTTACTATCAAAATTCTTGCTCGGTTAAGAGAGTGCATCGAGCACTGCTTCCAATTTATGGGCAATTTGGTCGGCCTACTGATGGACCTATTCGGAAGTTTGTGACTAAATTTCGAACCCAGTTTACATTACTGGACATTAAACCACCAACACGCAGACGTAGAGTGAGGACTGAAGAAAATATTGCGGCTGTATCCGCCACCGTGAAATGTCGATTCACCGCCGTTCGCAGCAATTGGGGGGAAAATTTTGCGATAGGATTTGGATGTAAAACCTTATAAGATACAGCTGGTGCAAGAATTGATGCCACACGACCTCCCACAACGTTTCCAATTTGGTGAATGGGCGCTGGCAAAGTTGGAGGAAGATCCACATTTTTATCGAAAAATTGTGTTCAGCGACGAAGCTCATTTCTGGTTGAATTGGTACGTTAACAAGCAAAATTGCCGCATCTGGAGTGAAGAACAGCCAGAAAAAATCACTGTTTGGTGTGGATTATGGGCCGGTGGCATCATCGGGCCGTACTTCTTCAAAGACGACAATGGCCGGAACGTAACTGTGAATGGCGAGCGCTACCGTGCGATGATAACAAACTTTTTTTTGTCCAAAATGGAAGAGCTGGACTTGGCTGACATGTGGTTTCAACAAGACGGTGCCACATGCCACACCGCACACGAAACATTGGCCCTATTGAGAGGCGAGTTCGGTGAACAGTTTGGGGCCCGTCAATTGGACGCCTAGATCGTGTGATTTAACGCCGTTGTACTATTTCTTGTGGGACTATGTTAAGGCTAAAGGGATAAACAAGCAACGATTGACGCACTGGAAGCCAATATTGAAGTATTTATTCGTGAGATACCGGCCGATATGTTGGAGAGAGTGTGCCAAAATTAGACCTTGCGCATGGGCCATCCGTTACAATTCTGGCATTAGTCTCCTCGTTTTACTGTTTATATCTGTATATTGGGACCGTCCATCGAACTGAAAGCGGTTTAGTGGCGGCGGTGCTTTTTTATGCCAAAAATCATTAGCCGTGGAATAGATATGAATATTCACAATACCACGAAGATAGTAGCTTAAGCTCATAGAGTGAGGGTGCAACCAAAAATGTAGACCATGAAGTAAGCTAGTACACTGCGCAGAAAACAAATTTCAGGTGCTGCGCATAGGGCATCCCTCTCGTGTGTACACTACACAGAAAATGAATTTCAGGTACTGTGCCTGTGGCCAGCCTTACTGCAGCTATCACCATGATTGTAGGAAATTCCAATTTTGACAGTTCAAGCAGAAATATTGGATAATATTGATAAACCACGACGTAATGCAGCTACAAAGCATGGCAGAACGTGAGTGAAATGCACATAAAGATTGCGGCAGGTTATGTTGACATTTTTCAATGCGCAAACGCTCTATGCCACGTTCTACTCCAACTAGAGCCACACCATCGTTTTGTGTTTTTTCGATTGTCTTCAAATGAATACGCAGTTTAACGTCCTATATCTTCATGAAAAACATACTATTGAATCTGACAACCAAACCTGTCAAACTGACAACGCCTTTCCATGGTTGCTGCTATTCAGCATAAAAGCGCTGCACCTCTGAAAGGTTTTGCGTTGGCTGAACGCTCCCAGTCACAATGACTGGTTTAGCAGGAGTCAAACAAGGTCAGGGAACTTCAACAAAAAAATATTTTCTAGTCTTGGTAGTCTTTCGCCAAGCTGCATTACGAAGTACAATACATATCTACTAGGCCTCTGACCTATACAGAGGTTCAAGAGAAACATCTCTACCGACCTGGAGACAATTTTGTCGTGTTACACTTATGGATTAATTTTCAAGATCAGTGTGCTATTCCCATATCACTATAGTCAACGCCAAACAAAGTGGCGTGCACGTCATTACGATAAAAATTCCCCGACCCAATGCCTAGGTTTCTATCACAAACAATTGCTCTATTGCAGTTTCATATTAATGTGATATATAAATTGTAAAATGGTCATTACTCTCTTATTATGGTTAATAGTCATATAAACATTGTTATTAATATATCACATAAGTTGCTTTCTGATAAATTTAGACGCATTATGCGAAATAAAATGTTTTGCAAACGCTCCAATCACTTATCGACTTGTAAACGCACTAAACCGATTTCGCAGCGTTGACACATTGTCACCTTGAAACTTATTTAAACTGGGAACTGACATTTGTATTAAGTTTGACACTGAATCAATTTGTGGCATTTCAAATCTTTATAAATCCTTTGGCCCCGCATACTGTAAATCAACAACTGTTTGTTTCAAAACAAAATTATTCATTTTACGAGTAGATAAAGACAATTTTGGTATATAAAGATGCCCAAACAGTTAAATAGGCGGTGTAAGGAACTCGTGGCCTCGTTAATGCACTACTTTGAGCAAGAAAGCGACAACAACGGGCCTTTGTTGCCTTTAAATGCTGTTCAAGAGGTAGGTTACTAATAATTATATGTAATGTATATTAATAATAGTGAAATTTTATTTCATTTTTTGTAGCGTGTTGCTGCTGCTTTAAAAATTAGTTTAAGGACAGTTAGTCGTATTTCCGAGGGTGTGAAAAGTGATGCAAATTTAGAATCGCCCAAGAGAAAGCGGAGTTATATTAAACGTGTAACCAACACAGCGACATTGGATACAAGTGCCATTCGAGAAGTGATCTATAATATGTATCACAAAAGTAAGATCTTATTATAATAACTTATCAGAAATTTGCATTAATTTGTTAACTAAATTATAATGTCATATTACACATGGTTTCAGAAGAACAAGTTACGATACAAACTTTATGGTCTCGATTAAGAGATAGGGCATTATTTGATGGTAGTGCCACGTCTTTAAGGCGGTTGCTTAGAGATCTTGGATTTAAGTGGCTTAAGGACAATCCGCGACGAGGGCTCATGGAACTACCAAGTATAGCTTTGAAAAGGGTGGAATTTCTAAGGCAATACAATCAAGCCAAGGTTGAGGCCTTATACCAGTTTGTCTTCCTCGATGAAACTTGGATATTTCAAAATGGGACCATAGGTCGCTCTTGGCAAAATGGAAACCAAAAAAGCGTGAAAGCTATTAAAACAGATGGTAAAAGGTATGTACTTTTACACAATTTGCACTATAAAATTTAAAACTAATATATTTGAGATACATTATATTACATGCTGGAAATGAAAATGGGTTTATTGAGGGTAGTGAAGCGATATTTTCTTCGAAAACAAAATTGAGCGATTACCATGGAGAGATGAACCAGGACAATTTTTTGAAATGGTTTCAACATCAGTTATTAGAAAAATTGGAGAGTCCATCTATGATTATACTGGATAACGCCCCTTATCACAGCATGATATTGAACAAAGTGCCCAACAATGCATGGACAAAAAAAAATATCCAAGACTGGTTGACAAATCAAAACATACCATTTTTAAACACAATGTTTAAAACAGAGCTATTGAGTATTGTTGCTAGGTACATAATGCTTCTTAATTATATATATTTTGGTCGACAGTTTATATTTCTTTTGTTTATTCCTATTCTTAAAATAACTGCTTTTTTAGAAACAAACCACCTAAAATATACGTGATTGATGAATTGGCGGAACAACATGGGCACAAAGTTCTTCGTCTGCCTCCTTACCATTGTATATTTAACCCTATTGAGTTAATTTGGGGCATAGCAAAAGGTTACTATAACAGATATATTGGTAGAGATGGTAACAGTGAAAAAGACTGTTTGGATATGTGGAACGAGGCTCTACAAACGGTTACCCCAGACATGTGGAAAAATAGTGATCGACATACTCAGCAAGAAATTTTTAAATGGTATGAAAGAGAACGAATTTTTGATCGACCAGACATCGAACCTTTAATAATCAACTTTGAGAGTGATGAAGATTCAGATTCAGACAGCGCTGAAGAAAGAAACTCCGACTAACTTTATTGTACAGAAAAAGCTTACACCAGTAGCTTACCTAATTTTAGAATGCATTTTTCTGTATGAATTCTGTAAAATAAATACCATGCATAAAATTTGGAGGACCCCATTTAGATTTTTATTCAGTACCTTTAAGCTATCAATTAAATATGGTAGTTTCATAGTGTCATCTGATCAATAATTGTCATACTTAATGATTATGCAAGTACAGATCTATAATTTTATTATACTATTATTTTTGTTCTCATTTGAGGTTAATATTGCTTATAAACCTAGATATGTAAATAATAAATTTTATTATTTTACAAAAAGTTTGGCAACAATGTAAATTTTTCAACACACCCACCTTGATGACGTGCACGCCACTTTGTTTGGCGTTGACTATATACGAGAAGATTCGTATAACCAATTATCTAGGGTTAATAACCTAATTTTCGGTATGGGTGGGAATGTCATTTTTTTCTAATGACAATCTAGCCATGTCGGTGAAATGTCAGTGAGGCACTGGTACGGCGGAATGAACTTTGCACTTTGTAAGCTTTTCCATCTCTGCCGGCACGGATGGTTCTGGTATAACACAGGCTGCTTATACTCGGGTCTAACATTTTGGATCACTAGGAAGCAGACGTGAAGGAGAAGATAATTTAATTAGGAGTGGGTGCTCTGAACCAGCAAGTATGGAGGCACAACAAGAATTGTCGGGTGGCCTGTGCACTAGCTCCAAATGCCATCCATTCATTCACTGATTGACAGAAGTCTGGTAACATAACAGCTATCCGTTTATCAGCCTCATCATTCTTCTCCCTAACATTTGCATGTTTAAGGTCGCACGCCCATTTTCTCGCTTTTTTTAACTACCTGTCTGCAGCGGTATTCTAAATCCATTCAATCTGATTATCTCATGGTGTGTATAGAGATGACTAAAAAACAATGCTATCATTTTTTTTGTCAAAAAAATCATTTTTAGTGCATTTTATTGTGCAGTTAATTGTGTTTTTTCCAATTGTAACCTGTTTACAAGAACAGATCTGAAATTGTATGTTAATATTCCACTTTTATGAAAGAATGAATATTTTCTTCTCTTCTTGAAACGATAAGAAAACAAGTAAACACTCGCTTCATTTTTCCAAAAAAATCGAATATTCTCATACAATTTTAGTGCTGTACTTTTATTTGTTAGAATGTTACGATTGAAGAAAGAATGCATGAAAAATACACAAAAAAAGAAACAGATTGCATAGTTTTTCATCTCTAAACAAACCATGAAATAATCAGCCGAAAATAACTAATAATACTCCTTCAGATAGGCTTTCGAGAAAATGTAAATGCGACGTTAATATATATATACTACTTGGGCAGTACCTTAGATTTACTTTGACCAGGAATAAAAAACTTCCTTGCTGCAGAACTATTGAACAGTAGTTTTGTTTTATTCACCATAGGCTGAGGTTATATAACACATAAAAACACCAATTAATAGATTGTAGAAATTCCAAATATTGCAATGTCATACTTTCAATGTTTACATGTGCAATAATTTTAGATTCCTTGCGGCTAGGTATTTGTGGTTTCCAAAACTGAAAAATCATTATGGTAAATGATTCTTTCCTTTTTTATTCGGTAATTATATTTCATCAAGGCTGCTCCTACTACTTTGGATCTAGAGGAACACAATACTGGAGACAATTTTTTTTATAAAAATCTACAGAGAGATTGTGCCTCTCAAAAATATTTATTGCTAATTCTATCCACTATCAAGGTATCTGTTAATATCGTAGACTATGAACTATTCCTATCAAAATTCATGCAATAACTGACTCCCATGAATTTCAGTCTGAACTCATCGGCAACTGAACTTTAAAGTATCACTGTGGTACAGCTTATTTCAATATTTTTTCTTTGCACGGGTGGAATGCTAATCCCCTGACGGTTCTCACGATTTCTAGGCCACGTCTGGTGATATTTACGGCAGCAGACGTATTGTTTCACTCCTGAATGTGGTTATCGTCACATTCTGATATACATTCGTTGATGTTTCATGAGATTTTGTTATCTCATCGCACAAAGTATGTAGGTACGGACAAAATGCAAATGCCATTCCATTGTAAACTTTCCATTCCTAGCTTTTTTTCTAGATGACATTATATTGTCTCAACAAGCATCTTCAGATAAGAGCTTAGAAAAGTGGTTCAGTTTGATGGTTCAGGAGCTTGTGGTGGGGAATACACGTCAATTCCTCGTCAGTACCCGATTTCATGACGGTCAGTAGCAGTCGCTTGTTCAGTTTTTACAATGCGAAACGTTACAGAGCCTAATAATGCCCTTAAATTACCCATGGGTAGTTTTTCGGGTAGTAGTATTACGAAAAAAGCTGGTATACTAGCCCCTTCCCACTTCAGTTGGCCCAACTATTGAAATCTTAGTTTCTTTATTATCAATGACAAATAATAAAAATGTAGCAGGGCGTTATAGGTTTAAAATAGTAACAATGAATATTTTGATAATATATAGTAGAAAGCCCCAACTTTATCACTCCCTAATCAAATTTGCAGCATAAAAATAACACATGTTGCAATTACAGCATATCAACCTATTTTCATTACAATGCAAAATAAGTCTATAACGCATAGGTGGCTGTGAAAAATAAAAGCCATGACAGTTGTTTTTATTAATCACAACTGTCAGAATACGTTTAAAATAGTTTTGGGTAGTTAAGGTTTTCAAAATGGTTAGAGGAAATGCTATTAATGAGAAAATTCGGTTACTGATAATTAAATTTTATAATTCTGGGAAATCAAACTCAGAAATTGCAACTTTGTTAGACTTATCACGGAACTGTGTGAGAAATATTGTTAGAAGATATATATGGTTCAGTTAATATTAAGCCACGATATGTGGAAAAAAGTAATATCACAAATGCCGACCGAAGAGCATTAAGAAGAATAATCGTGAAAAACAGGCGTGCCAATTATTTACAATTAAGAGCTCTGTGGAGTGACGCTGTTGGAATGAGAATTTCGAGGTCCACAACTCACAGAGAGGCCCACAAACTGGGATTTAGCATTTGCAAGGTAAGTTTTCTTATAAAAAAAGGTGAAGTAAAAACCCTAAAGTTGCACAACTTGTTTATAGACAAAAGAAAAGCCACTATTGACACCACTGCAAAAGTAAAATCGGCTTAGATGGGCTAAAGGACATAGACAATGGACACCTCAAAAATGGTGTGCAATACAATGGAGTGATGAGGCCCGATTCGAAGTTTGTGTTGGTGACAGTCGCAGTAGAGTTATCCGCAAAAAAATGAAGCATTCCATGTTGACTGCCTGAAGAGAAAGGTGAAATTTCCAGCCTCCATTATGGTCTGGGGCTGTATGTCATCAAAAGGAGTAGGAAAACTTCATTTCATTGATGGAAATATGGATACAAACAAATATTTGGCAATTTTAAAAGAATCGCTTTTACCAGGGATGGAAGAATGTTTGACATCCGGCCAAGATTTTGTGTTTCAGCTAGATGGTGCAGCGTGCCATACCTCAAAAAAGCCTATAAAATGGATGGAAGGAAATAATGTACCACTTTTGAAATGGATTTCTAGCAGTCCAGATCTGTCACCTATTGAAACTTTGTGGCACGAAATGAAAAAGGTTCTACGACAACATCCTGCTCGTACAATCACCGAACTGAGACAAAAGCTTCAAGAAATATGGGATCATTTTACACCAAATTTTTGCCGAAACTTGGTTAACACTATGCCCCAAAGAATTTCAGCCGTAATAAAAAATAAAGGTGATGTTACCCAATGATAATCTTTCAATTGTTGCTTTGTAAACTTCGCGCATTTATTCGCACATTGTTTACTTGTTCAGATGTTCTATTAGTTATAGGTCTAAGTGATTTCAAATATTTATTTTTTACGACTAGAGTGTATCTAAAATGTTTTTAAGAAAATAAATTGTTTTAGAAGTAAATAGTTTCGTCATGTTTAGTTTATACAGGCATATTTTGGTACAAATCTTGAGGTGGGCCAACTGAAGTGGGAAGGGGTTCGTAGGTAGACGTCTAAAAACTGTTTTACAGTTCGCAAGATCATTGCATCTAATTGCTTGTAGTTGCAAGACGCCCCTGGATTCAAACGACTAAGGTTAGCTAACCCAAATGAATAAATGAATGAAATATCTCCTCACACCTACCTAACCTATATTTTTGGTTAGCCTTCAGAACTCATGGTCTCCATATCCAAAAACTAAATCTCTGACCATCCAACATCAAAACATAATCGCACCTATATCTGTGAACAATTACCATAACTATAATCACACATGTCACCGGAATGGCCTGGGGATATTTGCATACTTTGATGACTTGAAAGTTACGAACTATTCCATCAGAATTACAGACAAACTTGCATGAAAAATCTACTTGATTGACTTCCATACAAGACAGCGGCCGTCGCAAGAAAATGACAGGAAAAGTCACCTGTGTTGTTAGTGCGCATGCGTCTGATCAACATTTGTCTGGCTTTTCCTGACATAATAACAGTCGGAGTTGAAACTATACGCGGATGACCAAACGAATAACAAGACAATCATACACCGTATGCAGTTATGTACATATTACATAAATTATCCTCTTTTAGGAAATCTCTGTCAATGCCGTGACACAATATGCTTAGGAGCTAGCAGTAATATAATAAGCAAGACATTTAACTAGACATGATGAACAAGCTTATACTACACTTAGTGGTAAAGAGACAGTAAAAACAATTTGATTTTAATAAAATTTTGTATGCGTTTAGACACGAGCAAGAAGAAGTTGAGATTGTATTTCGAAGAGAAAGCAATTGCTGTGTTGCTGATCTTGCTGAATCACCCCAATGTCGTATACGTTGAGACATGCTTCCAGTGAAGTGATTTGATGTTGAGGTATCTCATCACATGCTAGCCGTACGTGACTCCGAGCAGCAAGCGATTGTGGAGGATGAGGTGGAGAGATCGCTCGTCTTCCCATCATATCTCACGCATGTTCAATTATCGAGGTCAAGGAAGAAAATTGATTCGACCGTTATTGAGGTAGTCTACTGCAGCTCTAGCAATATGGAGACGGCCATTACCCTGTTGGGAAACAGGTATTTCCTGGATATACCATGGTGCCATCATACCTCCTCTTAAGGAAGCTACAGGACGTGAAGTAACGTTCAACTGGCACCAGGAGTCATAAAGACGTCGCGGACTAAGACGTGATGTGAAGTTCTCAATTGAAGTAACGTGCACTACACATTAGTTGTATTATTAGGTATTTACGAGGGATATCTTTTAAGTTTTGCATATGGAAATAAAACAATACGGTAGGTAGTTTTAAATGACTTTATTGTTTTTCGAAGTATTCTCCACGAAGATTAATACACATCTGCCTGCGCTCGAACCAATTTTCGAAGCACTTATTCCAATCGTTTGCTGGCAGATCCAAAACGGCATTTCTCACTGCGTCAACTGCTTCTTCTGGTGACTGGAACCTTTGACCACGCGGTCCGTTTTTAATTTTCGGGAAAGTAAGTAAATCGTTAGGGCTTAGATCGGGACTATATGGGGAATGGTTCAATAACTCCACGTTTTTCTTCCGTTAAATACTGCCTTGTTTTTTGGGCTTTGTGCGAGCTTGGATTATCTTGGTGGAGGATGATTCTTCTTTCGGGGTTGATTTTTCGAAGCTCGGTGATGACTTTTGTCAAACAAATGGTGGTGTACCAATCCGCAGTAACAGTTCTTTGCTCATTAAGAGGAATTGTTGCAATATGACCCGCTTTTGACACAAATGTTGCGACCGCCTTTTTCGAAACACTTCGAGAACGGATGACTTTTGTTGGCTCTTCTTCACCTTGGAACACCCAAACAGCCGACTGTCGTTTATTTTCTGGTTCATAACAGTAAATCCACGATTCATCACTAACAATGCTGTACACATTTTTTGAGTTTCCGGAATTGAGACGGTCAAGCGTTTTTTGACACTAATTAACCCTGGCTGCTGTCAGCTCCTCAGTCAACAGGTGGGGTATCCAACGATAAACTAATTTTCTTACTCCTAAGTCTTCATGTAAAATTTTTTGAACTGAGGTCTTTGAGATCGTCAAGGACGCCTCAATCTCGCGATATGTCGCATGTCTATCTTCAATGATGAGTTTGCGCACAGCATCGACGTCTTCCGTCTTTGGTGCACCCACCCTGGGATCGTCGCTAAGACTCACCCGTCCACGTTTGAATTGTCGAATGATGGCCTACTATGTTTCTATATGCAAAACTTAAAAGACATCCCTCGTACCCCAATTTCTCAAAACCGTATTTTCTAACAAAATAGTGGCCTTCTTCATTTCACTAGAGCTACAGTAGACTACCTCAATAACGCTCTAGTCAGCCGCATTCCTTCCTAGATCTGGAGACCGTTCGTCACTTGAACATGTGTAGGATATGATGGGAAAAAAATGTGTCTCATTGGAGTGCAAGTCGCTAGGGATAAGGTACCTCAAGGAGACATAAATTACCTCATCAGAGGCAACCCCTAAAGACTCGATGAACGTATTGTATTGCCTTCCAGCACATTATTAGAGAGGTCCAGCTTTACAGCAAATGTTTTCACTCCAAACCTTAATCACTACTTGCTCATGCCTAACTGTATACAAAATATCATTCAACTAAATACCTCTTTACTGGGTAGGTATTCTATTCTCTTTATTACTCTTTATTACTATTACTTTTGATGATTTCTAGAATCAGTTTATACAACTTGATTTTAATTAAAATACCCAAATATAAAAATTGAAACAGGCCGTATAATGCGTTGTTTCAACATGCTACTAATATACGTACTAATAAAATACTGCTAGTGCAAAAGCCTAATTTTGACAGTTTTTAGTTGATAAAACTGTCTCAGTAAGTAAAACACAGACCTGATGGTACACCATAGTGTATCGAATTGTAACCGCCTACAAGTTAAAGTACATCCTAACTAAGTGTGAATAAAATTCCCGATAAAATGTTAGAAAGATGGAAGGAGGACCACTGCAATGTGTCTTACTTTATTTAACAACAATCCTAACCAAGGCATACACGCTAAACGTTACTCGGAATGGACGGACGTACTTTAATCCACGAATCAGTGTCAACTGTCGAGCCCTGTGACCGTGGCAAAAGAAATAACAGCTGTTCCATGACAGTGATTATTTCGGCGATAAACATATAAGGAATAACGACGTCGTAATAAATCAGTCTTAGACTTTCGAGCTTACCTCCATTTATAACCACCATCTGCACCAATTTCGTTTGTTTGACTAATGATTTTGATTTCCTGGGGACTTCCTTGAGGTTTTCCATACGTCGTGTAGACGCATACACTTAGCAGTGCTACCTGTAATCAGTTGTTCAATTATTTGCTGATTTATTACAGAAAACAATGAAGATTTTTACTAATTTAATTATAGACAAGTGCGGCGTGTTTATCAAAGGCCTGGCCGCTTATTCAATTGTTTGGCTAAGAAGAATCATCATTACAACAGACGCAAAACGCTAAGCCGCTAATAACCGTTTTTCCGCATATAATTTATGCATAAAATAAAAAATGTGAAATTGTGTAATCATTACTCTTTTACTGGCAAGGACACCGTGTGAATGATACGGCTACGAGTTTTTAATATTTAATAATATCAATAATAATAATAATAGTAGTTATAATAATAATATTAAACTCTTGAGAAACAAGTCTCTGCACGTTCAATTTGTTAGAAACCTCGATAAGCCAGCCATAGACAAACAGGCGACAATGGCATGGTTACAGAGCTCCGGACTAAAGGGAGAGACTGAGAGTCCTTTAGTTGCAGCACAATGCCAGGTACTAAAACGCGATAGCACTCAAGAAACATCTTGAAGCAGGCAACAGACAGCAAGTGCAGAGTATGTGGTCTTGATGACACCACTGTCAGGTGGGGCGGGCCTATTATCACCGATCGAACAATCCGAGCAAATCGGCTTGATGTTGTGATTCACAACGAACAACAAAAGACCTGCCTTCTGCTAGATAGCGCAGCACATGATGACTCAAACGTGATGCTGAAAGAAACTGGAAAGATCTCCAAATATGAAGACCTAGAGATAGAGATCAGTAGAATGTGGCATGTTAGAGCTAAAACTAAACCCATAATAGTGGGCGCCCTAGGAACCATTAAAACATGTCTAAACAACTACTTTCAAATGTTACCAGGGCCGCCCAGGGAAACTGAAATTCAAAAGATCGCATTGTTGGCCACCGCACATATCGTAAGGAAAGTGTTAAGGGTAATGATCTCAGAACTCCTGTCAAGCTCCGTGTTTACACCTGAAAACCGTCCGGAGACGAGATGAAAAAACACCAATAATAATAATAAGTGGTAAAAATAATAACACGGGCCCTTATTTGCACATTTAAAGAGCAACCATGTATTTAGGATAATCATATTAAGCTTTAACCAAGAAGGGGAGGTAATGGATGTTCTACATTCTACACTAATGACAACAGGTAATCAAATAAGTGTAGAATGATAGCCCCTAAATAATAATTAATAACGGTAAGCTATCAAAAAAGCACACTCGCTAATATCAACGTGGAAATGATACAACATTAAGATTAAATAAATCAAATCATTATACAGCACTGTAATACTATGTAATGCGCTGGCGGGTCAAATTGCGAATCATAGATGAACGATTTAATTATTGACGAAGAACTGATTATGAACCTCTTTATGTGACTGTGATACTGAGATTTAAGTAATTGCAGCATTCTATGAAACACACACGTTGTAGTATGCTATACTAAGTGACATATAAATCCGAACACCCAGTTTAAATGGTTTTATTTTAATAAAAGTTGGTGAATGTATTTATCTTACTGTAAATAACAAGTGAAAAAATTTTCAGCCTTATCAGTTGGACATTCCGGTTTTCATACTGCTTTTTTTTAATTCACTAACGCTCTAAAAATGAATATTTCAGCCGCAGTAAAGAATCAACGTTGGCGGATTTTGGATCTTGACATCGGTTACGATGCCTAGAGTACGGAGACCTGTACGATTTAGTCAACTTAGTGAGTTTGTTAGGGGCCGTATAGTGGGAATTCAGGAAGCTGGACTTTCTTTTCGGGCAATTGCAGTTAGAGTGCAAAGAAGTGTAGACACTGTGGTTAGGTGTTGTCAGGCATGGCTTCGAGAAGGCCGTACGCAAAGAGCAAGGGGCACTGGACGCCGCCGTAGAACAACAGACCGTGAAAATCGCCGCCTAAGATTATTGGCCTTAAAGGACCGTTTCTCCACTACCAGGTCCATTGCAGATGAATGGTTTGCAGAACACGAAAGACCTATTGGCATGCGAAGTGTTTACCGATGAATGAGAAGTTTTGGCTGGTTTTCATACCGGCCACACTGGGTCCTCCCTTTAACTCGAGAACACCGACGTAATCGCCTTGAGTGGTGCAGACAACGGTCACTCTGGGATCAGGAATGGAACAGTATTGTCTTTAGTGAGGAGTCTCGATTTTCTTTAGGCATGCACGATGGTCGTGCCAGAGTTAGAGGGCGACGTGGTGAAAGGAGGAATCCACAGTTTTTCGTTGAAAAACATGTTTATCACTCTGTTGGAGTTATGGTTTGGGGTGCTATAGCTTATGGTTCCATGTCACTTTTAATCTTCATCAGAGGTAACATGAACGAGCAGCGTTATATCCACGAAGTTCTAGAACTCCATCTTGACCCTATATTGACACCCTGGCAGATCCAACTTTCCAACAAGATAATGCCCGACCACATGTTGCAAGAGTCACAATAGACTTCTTTCAACATAATGATGTCACATTGTTACCATGG
The DNA here is from genome assembly GCA_963669975.1 of Acanthoscelides obtectus. Lineage (NCBI taxonomy): Eukaryota > Metazoa > Arthropoda > Insecta > Coleoptera > Chrysomelidae > Acanthoscelides > Acanthoscelides obtectus. The sequence continues at coordinate 24,444,531 of CAVLJG010000010.1, read as the reverse complement.
CCTCCAAGAACTCCCGACTTATCCCCAATTGAGCACGTGTGGGATATGATGGGTAGGAGATTGCTCAATTTGCAACGTCCTCATCAGACTCTAGAAGCACTTCGAGAGGAGTTGGTGGTTGCCTGGAATGAGATACCACAGGAGGACATTGACCACCTGATCAGAAGCATGCCTAGGCGCGTTGGTGAATGCGTAGCACATCCGGGTGCATCCACACATTATAAAAGGTCAAAGGGCTTTAAAGCAGTGCAATCATTTTGAAATATTTATCATTTACTTATTATGCTTCATTAAGTACTTATGCAAAATTTTATTAAAATAAAACCATTTAAACTGGGTGTTCGGATTTATATATCACTTAGTAGATACCTATATTATAGCAACTTTGTTTCTAAAGGTCGTGTTATAAATTTCGTTATTAAACATTTTTCCGACAATCAAGTTTTTACGTTAAACGTAACTAATGGATAAACATTGAATGATGGTATTTCACAAGGCCGCTTAATTTGAGCAATTTTGGTATATGGTATTTTGATGATATGTGATCAAATTGTAAATTATGTACTATGTATGTTTAAAGATGAACACAATTGTTTATTTATTGTATTTTTAGTTGATTGGCCTAAAGAAGAAAAATATAAAATGTTACAGTTATTTAAGTCGGACAATACTTAAACCGCACTTAGTTCTTGTCGAGATTTAAAATTAATTGAAAATATGTTTTTCCACCAGCGTGCAGAAAGTACTCACTTTCAACACGCATCTGCGTGCAGAAAGTAGCACTTTTTCGCACGCATAACTTTTCCGGGCATGTGCTACTTTCTGCACGCAGATGAGTGTTGAAAGTGAGTACTTTCCGCACTTGTAAATAACTATTGCCATTTGATATGCATATCCAGAAACAGGAATAATGTATAGCAATTTACTTAGTTAAATGGCATTTACAACGCCTGAAAGTAAAGTTACTAAATTGTCATGTAACTAGTAATCGATAGGCCGGGTGCGGAATGATAAGCCTACAAGAACACGAAGCTTGCATTGTCCAGCATCTGTATCTGTTTTGACAAGAGATACATATAGAAACCATTCGAACGACATTTGATTAGTTGCTTTCCACGTAAATCCTCAATTGAATTAGGTGTAGATACAAGGTTGCGTTTGTAAATCGTTTGGTAATGTAATACCGTACACAGTAATGTAATGCAGGTTGAGAGATCAAATTTTACTCTGACATACTGTGTAACTCTTTCTTAGAACGTCTAGATTATTGGAGAGTGATGTAATGACACTTGATGACAGCCTACCAATTTGCAATGTTTCCTGTGACCATTTTTTTATATTAAAAAACGATTTGGACGTATTTGTTGTGGAAAATATATATTCTGCCAATTTTGAGCACTTTTTGATAGCCGATTAAAGTAAAAAACAATGAATCAAAAGAATGACAACAGTACGACATTCATATTCCCAAGGTTTTAAGCACTGGAAGACAAGTACACCTTTGACGTTCCAGAAGATTACTTTGCTCTATTTCCGAACGCTGAAATTGTTACAAAGTAGTACAATTCACGAACGCAGACCTGGTGTTACATACAGGGTCCGGCAATGAAGTATGGTGTTTTTGCAACGACTATTACATGCAGCACTGTCGAGCCAATGTTTTCACGATGATTGATATCTACTCATTCCGCGATGCCATTTTAGTAGCCATGGAGCCGTGGTCTGTGGCACATCGCGTGTTTATTTACAACACTTTTATTGAAACTGGTCGTTCTGTTGTGCTCACACAGCGACGATTTCGAAACCATTTTAACGTTGGTCGGCATGGTTGCGTTCCAAGACGCGATACCATTTTGAAGTGGGTGAATAAATTTCAAACAACCGGATCGTTGAGACCTGGTACTGTAAGGGGAAGAGATCTAACAGTGCGAACTCCGGAAAACATTGAAAGAGTGCAACAAGCGGTGGATACTAGCCCTCACCGTTCAGCGGTACGTCACGCTCGCGCTCTTAGAATGTAAGATCGTTCAGTTCGCAGAATCTTACATTTGGACCTCCATTACCATCCGTATAAAATTATGGTTGTGCAGAAGCTGCTCCTAAATGACTTTGTGAGACGACACAGGTTCGCAGAAAGGATGCTGGAATTGCTGCACGGCAACATCGTTTTGTTCATGAGTGACCCATTTTCATTTATCGGGCATGGTAAACAAACAAAACTTCCGATACTGGGCACACGAAAACCCACGAGAACTGCATGAACAACCTCTGCACTCTGAGAGGGTAACTGTTTGGTGTGCCGTATCTCGAAATTGCATAATTGGCCCGTATTTTTTTCGTGAAAACGGACGAACAGTGTCAGTGAACTCAGATCGTTATTGCGCCATGTTGCGTGATTATTTTCTGCCCGAACTAAGAAGACGACGCATTGACATCAATACAGTTTGGTTCCAACAAGATGGGGCGACTTGCCATACATCAAGAGCTGCAATGGGCTTTTTAAGGGAACATTTTTCTGGGCGCCTTATTTCGTTGCATGGAAATGTGGAATGGCCACCTCGGTCACCAGACCTTTCATGTTGTGACTACTTTTTATGGGGCTATTTAAAATCCAAAGTTTACATAGACAAATCGCAAACTCTTGAGGCTCTTTCGGAACTCATAACGCGCGAAATTGAAAGGATTCCTCGTGCCATGCTAGAAAGGAGTATGGATGATTTTGCAATCCGTATCCAAGAATGCATCGACAAGAATGGACGCCACCTAACTGATGTAATTTTTCGCACCTGACTATGTTATGTTACTTAAATGGCATCATTCCACTAATGTATTAAAATAATAAATTTTGATGTATGTTTAAAAATGAAAGTTTGTATTTTTTTTCAAAAACACCATACTTCATTGCCAGACCCTGTATTTCAAAAACTAACAGCTGCGAGTAATAATGACTTTTCAACAATCTTTCATGTTTTTATTAGTTTTATATTTACTCCCCATAATGACCAACATAAATAAAAATATGTTTGCAGAGTTCTTGATTGACAAAGCTTAATTTGATTATGACCGGAAAACTGAAGAGGTGGGTCCTTTAAAGTACGCGCGCGGCCTTTTTTGAGACGACAGCTTTGAACCGTGTCATATCGTATGGGTATTACGTATCTTGCAGACTAGATAATAGGATCGTTGTGAGCGTCCATCTGTGGAGGAATAGCTCAACTACACGCATTGTTGGTGGCGTACGTTTTGCGAAGCCGAGTACTCTGTAGTTTTCAGCTCTGAGCAGAGACTCGGTTGAATAGCAAGATCGCATTTGGATGATTATGTGTATTGGTCTGTATGCATATAAAACCAATGATATTTGCTGTGCGAGAAGAAAATTACTAAATATGCTGTCGATGAAGTGTATCTATTATCTGTGTGAGACATGTTATTTATATATATTATATAAATAAATTACAATACTTTCTTTGTGTTTTCTAAGACTTTGAGGAGAATTACGGGAAATCACCAACACGCCTGCGCTGTGTGTAATTACTGTTTGCATTAGGGTTATCATCAACACATTATTACTACACAAATCCTCGCTATAATAATAATAATAATAATATTTATTCACCAAAATACAAAAAATGGGCAAATAAATATGAAAAAACCACAGAAGGCGTCGCCTGTGTGTGGTTTATATCTTAATAACTAACAATCAATCATATATGTGTATAACAATTATTGTTAAATCTAAAAGGTATTAATGTAATGGGAATTTTGTAGTTTTAGTTTTCTATATAATTATGTATAATCATTTGCTGCACATTACTAACCCAGTCTTTCAATTTTCTTCTAAATTTTTTTCCAAAATTAAGTATCTTTATTTCGTTTGGTACTACATTATATAATTTAGCTGCTAAGAATTTAAATGATTTTTTGAATAATGTTTTGTGTGATCTTTGGATATTAGATGAGCCTAGTCGAAATCGTGTGTTATGCTCGTGTTTATAGGATTTTTTCTTTTTATTACAATACTTATGGTATAAGATGGTGGCATGTAAGAAATAAAGTTGTCTTGTATCAAGTATCCCTGTTTCTTGATATAAGTTGTTCGTTGGATATAATCTTGGCTTATGGAAAATGGCTTTCAAAACAGTTTTTTGTGCTATATTCAGGTCAGAAATATATGTCTTGCAGGCGGCACCCCAGGCTGTGACGCCGTATATTATATGGGTTTCAACTAAGGCATGGTATAGGATTCGCAGATAACTTTCTGTAAGAATGTTAGCAAGCATTTTGAGTTTATTTCTAATTTCTTTGATAACATATTTAATATGGTTATCCCACCTTAGATGTGAGTCTATAAATATTCCAAGATATTTCAGAGTGTTAAACCTATCGATTTTGGTCTTTTGGCCATGATAATTAACGGAAATTTGTTCGAAGGTAGGTAAAATTTTTGAATAGGATGTAAATGCAATACATTTTGTTTTTTTGAAGTTAACTGTTAAAATTTTAGTATCAAACCAGTCAATGATCCTTATAAAATCCTTTTCAGCTATTTGCTTCAGTGTGCTCCAGTCATCAGCTTTATATAATACGAGGGTGTCATCTGCAAAACATATAATCTTTCCAGAACTGTTAATTTTGAATAAGTCATTTAAATAGAGAGTAAATAATAGTGGGCCTAGTACTGTTCCTTGAGGCACACCACACTTGATGTACATTTTTTTACTGTAAGTGTTAGTGATTTTGACAGTCTGTGCCCGACTTGAAAGGTAATTTTTTAAAAGGATTTGTGACGCTCCCCTAAATCCCAATCTTTCCATAACTTTCAGAAGCTCGACATGGTTAACCGTATCAAAGGCATTTTTTAGATCAACAAAGATATCAATAGTAGGTATCTTTTTGTTGACATTAGAGTTAATTTCATCCATTGCAGCCAAATTTGCATCTGTAGTAGATTTTCCTTTTCTAAATCCATATTGGTCAGAACATACAATTTTGTTTTTGTCCAAAAATTGTAATATCCTTTTTTGTACTAATTTTTCGAAAATTTTGGCTATATTCGATAGTACTGATATGGGTCTATAATTTGATGTTTCCATTCTGTCACCGCTTTTATAACAGGAGTAATAACAGTTGTTGTAAATGCATCAGGACAAATTCCAGATTGGAAACACCAATTAATGACGTAAGAAAGTGGTTCGGCTAAGTCGTAGGCTATTATTTTTAAATGGTCAGCTTTGATACCATCTACACCAGGACTTTTTTTGGTTTTAAGTGATAGGACAGCTTCTTGTACTTCAATCGGACTAACGCTTTCTAAAAAGAATGAATTGAAAGTTGGGTTTGTTGTGACTTTTCGTTCGAAACCATTTTTTTAATACTGGATGCTAAATTTTCGCCAACATTAGTGAAAAAATTTAAGAATGCATCGGATATTTGTCGTTTATCTGTTAATATTGTTCCATCACGATTCTTAATTTTATCAATATTTGGCTTTTCTTGAACGTCTTTGTTAGTTAAGTGATCGACAACTGACCACAGTTTTCTTGGATCAGATTTGGCATCTTGTAATATTTTAGATAAAATTGGCGTTTTGCTTCTCTAACTAGATTGATAAAACTATTTTCATATTCTTTATATTTATGGGAGGTATCTGCACATGGCGATGCTTTCATTATTTTGTATAGTTCCTCTTTTTTGTTAGCAGACTTTATCAAACCTTTAGTTATCCAGGGATTCCTGCTTCTGTCAAAATGTTTAATTTTAACTCTGTTTGTACTACATTCAATTAAATATTTTATGCGATCAATGAGTGTGTTTGCAGCATCATTAACATTCGTTGCACAGTACACTGCTGTCCATGATTCTAATTTGATATTTGCCATAACCTCCAGTAATGCTATCTATGAAGCTGATTTTATATCAGATCAAAGCCAAATATTGATGACTGAAGCCTCATGACGTTTAGGCAACACGTGTAACTACAAAACGAGTTCACAACATGTCCATGAGCGAGTGCTTAGTTAACATATTTTAGAAAAACTTACATAATGTCTCAAAAAACCAATATAATGTCAAAATATCGACATAAAGTCACTTTTCAAGATACGTAGTATCCATGCCGGCTAAGCTTGGGGTGAGTGACTCCTTGAGAAGTAATATAAACATAGGTGCGATAACCGTACCTACTAACATTTTTGTAGATTTTGTAAGCATGAGAAACTTTACAGGCACAGACGTATTGACGAACATTTTACAAAAATGATTAGAAAAACAAGCTATACTAAAACCAAAAATTGTTTCAACTGTGCTAGATGCCCGACTTTAATCCATTAAACTTTCTTTTGGAGGATTTGACTTTTATTGAGCGTCTTTCGTTTTCGATTTGATCCAGATTTTTAACGGTATGTCTGTACTTACTGATTTCTAACAAATTTTAAAGGAGCTACTTGGGGGACTTTTACAATTTTCTTTCGAGAATAAAAGAATATACTTAACAGAGATGGACATTAAGATGTTTGATTTTAAGCTTAATACTCCTGTAAGTAACGTACATTCTTAACGTGTGTGACTCTAATAAGTCCTCAAATAGCTATAGACTTCCAAATCTTTTTTTACTAAAATATATAAAGATAACGCTACAGTTGAGTTCACCTGAAATTTCACTACCTTGGCGAAACTTGGATCACTATCTATGCTCTGTACTTTTTAATGTAACGGCTTACAGTTCTTTGAGTGTATACGGAACCTCCTACTTTTCCTTTGACTCATTAAAAAAGGATAGGTTTTCGATCTAATATGAAGTTTTTTATGCAATGCATTCTCTGTATATAAGGTGCTAAAAGAGTGCTATCGAATGAAGTTTTATTTCTTAAATAGGACTTCTTATACAGTGAAATAAACTGTAATGTTTTATTTTGACTTATTACTGTACCTAGTGAAATAGTTGAATTCCTTCTGTGATCTGGGTTTAAACCAGATTCCATAGCTAGATGCATCAGATACCCATGAATAAATGACAAAGTTTTATTCTTTGATGGAAATAATGAAAATAATTATAACAAACCATAGGTATTTAAAATCAGAGAAAGGCAATTGAAAATATACAAGACGTTACTATTTGTCGTGGAATTTTAATACCACTTTTATTTCGTACAAAAAAGGCAGCGCATGTTAGACTACACATATTTCACCTTATTATTTCTGTAATTTTCGAACAAACATACAGGACAATTTATAGCGTCATGCTTAATTACTACAAAGGTACTGTCAAAGCTACTCACCCTTAGCCAATCCATGTTTATCCCACACACAAAATGACAGGCAGCAGCACTGATTATAACAGCTTCCAGTATTTATAGTGGAAATATACACACCATACATATATATGCTCAATGATTACCTCCCTCTACACATAAGGTGCATCTTCTTGACGTTGTTACAGCAACATTTGCAAATGGCAATGCTGCGACGTGTCCCCCACATCGATGCATCGGTGCATTGTTGTTTACGCGAAACCTGGAATATTCACTTGGACAAATGCAGGTCGCAGATGCAGATTTTTGCCACTTGCAGTTGCCGTCTTTGAAGGATGTGTCCGCATAATTTCTCACACACTATAGTACAAGCTCGTGAACGTGGACTTGTTGACGGACGCCGAATTCCGTGCGGGTCAATTTTATTTATGTCTGCGAATTTTGGTGTTGTGCAAGGTGCATTTGTTTACAAATTGTCTGATTTGTTATATGTATAGTAGCCTCACTTTTAAACGAAAATCAATAGTCCATTCATTTGGTAATGCAAAGCAGGAAGCAGTAAGCTTTGCGGAGGTTTTGACAATTAAGTTCAGACTAACAATTTAGCTTTCCATTTGCTGGCTTGTGCCGAACAAAATTAAAGAAGTTTTAGTTGTTTAAACGATGCCCTAATGGAGTTTTTTGAGAATATGTTGAATTTTTGGCGCTACTCGAGAGATCTTTACTTTTGGCGTTACCACATGTTCGCCTGAGTTTGAAAGTATAAATCCGGTCTCAGTCTTTGCTCGAATAGAATTACCCTTCCCCAGATTAACCCTATTCCTGGCCTTTCAGCTATGAAAACAAGACAGTTCTGTGGCACGCTAGATTAGAGAAAGTCCCCAAGAATCTTCATAGCGAAATAGCAATTTTCGGCATAAGGGAATGTTTGTTGCAAGTTTCAAGAAAAATCTTTGTCTATTTCATTTAACCAGGGAAATATCCGTAATATCAGGTAACCAAATAAGTTCGTGCAGTTTTTAGTAAAAAAATATAAATTTTTAGTGAGAAACAATAAGACACTATTTATTCGTCGAAGTAATTACCATCACATTCAATGACCTTGTGCCAACGTGGCACCAATTTTTGTATGCCGGTATTGTAGAACTCCCTGGATTTGGAGTAAAAAAATTGGTGAGCTGCATTTATTACACCATCTGGAGTTGTGAACCGTCGGTGCCTCATACAGTTGTCAAGAGACAAAAAAAATGAAATGTCGGGAGAATATGTCGGGTGCGGTAACGCTTCCCAGCCAAGTTCAGAATTTTTTTCTCGGGTCAATTTTGCGTTATGAGGCTTGGCGTTATCCCGCAAGAATATGACTTTCTTCTTGATCAAAGAAGGCTGTTTTTGGTTGAGTGCTGCTTGTACTCGTTGAAGCTGCTCACAATACAAGTTAGCAGTGATGGTTTGAGCCCTTTCCAAACCTTGTTTGGGTGCAAGGAAGCCTTGGGCGTGTGTGGTATCGAATCAGTAGGCGACAACCAATGATACGAACGCTTAAAATCCGATTATAAGATCCATTTCTCGTCGCAGGTTAATAGCCGATTAAGAAATTGTTCATTAGCATTGCGTGAAATGTTTGCTGAACAAATGGTAAGACGACTTAATTTGTTATCATCTGTCAGTTCATGTGGAACCCATCTGCTTAACTTCCACGTCTTTCCCAGCTGATGAAGATGCAAGCGAATAGTTTCAAGACTCACTCTGAACATTTCTACAACTTGTGAGAAAAGAAGGATTCATACTAAAGTGACAACAGGTAACTAACAATCGCTATCGATCAACAACATCCATGGCAATGTGCGATATATAGCAACCGCACGAATTTATTTGGTTACTTGATATATTGTTCTAATGGGCAACTAATGTATAAAGGATATATACTTAGTGACAGAAAAGTAAACACCTACGTATTTCAAATTCAAATTCAAATAGTTTATTCAAATTCAAATTCAAATTCAAAAACCAATATAACTTACAAATTAAAAACAACCTTCAGTACAATTTAAATAAAAAAAAGCTTAAAAAATACATGACCTTGTATACTCTTGCTACCGTGAATAACCAAGATTGCAACAGAAATCTGAGCAAAGATACTAGCATCAGATCTAGAACCAGCAAGTAACGGTATATGAATTTTCAAAATTCTGTATACTTTCGTGAATGGTAAATGTCTGAATCTTGTCGTCACAAATCCTAAATTACGTGTCTGCATAAACAAATCTAAAACTCAATAACAATAGTACAGAAGCATACTAAAAACACTCAGAAGGATAAATATAGAGTACATAAAATATGAATATCTGAAATATGATAATATAGGGATATTTCGAGTAAGGTCACACTATGTTGTTTAAACAATAAAAATTTTGCGTAAAGGTTAAGCAGAGATTACTACAAAAGAATAGACACCTAAGCTATAAGCTTGTGTGTGTGTCATACAATATACAAATCCAATGCATGGCTAATGGCCATAAGGTATATTATGAGCAAAATGTATATAAAAAAAAGAAATAAAAAAAACATTAGATAGAAACGGAATTACTGAGTTGAGTCAAGCTACCGTCGATGCAAGCATGTCAAAGTTATTTAAGATGAACTTCTTAATTCTTTTTTTGAAACTATACTTCGAGAGGATTTTATATTGTAGGGGTAATTTATTATACAACCTAATACCATCAAACTTTATGCATTTTTGAGAAACAGATTTATTCACTCTGGTATAGGTGTAACTTATATTTATTTTAGTTCTTGTTTCATAAGCGTGGCTGGTTGGAACATAGTTTCGGGAGTGAACAAATTTTAGAGCAGCATAAATATATAAACCTCTAACATTCAAAAGATCATTTTCAATGTAAACAAATTTGCAACTTGACCTACATGGGATACGAAAATAGTCCTAACAATATAATTTTGCGTGGTTTGTAGTATTTTTAAAGTACTAGTGTATGCGGCTCCCCAAATACTTATCCCGTAAGTTAGTAGAGACCCCACAAACGAGTTATATATTGAGAGAAGACTCCTTCTGCTTAAAATATTCCTAAGAATGAAAAACTTATGAATAATTCTCCCTAATTTCGATGCCAAAAGCTCGGCATGACTCTGCCATTTTAAATTACTGTCAATAGTAATTCCTAAGTATCTAATAACTTCAACTCTTTCGACAGTGTCAGCACTATCATTTATAATTAATGTGCAGTGGTGTAATGGCATGCCTGCTTTGGTTGGAGAAAACGTTACATACTTAGTTTTAGAGATATTAAGTTTAAGTAAATTGTTATCCAACCAGCATTTGACTTTATTTAATGACAACGCGGCATTCCGTATTGCGTCATCCCATGAATGAACAGTGCAAACTAAAACAGTATGTGTGTAATATGATATCATTTTACAGTTGAAATTACATCGAAGTAGTTCATTTATGTATATGAGGGACAGTGTTGGTCCCAAAACCGTCCCCTGAGGCACACCTATTTTGATTTTTTGAATGTTGCTTAAATCTGACCCTACCTTAACTTGTTGTAATCGATCAGCCAAATAGTTCTCAAATAAGTTCAGAACTCCGCTACGCACTCCAACACTTTCTAGTTTCTTTAATAAAATTGTATGAGATACTGAATCGAAAGGCTTTTGAAGATCTAGGAAAACTGCAACAGTCTTATTTCCATCTTGAAAATTTTCAAGCACTTGTCCTGTAAGTTCTTGTAGAGATTGCTCTGTATTGCAATTTTTGCGGAACCCAAATTGATAGTTCGATATTATGTCATATTTCTCAAGAAAAGAACAAAGTCTGTTATTCAAACACTTCTCAAAAATCTTCCCAAATACATTGATAACTGAAATAGGTCTATAATTGAACATATTGTCTTTACTTCCAGATTTAAATATTGGCGTCACTATGCTTTCTTTAAATTGGCGAGGAATTACTGAGGATTTCAAACAGAGGTTGATAATGTGAGGTATAGGGTGACTGATATACTTCATGATCATCTTAATAGTTTTAGTGTGTAAGCCATCTTTTCCCTGTGCGCTATTATTTTTCAGATTTCAAACTATTTGTTGTAACTCTATGTTATCCACTGGAGTTAGAAACATAGAGTGAGCAATGTTGACGACTTGAGGATCTGATGTATCAAGAATTGAGTGTTGATCAATCTGACTTGTTATTTGGTCACCTATATCAACAAAATATTTATTAAAAACACAGGCTATATCAGTGGGAGCGTCCAGCTGCTGATTATTGTGATTAATTGATTTTACGTCATTTTTTTTTATTTTGCCAGCATTAGTTACCTCATTAATAACATCCCAGCTCTTCCTATAGTTATTACCAGCTAAAATGAGTTTTTGTGTATAATATTGATTTTTAGAGATCTTAATAGGATTAGTTCTCTGTTTCTGTGGGAGATATAGGACTGTCTCAATATCAAATTATCTTTATCTTTCGTCAAACTCGGTTTCAACTCATCCCTCTTCTTGATCGAAGTAAGAATACCGTCAGTCATCCACGGCTTGCGTTTTCTAGTCTTACTATTTATTTTTAAATAATACGTTGAATGATCTATGCCTTTATATAATTCATTATAGAAGTTAACGTATGTTTATTAGAATTTAAGAATTCTTTACGTATTGATTTATCTTGCCATGAACAGCAAGTGATAAAATCATCAGGTTTTTCTGTTAAGCTTTTGTGGTGGCTGGTATACGACGGATTAGCCTTTTTTCTTGTCGCCCACATTGGGTGCTACCCCTCACAGCTGAACATCGGTGTAACCGTTTGCCCTGGTGTCGAGAAAGGGTTCTGTGGGAACGGGAATGGAATCAAGTGGTCTTTAATGACGAATCCCGCTTCTGTCTGGGTAAGGGAGTTATGGTATTGGGTGCTATTGCTTATGGTAGCAGATCACCACTAATTTTTATCAGAGGCAATATGACAGCTCCACTCTATATTCAGGAAGTAGTGGATCCTCATCTTGTTCCATACCTAAACACCAACCAAAACCCGATTTTTCAGCAGGACAATGCCAGACCGCATGTTGCCATTAGTCTTCATGGATCAACATCACATCAACCTTGTAATTTGGCTACCACGATCGACTGACCTGTCTAGAATTGATTCTAGAAAATCCCACGGTATGGCACAAAAAAACCTATAAAATGTAAAAAAATACCAAAATGTCACTTTTCAAGATACTTAATACCCGTGCCGGTGCGTAGCAAAATGCGTAGTATCTAATAGGCGTTTATAATCTCATCACACTCTAATTGAGCTTCTTCCAGTACCCAGAAAAAAGTTTCGGCGTCACGAGTCAGTCATTATCGGAACGAATTATACCACTTCATCCTTATGCGGCTCATCAATTATTGATAATCAGAGATTGGTATGCTAATCCGAAGATGTATTGTTTTCATTCAGATTCAACTATTCAAAACATTCGTTCGCAAATGCAACTTCAGGCAATGTGTCACTTTGTTAGTAGGTTCCGCGCATTGGTGCCGCTAAGGTATACGGAACACTGATAGTAGGGTCAGTCAGTCATCAATCGCTTCCTCTCTGCGCCAGTTACCCAGCCCAGGAGGTGCACGAAGGGGTAGCTACTGCGTGCGAGATCCCGATGGCCAGGTAGGCGAAACCTCTTAAGACCGAAAACTGCTAACAGCGGCGTATCACAAGCTTCGGTCCTCGTGCTATTTCATGAGACCTTCTATAAGACGGTGTGCTAGAACTCACACTAAGGGTGTGCTTAATACACGAGGGTGGTGAGACCCATAATAATTGCATGGATCGGTGTCATGGCTAGACAGTCGGGAGCGGTAGAAAAAGAAAGATCCTCCAATACATGTCAAAAGCACAGACGGCTCGAAAACTGAAGACGAAGCTGGAACAGGGATTTATGGGATAAGGCCAAAAACTGAGATATCTATAAGTCTACGAGCCCCTTCCCACTTCAGCTGGCCCAACTATTGAAATATTTGTTTTTTTCTTATCAAACACAAATAATAAAAATGTAGCAGGGTATTGTAGGTTTAAAATATTAACAATGAATATTTTGATAATATATAGTAGAAAGCACCAACTTCATCACTCCATAATCAAATTTGCAGCATAAAAATAACACATGTTGCTATTACAGCATATCAACCTATTTTCATTTCAATGCAAAATAAGTCTATAACGCATAAGTGGCTGTGAAAAATAAAAGCAATGGCAATTGTTTTCATTAATCGCAGCTGTCAGAATACGTTTAAAATAGTTTTGGGTAGTTAAGGTTTTCAAATTGGGTAGAGGAAAGGTTATTAGTGAGAAAATTCGGGTACTGATAATTAAATTTTTTAATTCTGGGAAACCAAACTCAGAAATTGCAACTTCATTAGACTTATCGCGGTACAGTGTGAGAAATATTGTTATAAGATATAACATAACTGGTTTAGTTAGTATTAAGCCACGATATGTGAAAAAAAAGTAATATCACAAATGCTGACCGAAGAGCATTACGAAGAATAATCGTGAAAAACAGGCGTGCCAATTATTTACAATTAAGTGCTCTGTGGAGTGACGCTGGAAGGAGAATTTCGAGGTCCACAACTCATAGAGAGACCCACAAACTGGGATTTAGTACTTGCAAGGTAAGTTTTCTTATAAAAAAAAGTGAAGTAAAAACCCTTAAGTTGCACAACTTGTTTATAGGCCAAAGAAAAGCCACTATTAACTCCACTGCAAAAGAAAAATCGGCTTAGATGGACTAAAAAACATAGACAATGTGCACCTCAACAATGGTGTGCAATACAATGGAGTGATGAGGCCCGATTCGAAGTTTGTGTTGGTGACAGTCGCAGGAGAGTTATTCGCAAAGAAAATTAAGCGTTCCATGTTGACTGTCTGGAGAGAAAAGTGAAATTTCCAGCATCCATTATGGTCTGGGGCACTATGTCATCAAAAGGAATAGGAAAACTTCATTTTATTGATGGAAATGTGGATACAAACAAATATTTGTCAATTTTAGAAGAATCGCTTTTACCAGTGATGTAAGAATGTTTGACATCCGGCCAAGATATTGTGTTTCAGCAAGATGGTGCAGCGTGCCATACCTCAAAAAAGGCTATCAAATGCTTGTCAGAAAATAATGTACCACTTTTGAAATGGGTTTCTAGCAGTCCAGATCTGTCACCTATTGAAACTTTGTGGCACGAGATGAAAAAGGTTCTACGACAACATCCTGCTAGTACAATCACCGAACTGAGACAAATGCTTCAAGAAATATGGGATTGTTTTAAACCAATTTTTTTTCCAAAACTTGGTTAACACATGCCTCAAAGAATTTCAGCCGTAATAAAAAATAAAGGTGATGTTACCCAATGGTAATCTTCCAATTGTTGCTTTGTTAACTTCGCGCATTTATTCGCACATTGTTTATTTGTTGAGATGTTCTATTAGTTATAGGTCTAAGTGATTTCAGATATGTATTTTCTATGACTAGAGTGTATCTAAAATGTTTTTGAGAAAATAAACTGTTTTAGAAGTAAATAGTTTCGTCATGTTTAGTTTATAAAGGCATATTTTGGTACAAATCTTGAAGTAGGCCAAATTAGTGTAACACAGGGCATTTTCACACCCACCCTACTTATGTAAGGCTGGGGGTTAACAGTTATTTGATCGAGGATTTGTCCTTTTTGCCAAAAATATTGTGTGTATTTTCTATAATACGGTAAATATAATGTTTTTTTTTTTGTTTTTGTTTTTTGGCAAATAAATGTATTTTGATTTGATTTGAAGTGGGAAGGGGCTCGTAGGTAATATCGCAACGATATTTCAGGTTGACGTAACGGCCATACACGTCTGCAGAAAAAAACTAATAGGGAATAAGGCTGCAAATCAGTCGACCACCATCTGCTCAGACAGCCATGCAGCCATAAAGGCATTAGTTTCTTCGTAAAATCGTCTAGACTAGTATGGGACTGTAACGCTTCCTTTCCGCAAAAAGTCCAGAAAAGATGGAATGCAATGAAGATTCCAACTTTTCTGCACAATCACAGAAAGGGGGTTAACATTAGCTTCCGGTAGCTCAGTCGGTGGCATGAAGACATCTACAGGCGTGTGTCGACCATGGCATGGCTAGAGGATAGAAGAACAAACAGAACACAAAAATGTAACAGATTTTATTTAATTTGAAAAGCACTTTCATTACATTTGAATTTGAAAGAACAAAATAAGTTTTAAATCTTTGGCGCTGCTATAAAATTATACACTTATCTTTCGCTGGTCCATTTTGACTGAACTGAAGCGAGGATCGCCAGGTGCTTGAAGTGGAGGTCCCAGTTATGAGGGGTGACCTCACATTTAGTGGCTTCAAAACCAGTTGTAGGCGAAGTTGAACTTAAAGGTGATGGCGCTGCCAAGGCACATGCATGGGTGAAGTGATCGGCCAAGCAATGCAAAGTCAAAGACTACATGAGTTGCAAAGGCAAAAGTCAAAGACAAAGGCAAAGGGAAAGGGAAAGGGAAAGAGAAAGGGGGTGGCCCCAATCATTTTGTCCTATTCGGACACACGTTCTACAAAATTCTAGCACATGGTGCTATATGACCCCATGCTACAGAGAACAAAATTCTTAGCTCTTGTTCGATCTGCGGCTCAAGTGAAAAGGAAACGCGAGGAAGAACGCAGATCAGGAACTCCTCATCAAGCGGGCTCCAAGCGGAAATTTTTCCAAGTAAAAAAGCTAGAGATGGGATTAATGAAATGTTAATCGAGAAGTGATTTAATAAATACGATCGGACGGTGAAACCGTTACAGGACTGCGTCAAAGAGCATTGTTCTGGGTACCAGGACATTTCCGGCACAAAAGAAATGAAAAGGAGGCCCTATAGGGTGCGGCCAATGGCCTTATAGGTCCATACGAAACTATATCCTGAACAGTCCCTAAAATGGTGGAACATCGGATTTTTCGTTTCTGCAGAGAGCATTATAAAACTCCAATGCATTTCCTGTGTCACTGTGAAGGTCTGACAAGACTACGGTTTCAGATAGTAGGAACCACAAATCCAAGAGCGGAAAGCTACATGTAAGGCCTGTGTCAAGGCTATGGAGTCTGATTAAAGGATGAAAGCTGGACACAGTGCTTTAGAAAGGGTACATGTTGGGTCAAAATAGATCTATTGGGTTGCAGTGACGTTACGGCTAACAAGTAAAAAGGACGGCAGAAGAGGCATCTAAAGTAACAGGTATGCTGTCGAGATTGGGGCCAAATGTTAGAGTGTCAAAAGCATGCGAAGTGAAAACTTCTTTGGTCGGTTACCAGCTCCATGGCACTCATATGGATGTCTGCACTGTGTAAGGTCTCTGTTCGATAGAACCCGGCTTCTGCACCTCGAAAGCCGTGCATAACAATTGTCAGCGCATACAGGACGATCTCCTCAGAAGAAGCTGTAGGCCTTGAAACAGAAGGGATCTGTGATGACCTAGACCGCGCTACTGCTGGGAAAAGTTTCTTGTTTCACTGGCAACAAAGTAAGCCAGAGATTTCGAGAGATCTTTGAACCATACTATTAATCAAAAACCTAGAACCTTGAATCATCATAAGGGAGGGGGAGGTTAACTTGTTCCTCACGCAGATGCTACCTAGGCACAGGTGTTTTCGTACCTACCTCAACAAAATCGGTGTACACTGTTCTGCTGTACCAGCAGGTCATAAGAAACGCGATGTAACTAGGAAATAGGTGACATCCTAATACAGATGATATGTTTATAGAAAGCCTGTATTACTATCCTATTATGCTCGAGTTTATTCAAAACTAAGGTATGGCATCTCATTTTGGGGTTCGTCTCGATTTCTATCAAGAATGTTTATATTGCAAAAAGGCGCAATTAGGAACATCTTTGGTTATCATCTATTGAATCATGCAGGTCTCGGATTAAACATGAAAAATGACTCACTTTACCATAAATTTATATGACTGAACTGATAATGTAAGCAGTACAAAATTTTAATGCGTTCGTCACATATGCTGATTAGTAACCACACCCTAGTTTCGCCTGCTAACAATTTCTCCCTTTTTAAAAATTCTCCAAAATATATGTCAACTTAGTTAGCTAGTTAGCTTAATGAGCATAACGGATATAGTTAAGTTCAAAAGAGAATTGTATAAGTAGACTAGAGACTACCACGGCTTAAACGAAGTTGAAAACCTTGAAGATGTGCAAGTATATGTTGTTGATGGAGGAGAAACGGAAAATATAGCGAACAGTGAAGTGAATGCTTTCAAAGAAAATAAGGATATAGAAAAAATGGCAAATAAAGAATTGGAGCAAGTGAAAAAGTTACAGAAGTTGAAAATGAAGGTTCGGTATGCATCGTATGTCAAGAAGATCATTATAGAACACTGTTCAAAGTGTAACGGTAACATTCATTCCACCTGTGGTGTTTTAACACTTAACAACCAATACGAATCAGATTTTCAATGCTTTCTTTCTATTCGTCATTGTCTGTCACAGCGCACCGTAGGACCTTTGCTCTTGGTTAAAGTCTTGTAAGTCAGTAGGTGTGTCAGGTCTGGTTGCCCAGATACCAAACAAAGTCAGGGAGAAAGAAAGGAAGAAGAAAGGAAGGAGGGAGGGAGAGCAAAGAAAAAGAAGTGCGTCAATTGGAGGGGTGCCTTGGTATTGCTAATTAGTATTCGGCAATTTTAAATTGATCCTAAAATTAATTTTGGGATTGGTTGTTGAAAAAAATTATAATTTTGGTTGGACCTAAAGTCGCACGCTTTAATTTTGTTCACAGTGCGAGTCGCGGCCTTGTGTGCTTGCAAACTTGCTCAACTGTGTAGTCTACTGACTCGCGCAACAAAGTGATGCTATGCGATTCCGCTTGACTATAACGTAGCTGCGCTTGTTGTTTGATGTAGTCCCTTAGGTAAGGGATGTCAAGGTCTCTGTGAAGGGTCTCGTTGGAAACATACCATGGGGCGTTAGCGATTGTACGCAAGGTTCTGTTCTGCAAAACTTGCTGGCTACGCAAATGCGTTTTGGCGAGAAAACATCAAGCTGCACTTGCCTAAGTGACCACTGGTCTAATAACCATCTTGTATAGCCGAACTTTGTTGATCAAACTTAATTTTGATGTTCTACATAGCCTAGGGTAGAGTTGCCGAAACGAGATTTGGAATTTCGTTTTTAACGCTTCAGTGTGCTTCTGCCAGGTCATCCCCTTGTCAAGAGTGACATCCAGATACTTAGCAGAGCTTTCCCGAGTTCCATTCACTGAAACCTCAGACGAGGCGCCGCTACGTTTTTTAGTACAATAGATTGCCTGCGTTTCGACTGATTAATTTTGATCAGCCACCGATTCGCCCATTCCAATACCTCGTCCACTGCACTTTGCAGCCTGTCGTGAACTGGATCCCTAGAACACGATTGGGCCACCAAGGCAGTGTTATCAGCATACAGATAGATTTCACAGTTGCTGGGGCAAGGGACGTCATGAATAAAAAGTGAATAAAGGACTGGTCCATGAAACGAACCCTGAGGGACACCGGCATTCATGGGCCGTGTTGTTGAAATGCTTTATTTGTCAACGTTCCTGTGATATAAATGCGAATCGCGAAAATGCCAAGAAAGGTTTGGAAGTACAAGCCACTTCAATGCTGGTACAATCAAATAAAAAGTTTAAACCAGACCTAGTTGGCCACTATGTTCTTTTACAAGTTCCCGAGGTAGATCGTGGAAGATTAGCACCAAGAAACGTAACGGCAGACGTACAAATTCCAAAGACAGATCGTGGAGTTAGCAACAAAAACTGGAGTTTTACAAAGACTTTTTTTAGAAATGAATTTCAATTGGCTGACAATAACATTTTAATAGGCACCAGTACTGTTGACGGCAAAACGGATTTATTTCATGTATGTGGATTGAAAATGTACGAACAAAACGCGTTCTTGTCGTAAAAAGAATGTAAGCTGCAATTCCAAATGTCGTCATTCAAGTTCTTGAGCAAATAAATAATTATTGATTAACATCATTATTGATTGATATTTCTCTAGAATAAGGTCCTATTTTTTGTTATACTTGTATGAGAATTTAAATATGTTAAAATGTATTTAAAAAATATATTTAGCTTTGCGTTATATAATATTTAAAGTGGTTAGAAGAGTATTACATATTTCGGAGAGCTAGTCTTGTCCTTTAAAAAAGGCGCAGAGCTGGTTCCGAGTACTTATTAGGTACCGATAAATAGTGCTGGTAATACATAAAAGCACAAAATTAGTTTTGCATACTTTAAAATGAGCAAAACTAGTTCTGCTTATTTTTTAACACTCAATTGCCGAATAAAAGTAATATTTCGGGTTTCGGAAAACATTGTTGCTCACAACAAGTTTTGTACATTTTTTTCGGGTAATGTCCGAATTCGAGTATTGATCCTAGCATATGTATAACTTGCAGCATTTATTGCCTATGTACATACGTGGTCGTTATTTTACAAATGAGAATAAATACCTTTGTCATAGCGAAATAAAATATATGGAAAACAAATTAATAGGAATTGGTACCATAAATGAATTCCAGAAAATTATCCTGAATAGTCGGTCCTGAAAAGTCCGAACATGATAGGTACATGCGCAGGTGACTTTACTTCTAAAAGTACGTAAGCTTTGTATCGGTGACACTTGTGGGCGTTTTGAGTGTGCTATCAATTCGTTTTGTCTAAGAGGTGCACCTTTCAAGATTTATGGTGTGAAATGACGTCTATATTCATTCACATGGTATGCGTTGTCTGCAGCTGTTTTTTTTTATAGACAGATCTTAACAACCTTATGGAATTCTTTTCATTTGCTAAAATCTTGATGCAACATTTATTGACTACTAATTGAATCGATAACATACCTGATGATTAATAATTCGTGAATCAAACGACAGCCGCGTTTAAATCAACGAGATGTTAATTTGGTCTCACTACGTATAAATATTTAATAGGCTATTAGAGCATGAAAGTAATCTGGTCGCTTGCGAAACTAGTCACCCTGACCGGAGCTAAAAAATCAGTCTTGTGCTTACATCGCCCTGTTGTGAGAGTATACTGTGCTTTTCAGAATAGTACCCACATTATTTTTAGGAGGGGTCAAGCTAACAAACTGTGACTGAGTCTGATGAAATTGGCAAATGATATAAAAGTGGCTGTTGAAAATTTCGATATGGCTGTTGGGTGCCATCTTAGATTTTTTTAAACGGGATTGCGGTAATACCTCATTTTAAAGCTTCTTATCAGTACTTTGTATCCTTAGAACCTTAAATGTCTTTAATGGCGAATTGTGGTCCTGTCAAGGTTCGGGGTCTTTGTCTTTGTATACCATCATGAATCAGTAAATAAACATCAATGCATGGTAGTATGATCAAACGTCATCACTTGGAAGTATCTGCCTGAATGTGCATTAAAGTATTGGACATTTACTTTGGAAGGAAAGATTTTTGTAAATAGAATATGCCATGTTCCATCACATATTCCGATACGAGTATATCCTTCCAAGGATTGAAGGTTGATATTAATTTATTTATTTATTTACAAATTTACGGGATAAACCCATTCGGTTACAGGTTGTAAAAGTACAATCTTAACCTAATAAACACACATCATAAATAAAGTATCTAACATATGAACATAAAGTTTGACTATTTACTAAATTAAAATATTAAAATATTAAAACGTGCATAAAAATAGTTACAAACAAATACTAAAAAAAAAAAAACTAAAAAAACTGAACAACTAAACAACACAGCAAACATCACCAGCAATTAAGACATTTTAAAACTTTAGCTAAGATTTCTATCTTTAAGGAACTTTTTGAGAAAGCATAGTGAAGTATTAAAAAGGTCTATATCACAGTCATTACAATTTCTCATTATCCTATCCATGCTACTATTCGAGCCATACAAAGTTCTATGCCGACAAGGTTCAATGGATCTTAAATGCCTAGGAGAAACATAAAAATTTAGCTTTAGAAGCAGGTCTGGGCAGTGGTAAACACCATGAATTAATTTATAAGCAAAAACAATATCTGCTGAATCTCTCCTGGCTCTTAGGGATCCAATCCTTAACTCCTTTCAAGAGCATTATAGTCTAAATTCTCAATAGAAATGTGTTTTTTGTAAGCTATATATCGTAGAAATTTTCTCTGAACCCCGTCAAGCATGTCCTGATAAGTTACATAATATGGAGACCACACGCTGCTGCAATTTTCTAGATGAGATCGCACCAGTGAAGTATAGAGAGTTACTATAGCTCCAGTGTTAGTAAATTCAGATGTATTTCTTTTTATGAAGCCCAACATTTTTAAAGCTTTATTTCTTATAACCTCTATGTTCTGATAAAATGTTACTTTGCTATCAAATATAACACTCAGGTCTTTAACAACATTCACATTTTGAAGTTGGGTATTATTTATGTGATAACTGCTGACTATATTATTGTTAGACTTTGAAAATTGAATGTATTTACATTTGTCTGTGTTAAGGATCATTCTATTTTCTTCACTCCATTTAACAAATTGATCAAGGTCACTCTGAATCTTTAATGTTGAGTTACTATCAGAAAGAGGTAAATAGATCTTGACATCGTCAGCATAGATAAGAAAAGAACAGAATTTAAAACATTGGGCTATGTCATTGACAAAAATTATAAATAAAATGGGTGCCAAGTGCGCACCTTGTGGTACACCAGACAAGACAGCAATTGGATTTGAGAGACAGTTTTTAATTTTTACAAATTGCTCTCTTTCAGAAAGATAAGAACTTAACCAGTTCAATAAACTTCCATGCAATCCGTAACAAGAGAGCTTTTCAATGAGAATATCTATATTTAACTTGTCGAATGCTTTCCCAAAATCTGTATAAATTGAGTCAACAGATTGCCCATTTTCCAATGCCTCAACTATATGTGAATGATAAACTAAAAGGTTAGAAGTTATAGATTTTCCTTCACAGAAACCATGTTGCTGTGCAATTATAACATTTTTAAATTTTTCCTTCAAAAAATCTGCTACAAATGATTCAAAAACCTTTGGAATTAACGATATCAATGTAATGGGCCTGTAATTTTCAACATTCTCTCGATTTCCACAATTTTTAAAAATTGGAATAATGTAGGAGGTTTTCCATTTCTTTGGAAAAACTCCCAGGGCTAAAGATTTATTAAATAAAATCCATAAAGGCCTAGACAGTGAGAAAGCACAGTTCTTAAGAAACAATGCACTCACACTATCAGGACCCGGTCCCTTTGACAAGTCCAGGCTAGCCAGCTTTTCACAAATATCAGAAATTCTTATATATACACTGCTCAAATTTAAGTTTGTATGAGATACTAAAGCTTTTTGATTGCTGGTTGTAGAGTATAGCTGAAAACGCTCAGCTTTGACAGCCTGCTAGTTCAACGTTTTTTAGCTTCAAGAGAGGTATCATGTAACCCCCCACAAGATATGAAAAAAATATTTCAAGATATCGTTTTCTTGCTATTTTGAGATCCTCAACTGATACAGTTATCTTAAACTTTAGTACTCATGCATTAATTTCTGCACTCCGAATTTTAGATTGCTGCCCTTTAGAAAAACAAGGACCTGGAAGATTTGTTTGAAAAGCAGCTTATAAGAAGTAGTCCTCCTGCGATCAACTTAGATCAAGCTCGTGAAGCATGCTTAATTAAGCACAAATTAATGATAATTTGGATTACACCAACTATCCACTTGCAGTACTCTCCATAGCACGTTGACTGATCGACTATCTCGATTCAACCACTACAGTCGATCTCGCAACTATCGATGGTAATGGATCTTACAGTTCTTGTAAAGATGAGCCAGTGTTGTGGCAAGTATCTTTTAATCCAGGTCTATGCTTTCCTTTCTCAATCAAAGCAGCTGCTCACGATTAAAGGATATCATTTTTGACATGTTGACCGGTGCAGTATTTAAAAAATATTCCTTGTAGAGATAAAGTGATGCTGTTGCTGAACAACCCTTAGTAGGTTCACCAGGCCCTTGAACATGAGTTCTCCACTCGGAAGCTACGTGGCACTTGTAGTGGGGTTTCAGTGAATGTAAAGGTTTTACCGAGTGAAAGCTCATAAAAATTCCTAAAACTCGTAGGTATAGGATGCTGGTCATTGTACTTTTAACAACTATAAGCAACGAGGTCAATAAATGCACATGTAGGTACCTACGTTTTTAAGATGCAGCATTGTTTTGCGTTTTAAACAGTTCTACAATAAGTATAAATAAATATTGTTTAATGTCGTCAGTAATATGTACCACAATTCTGCCTCCAAACTCTAAAAAGTAACATAGTCGTTAGAATCCCAGCTCTGGGAGCAAGTAGACACAACTCTGCTTGAATCTACATAGAGTAAGCACACTGAGAAATCTACTCGCGGCAAACGCAGTCTCTATTTTTGTTGAAATTATACATGGTGGCGCATCTAAAACGAAACAGACGCATTTACTGGCATCTCTTTTTTTTTAAACGCTCAGACCCGTGGATTTTGTTTTCGAGTGGGACACAAGTTTGGCAAAAAATCACGTTAACACGTGCAGCTCTCTGGGCCCAACCCTAAAATCTTAAATGGAAAGGGGGGTCGAGTGATACCTTATTTTAAAGGTCTTTCAATTCCCTTTATAATGATATAAAATTAGTGTGCTTCCCTTCAGTAGTTTTGAAGATTTATTGATTTAAAGCTTAAATAAAACTAATGCATCATCATTAGTGGAAATCAATACATTTGGCAGCAAAGTAATTTAAAAATGAAGAACGAACTGACCCGTTAGGCAAGTAAATGTTGAAAATGGCCACCATGACTCTCCATGCAATAATAAAGATTTTGCTTAAAACGTTGCCGCACATTTTTCAATATTTAAGGAGTAATTTGAAGGCACTCATTCACAACTCTATATCGCAGGTCTTCTAATGATTTTGGCTGAGTAGCATAGATTTTGCTTTTTAAACGACCCCACATAAAGAAATCCAAAGGTGATAAATCTGGCGATCTTGGGGGCCATTCAATGGCACCTCTTCTACCAATCTACCAATCCATCCTTGTCGAAACGTCTGATCTAATTATTGTATTGAATATTATAGGCATCTTCTTTATTGGATCCAATTTCAATTTGCTCCCTTGCTCAGGATTTCATAACGGCACCGTTATTAAATTTGATCCTGCTCTCAATGGTATTCTTATGGTATATGGTTATGTAGAATTTCAGAATTTCTTCTCTGCAGCACAGATAACTTGCGTTCTTTTATGAAACAGCTAAATGTCGCAGTATATCTCCCTTATACGCAATAAAATCCATTAAATAGATGTTAATGATCATCGTAATGTCTAGCATAAACAATTTAAATGAGTAAGTGTTTTAGTAGAAAAACACGATATTCTCATAAGTAATAAACCAGTGTTTTGTCACATAACGTAATGTTTTTTGCACCTATTGTTTATTTATTAATTACTTACTTCATACGTGCGAGAGACACAGTGATATTGTACCAACTTCCACCTTCTGAGGATTTAAAGAGGATTATCTATACAGCTAATGCTGTCTTGGAATTTTTATAGCTCCGGAGATAATGCGGAAATAATGCAGATTGCCGCTAGACGGACTTAACCTAAAAATGACGTCAAATGAATTGACTATCTGCCTCCCACACCTTCAAAACAACTGGTAGTACAATTTTCCGTATGGTGCAATGGCATAAAGAACGCAGGTTTTCTCAATACCATTTGTGCACTATTTGCGATTTTCATAAACAGAAATGTACATTGATTGAAGCAGTGGACACGTCGGTATACGGTAGCTCCGTTTCTTTGGAGCTCAGTGGCATGATACTAAATTAATTTAGATCGTTGGAATTATACTAAGTGACATATAAATCCGAACACCCAGTTTAAATGGTTTTATTTTAATAAAATTTTGTATAAGTACTTAATGAAGCATAATAAGTAAATGATAAAAATTTCAAAATGATTGCACTGCTTTAAAGCCCTTTGACCTTTAATAATGTGTGGATGCATCCCGATGTGCTACGCATTCTCCAATGCGCCTAGGCATGCTTCTGATCAGGTGGTCAATGTCCTCCTGTGGTATCTCATTCCAGGCAACCACCAACTCCTCTCGAAGTGCTTCTAGAGTCTGAGGAGGACCCATCATATCCCATACGTGCTCAATTGGGGATAAGTCGGGAGATCTTGGTGGCCATGGTAACAATGTGACATCATTATGTTGAAAGAAGTCTATTGTGTCTCTTGCAACATGTGGTCGGGCATTACCTTGTTGGAAAGTTGGATCTGCCAGGGTGTCAAGATAGGGTAAAAGATGGGGTTCTAGGACTTCGTGGATATAACGCTGCGCGTTCATGTTACCTCTGATGAAGATTAAAAGTGACCTGGAACCGTAAGCTATAGCACCCCAAACCATAACTCCAACAGTGTGATGAACATGTCTTTCAACAAAAAACTGTGGATTCCTCCTTTCATCACGTCGCCTTCTAACCCTGGCACGACCATCGTGCATACCTAAACAAAGTCGAGACTCGTCACTAAAGACAATACTGTTCCATTCCTGATCCCAGAGTGACCGTTGTCTGCACCACTCAAGGCGATTACGTCGGTGTTCTCGAGTTAAAGGGAGGACCCAGTGTGGCCGGTATGAAAACAAGCCAAAACTTCTCATTCGTCGGTAAACACTTCCCATGCCAATATGTCTTCCGTGTTCTGCAAACCATTCATTTGTAATGGACCTGGTAGTGGAGAAACGGTCCCTTAAGGCCAATAATCTTAGGTGGCGATCTTCACGGTCTGTTGTTTTACGGTGGTGTCCAGTGCCCCTTGCTCTTTGCGTACGGCCTTCTCGAAGCCACGCCTGACAATACCTAACCACAGTGTCTACACTTCTTTGCACTCTAACTGCAATTGCCCGAAAAGAAAGTTCAGCTTCCCGAAGTCCCACTATACGGCCCCTATCAAACTCACTAAGTTGACGAAATCGTACAGGTCTCCGTACTCTATTCATCGTAACCGATCGTAAAGGATATCAAGAACCAAAATCCGCCAACGTTGATTCTTTACTGCGGCTGAAATATTCATTTTTAGAGCGTTAGTGAATTAAAAAAAAAGCAGTATAAAAACCAGAATGTCCAACTTATAAGGCTGAAAATTTTTTCACTTGTTATTTACAGTAAGATAAATACATTCACCAACTTTTATTAAAATAAAACCATTTAAACTGGGTCTTCGGATTTATATGTTACTTCGTATATTTTAAAGGCCTACAAAACTTCTTGAACATCGGCATGTAACGTTCAACGTTTGGGGATTACAACAATAATTCCTCTCCAATTGAGGTAAAAAGGGACTTGAAATACGTTGTAACAGTTTTGCCTCCTGTAGATGTATTCAGGCGTATGTAGGCGTAAGTGCCTAGTAGAAATTTATCCAAGAAATGTCATGTGCATTTATCGATTGCGAGTACCTACAACATTTATTTCTTTACAATAGCCGAAGGTCGCGGTGCTTAAAAATAATACTGATTACAATTCTCAATACTCGTGAAGAAACGCTCGCCATGATGACATTTAACAGCTTTTTACGCTGAAAAAATATTTATAGCCGTCATCCATCGTTTAAGTTTTATCTTCCAAACGCGGTTCGGTAGCATTTTTTTCAAAACATCGGCGACGTTAAATCAGTTGCGAAATGTTAGGTAATAACCGTCTTTTTATGATGAACTTGTTTACACTGAATTCGTGGGTATTTGTTAGGAAATTATGCATATAAATATCTTAGCAACCACATAACGAACTTTATCGGAATGTTATTAGGTGCTGCAATTGGTGCATTTTTGTTTCACGAGAAGGAGTACCTAGTTTAATTGTATCACATTCCTTAAGCGCAAAAAAATAAAAATATTCTAGTGGGTATATCTAGATCTAGCCTAATCTAATTTTTTTTGGCAACGTAATAGAATTTTTGCTAATTTTGAAAATGAATAATAAAAAATAAAATACATGCGGAATCTGTGCCATTGCGGATGAACTATTTCATAGGCTGTGGATGTTGGTATACACTAGGGATGTTACGGAGGTGATGATGCCGGAACCGAATTCGGAATTTGAGACGAAGGCTGAATAACGATGTGATAAAAAAGCAGCTTCAGTAAAATAAAATTATACATGCTTTGTTAACCCAGATATGCCCAAGGTTATCATGACTGCCTTCTTCATAGTTTTGCAATTAAGGGGCATTAAAGAACACAAATAAAATTTCTGAAACTGATTTTTTTTTGTCAAAAAAGTTGTTTTTGAAGGTGTCCTATATATACAGGGTGACTCATAAACAAATACATTTTGGGAAAATCTATTTATACATGACATTTGAGTGCACATTTCTAAAATATTGGCCATTATACAGGGTGTCCCAATTTCGACCTACATATCAAAGCTGTTTTTTTTTAACGAAATGCCTCCAATCTTATTGCATATTTGGATGAACCAATTCAAAAGAAGGAAACTGATATAACATAGTATGTGGGGTTTTGGTAATTAGCTACTGAGATATAGGGTGCCTTGTCTAGAAAAACCCCCCACTTCGGCAACCCCTCAGTCCGCCATTTTGAAATTTGGAGTGCTGAATTTTATATCAAAGAAAAACTTACACGCCTTAGCTTTTATCTTTGTTACTTTTTCGAATTTCAATTTTTGCTCATACAGCGTGCTCAAAAACGCACATTGTAGTTTTTCTCAAAAATTTCTCAAATTTGCCATATCTATGTAGTAAGTTATAAGAGGAAAATACCATTTTTTTCTTCATATGGCGGTACGATAGAGGCTTATATTCTGGTTAGAACGGTCCCATGTTCCCATTATATACTCGTAATTGGACCACATGTGGCTGCTCTATCTGGAGAAAAACCAACCAAATAACATGATAAGGATTGTCAAAAGCAGCACTAACACTCTAAATGCCCTTTCACATAATTATAACGTTTCTCCTTGTTTGCCTGCTTGCGTGTTCATTTGATTGCTTCTCTCAATTAACCCAAGGGTACATCGTCTTCTGAGTCCGTATCACATTTATCGTTCACTCTGAGACGTCGGCAAATTATTTATATACAGGTACACATTGTCTTCTTCGCCAAATCTTCATCTGTAAGAATTTCGGAAGCATTGCTGGGTGAAAATAGTGTGATGGTATCGGTTTGCACTTTGTCATCTTCGATCAAAGCCAGGGCTTCATCTAATGAAAACCCTCTGCAATAAAGATATTTATAAACAATTATTTTATAGATGAATGTTAGTTCTGTTAATTTTTGGGAAAAACATAATTTGTGTCTCTGGACCTGTTAATGCCATAGATAACGCATTGCTGTGAGGGTATGTATGCAAGTACGCATGTAGAATGGCAATGATTTGTAGGTTGTTAGGTTTAGTCTCGTTTACAAAATTAAATAAGAACAAAATTGTAATAGTGTTACATAGAGGTTATATGTTGACGCGGGGGCATTGGGATGGCGGGGATTGGTCTTCGGGGACTGGCAATAGTGAGGAAATAAGGGATAATGGATAATCATAACATGGGTCAGCGAGTGGAGAGTGTTAATGATGAACCAATATTTGATAGTCCACATCAAAACCATTTCACAGTCGGACATCTAAATATCAGATCCATAAATTCTGGATTTGACGAGTTCTGTAATTATATGACAGAATACAATTTTGATATTTTTGGAGTTTCTGAAACATGGCTCAATCCAACTTTAAGAAGTGAGAGTTTTTGCTTGCCTGGGTACAAATTTATAAGGAATGATAGGCAGGGTCGAGGAGGAGGGGTAGCTTTATACATAAAAAGCGGTTTGAAATATTCAAGGGTAAATGTGGAAATTAACTGTGCAGACACCATAGGTATAGAATTTAAGATAGGTGGAAAAACTTATCTTTTAGTTAATAGTTATCGTTCGCCTTCTGAGAGAGTCGCTTATTTTTTAGACTTCTTAGAAAATTTTCTCGGTTTTGTCAGTGTCAAATATGATTATTTATTACCGATAGGAGATCTAAATATTAACATTTTAAATAATTCTGCATACACAAATCGCCTCAAAAATATAATTCATAGTTTTAACTTATCACAAAGGATCAGTGAGCCAACAAGATTCAATTTTGCCACAAGAGAGGCTAGCCTCATTGATATAATCTGTGCTAGTGAGGATCTTATCTCTATCGATTCTAAATCATTGGCAGTTTCTCAAAATCTCTCAGATCATAACTTAATTTACTGAGCCTTTCGAAAGTCAAAAATAAATAAATCACAAAAGACTATTAAATATGGAGACTACAATAATATAGATAGAGAATCCTTCTTAAATGAAGGGTTTCTACTTGGGTGGGAGGATATTTACTATATAAACTAAATCGACCAAAAAATGAAAATATAGTAACTGTTCTGAATAAACATGCTCCGATAAAAACAAAACAAATAACCGAAAAACCTTATGTACCCTCAAAATATAAGAATTTTAATCAGACTAAGAGATAAAGCTCATAAAAAATTTCAAAAATCTAAATCACAGGCTCATTTTGAATATTATAAACAACTAAGGAACTATACAAAGCATGCAATTATCCGAGAAAAAAAATACATTCTTTAACTTACTCTCAACAAAGAAAGGTAAGGAATTTTGAGACACTACCAAAAAGCTCAAAATAACATGCAAGAAAACTCACTCAACTATACCCGAACACTTACAAAATGTAAATGACATACACAATTACTTCCAGCAGACCGACAATTTACCAGACACTGCTTCCTAAGAATTAATCAATTTTTACAAAAACAATGTAAACATTAACGATTCTCTTAGCTTCCAACTGTTAGACAGGGCCAGTCTAATCAAAATTGTAACTAATATCTCATCAAATGCCATTGGAGAGGATGGTTTCTCTATGAGAGACCTAAAGTTATGTATCCCATTTTGTACGAATGCCTTGCTGAATATAATCAACACATGTATTTTGGGGGGATTATTTCCAGAAATATGGAAGAAAGCTATTGTTAAACCCTTACCAAAAATAGCAGAATCTAAAGATTTTACAGACTTGAGGCCTATTAGCATGTTACCCGCTACATCCAAAATTTTAGAAAGGCATATTTATAATCAAATTAGATTTTTTTGTGACACAAACGATATCAAACCCGATAGTCAATCCGGTTTTAGGAAAAACTTTAGCACAAGTACATCATTAGTTAATATCTTGGCTAATGTCAGACATCATCAAGAACAAAAAAATAGTACGTGCATGGTTCTTCTCGATTTTAGTAAAGCGTTCGACACTCTGAATCATGAAATGTTACTAGCTAAGTTACATTACCAGGGGTTTTCGCAGAACTCCGTAAATCTAATAAAACCATACTTAAGCAACCGTTCAAACTGTGTTATGTTAGCAAATGATTCTGCTATTTACAAAACCGATTTTAAACCTATAAAAAGAGGAGTTCCTCAAGGTTCAATTTTATCTCCTTTGCTATTTTCAATCTACATATCTGACATGGTCAAATCGGTAAAATTCGCAAAGATAAAACGATATGCAGATGATTCACAAGTATATCTACCTCCCAATAAAACCACAATCCATATTGCACAACAACAACTAATTTCAGATCTCCAAAGAATTGACAGATTTGCAAAGCATCACAATCTTAAACTAAACCCCTCAAAATCGCAAGTAATGGTTATGAATAAAAACAGTACTGAAAGAGAGCATTTTGAACAAAATTTAGTAATTTCTATTAACAATGACAGAATCCCCATAGTTCAGGAGACAAAAAAATCTAGGCATTATATTTGATAGCTCGCTTGGCTACGGCAGTCATATAAAAAACAGAACAAATTTAGCTTACATGCGACTAAAAAATATAAACAAATTAAAAAAATTCTTCTTATTCACACCACTCCCCCTCTCTCCCCGAAAACCTGTGCTACCCCTCGCTCTTCAAAAAGTTTTCGTGGTAGGTACAATTTTTCGGAGAGTCATCCCTGCCGACGATCCACCCTCTCTGATTTAAAAAAAATCATGCGGCTCCCTCGGTCAATGAGTGACAATTCGTATAATGAACGCAAGCGTTTGTGTTTTTTTTGTGAGAATGTTGATATGGGGCCCCTGAGAAGCAAGCTAAACACTTCAGTAAATCTATAATCCGCTATG
Organism: Acanthoscelides obtectus; assembly: GCA_963669975.1. Classification (NCBI taxonomy): domain Eukaryota; kingdom Metazoa; phylum Arthropoda; class Insecta; order Coleoptera; family Chrysomelidae; genus Acanthoscelides; species Acanthoscelides obtectus. The sequence continues at coordinate 24,413,018 of CAVLJG010000010.1, read as the reverse complement.
TAGATTTTGTTTTCGTAGCTGGTTAATTAAGAAGCTAAAAATATTAGTATGGGAGCCCAGAAGGGTAGCCCAGTAGATTAGATTGCATAGAGAAAATACATACGCTACGGTTACCGCTAAAAGTGGTATGGAAGTGTCGCCAAGTTTTCAAAGTGTAAAGAAGAATATATACATAGAAATACTCGAACGTGTCAGATTGATATTGTTATTCTATATGCCCGTGTGTCACTGATATTGGAGGTATGATAATCTGCCAGTTTATACCAGGTGGGCTATTAATAAAGCAAACAGTCAACCTTGAGCTATCAGCTGAAGCATTTCATAACAAAAGTGACCAAAGTGACCAACAGAAATTGCTAGCAGCTTCCTAAAGTCGTCACTAGGGTACCTCTAAATGGAAATACCGTATTTTCAAAAAATTTCATATCATTGTTATTCATTATTCAGAAAGTGCATGAAAAAATACTACAAACTACTGAAAACCGCATGTCGTTACCTTCATTCGCAGTTTTTTTCTTTGAAGTTTGTGACTCTCTCTTTCTTTCACTTCACACTCAGTTCGTCAGATTATTGAAATACACCCTTTCCAGCATATAACCTTGTTGTTTTACTATTCTGATCGGCTTCCCCAGACGTACCCCCCTGTATAAAGGGCTTACTATAGAGGAGGTACTTAACAAATCCCTACTATATACGCATCAGCTGGAATTTGAGGTATTACGCCCAGGTATTGTTACCATTACCTTTTGACCTTATCGGATTCGGAGGAAGAATAAATCAGATGTCACCAAAGTGTTTGTAATGATTTTAACATCTCCTTTGACATTCTTCTGACGGTGAGGTAGCATATCCTATTGTGTTTCTCAGAGGATTGCGTTCTTTTAATTACTTGCACGAAGAAAATTTAAAGGGACAATCACTGGCATTGGCATTTCAGAGCGTGACTGATTCCAATTCAATATAGTGCGAGGAAGCTATGCTGAACTCGATAAAGATCTCTGTGACTTGTCAATATGATATAGACCACACTGAACAAATGATGTGGTTTGCTCCAATGGGTTTTATTGAAGCAATGAGACACGAAGGGTGACTTAGTACTACAGATGTATGGATGTAGTTGTAGAACAGTAGTAGTAACTTAGTTTCAAAATTCTACAAGCGTTCTATTGGTATGCAACAATAAGCAGCGACTATAATAAATAGTTTCGTATCATTGATATTGTGTTAGTTGAACCTAGCCATAATTCTGGAGCTTGTGCTGAAATCATCACTAATAATACCCACATCTTATTTGGAAATAAAAAAGAATTAGAATTGTGTGACTTCATATAGGTATTTATAATAATACCTGTTTAAAAGAACTATAGATACAAAAGAACTACGTTAGTAAGCTTCAGGAGCCATTTTGAAATTCAAGTGTGTTTTGTGAGCGCAACTATTGGCTTTCGTATCTTCGTATCTGGCTCTGTTTAACGGTTTTTTTTTTAATATTTCAAAGAACATTTTGTGCGATACATGTCTGATAACCACGAATGAAAGCATATTTTGCCAGATTTTACGTGAGGCTAGGCTTAAGCATGTAGATGCTTCTGTCCTCTAACTTCTTCTTTAAACTGAGTTAGTGGTGCCATCTGCTAGCAGAATGTCAAGATAATGTGTTAGATCCAAAACCTGTCAAATTACCTTTAAAATTATTATTAATTCCTCGGGCTTGTTTCAAAGTCCTCTACTTCTACAAGTAAGAGAAATCCAAAAAACTCTAAATCCATTTAGCAACAAATCCCGCTACATCCATATCTATATCTATATTTGGATATATCCTATACTAAGTGACATATAAATCCGAACACACAGTTTAAATGGTTTTATTTTAATAAAAGTTGGTGAATGTATTTATCTTACTGTGAATAACAAGTGAAAAAATGTTCAGCCTTATCAGTTGGACATTCCGGTTTTTATACTGTTTTTTTTTTTTAATTCACTAACGCTCTAAAAATGAATATTTCAGCCGCAGTAAAGAATCAACGTTGGCGGATTTTGGTTCTTGACATCCTTTACGATCGGTTACGATGCCTAGAGTACGGAGACCTGTACGATTTCGTCAACTTAGTGAGTTTGATAGGGGCCGTATAGTGGGACTTCGGGAAGCTGGACTTTCTTTGCGGGCAATTGCAGTTAGAGTGCAAAGAAGTGTAGACACTGTGGTTAGGTGTTGTCAGGCATGACGAGAAGATCGCCGCCTAAGATTATTGGCCTTAAGGGACCGTTTCTCCACTACCAGGTCCATTGCAAATGAATGGTTTGCAGAATATGGAAGACCTATTGGCATGCGAAGTGTTTACCGACGAATGAGAAGTTTTGGCTTGTTTTCATACCGGCCACACTGGGTCCTCCCTTTAACTCGAGAACACCGACGTAATCGCCTTGAGTGGTGCAGACAACGGTCACTCTGGGATCAGGAATGGAACAGTATTGTCTTTAGTGACGAATCTCGATTTTGTTTAGGCATGCACGATGGTCGTGCCAGGGTTAGAAGGCGACGTGGTGAAAGGAGGAATCCACAGTTCTTTGTTGAAAGACATTTTCATCACACTGTTGGAGTTATGGTTTGGGGTGCTATAGCTTATGGTTCCAGGTCACCTTTAATCTTCATTAGAGGTAACATGAACGCGCAGCGTTATATTCACGAAGTTCTAGAACCCCATCTTCTACCCTATCTTGACACCCTGGCAGACCCAACTTTCCAACAAGATAATGCCCGACCACATGTTGCAAGAGTCACAATAGACTTCTTCCAACATAATGATGTCACATTGTTACCATGGCCACCAAGATCTCCCGACTAATCCCCAATTGAGCACTTGTGGGATATGATGGGTAAAAGATTGCTCAATTTGCAACGTCCTCCTCAGACTCTAGAAGCACTTCGAGAGGAGTTGATGGTTGCCTGGAATGAGATACCACAGGAGGACATTGACCACCTGATCAGAAGCATGCCTAGGCCCGTTGGAGAATGCGTAGCACAACAGGGTGCATCCCCACATTATTAAAGGTCAAAGGGCTTTAAAGCAGTGCAATCATTTTGAAATTTTTATCATTTACTTATTATGCTTCATTAAGTACTTATACAAAATTTTATTAAAATAAAACCATTTAAACTGGGTGTTCGGATTTATATGTCACTTAGTATATATGTCTGAGAAGCAAAATTCGCTAAATCTAACTAATATAATCCACGTGTGAAACTTATAATGCATTTCACATACATGAAGACTTAACGGTCTGCTCAACCAATCAGAAAGAGCCTTATTAGAATGCAATTTTTGTCAAACCTGTCGATGTTATTGAAATATTGAATAAAATTAAACAATATAAATCTAAATGTGAAAAGGCAAAGCTGTGTATGTACTACTGAGCATTTTATACCCGAGTGGCAAAAAATTCTGAAAAGAAGACTCTTAAGTATTACCATGACATTGGACAGATTATGAAAGAAGATGAAGTGATAGTGGAGACAGTAAAGTGGAGGGGATATTTGGAAGAACGAGTCAGGAAGCTGATATTGCTCATGCTTTTCAGAATTATGAAACAAAGAAGCCTACGCGCTCATCTTATTTTTTGCCTTCAAGCTAATGTCGCCAGAATGTAAACCTTGCAAGCGCATGTAAATTTTTAAGCGGCTATCCCTAAACTTCAAATGATTTTCAAAATCAGCTAAATCCAAGAAACTTCTTTGTTTTTTAAAAAACTATTAGTCAATATCGCAAGCATTATGATCCCAACTTCTAATTTCTGAATAATAACCCTAATTTTCTTATTTTGTCACCAGTTGCAAAGCTTTGCATTTCCTGAAAAATGGAGTGGATTTAACGGTTTTTGGCATTAGGCGACTCAATATCGATTGCTTTAACCAGCAAGTTCACCGGACTAATCACACACTTAACAGAAATGACACTCTCTTGAGAAGCTGCTAAGATTTGAATAATGATCTTGTGTCCACAACGCTTTGTGTTGCTATTTATTGCTTAAAGAAGATGGATTTATGTTGATCTCAATTGATTGAAGAAGACACTTGGTGTGATATTTGCATTGAGAAGTAAGCGTTGTCCCTTCTGTTGCTACTCTTTCTTTATGTTAAGAAGGTCGCTGCCAAGTATACAATAGCTTGACGTGAATCAACATGGAATCATTTTATATTAGTATTTTTATAATCCTAGTATAGGATCCTGTTTCGAGCGCGACTGCAGCTGCCCTAATTACCTTCGATATGGAAGCATATTTTTTATTTGAAATATGTTTCTGCTGAACAGCACAAACGTATACCGATATTTAAACGCTAGAATCTATCATCATTTGTTTATTGGGATGTCAAGATGATAGAATAATAGCACAAGTACCTGCCTTGTCTAAAATGTGACGAGAACATGATTTATCAGATCAAAAATGGTACTTCTCAAACAAGGTGTGTATAGGAATTATTTCACTTTTACCACCATATATCACGAAATATTCGATTTGACATCACAACCATAACGTTTCCAACCTATCAAGAACTGAAGAACTGGTCCTTTTTAAAGCGGAGTAAGAAGCAGGTGTTGATTGGCTGTGTTTTCCTTCTGTTAACATTAAAAATAATCTTCCGATTATTGATTTACTCAAAAGAGTATCTAATGAAAAGCTATACTCAACATTGCCTGTTTTTCAGTAGTTTTCAAATATTCCGAAATACAGAGGTCACTTTTTAAAATGACATAATTTGGCAGGATTCAATTTGGAGTTTCATCCCTTATCTAGGAGCTTTTTAATATCATCATTCACCTATGGAGGAAGAAGCTGCTTCTGATTGAAGGATTACGGTCAATAATAAAAATCTAGTTCTTTATCCGTATTTTAACTAAAAAAATAATCATAGGTACTACGGATATAATGGATGCAATGGACGTTAAACGGTTACTTTGCTCATTTATCTAACATGATTATCATTCATTAATTCACTGATCAACAGCCAAAAAATATCCTAAATAAAATCAACAAAATATTACTATTTTTAATGTGGTAAGACCGGATTGAAACTTATTTTTTCAATATTAGTTCAAGTTTTAGAGATACGGTAAATATGTGTTCCTACTGTGACAGTGTTAATATACTGTAATTCACAAGAATGCAGGTGCTACATTATTATATTCGGCAAGGAAAGATAATGTAATCGGCATGATTGTGTTACGTTATACATACGTGTACATTATATTGTTTTATATTAGCCATTTTTTCCTCAGTTGGCTGACAGCGTTCCTGCAAGATGTCCCGAAAGTGTGTAAACAATCCAGATCAGTTTTGTTACGTGTGTGGTGATGTGACTTTTGTGTCTCACAGACGGTCTATTACTCCACTAATAACAAAGGCATATCAGCTTTATTTCGGTTGTAAACTAGGTGATCAAGACAAACAGTGGGCACCCCTCATGTGCTTCAAGTCTGAGGAGCTGCTTAAATGGCAAAAAACGGTCTATGCGCTTTGCTGTCCCAATGGTTTGGAGAGAGCCTACAAATCATATTAGTGATTGTTACTTTTGCATTGTACCTTGTGTTGGACAAGCCACAGGTATGTCCAAGAAAAAAAAATCGGTTATTAACTACTCAAACATACCATCTGCGATGAGACCTGTGCCTCACAGTGACGAAAATCCTATTCCAAAACCCCCAGAATCCTACACTTGCGAATCAGAAAACGAATCAGATCATGGCGATCGAGTGATTCGTCAGGAAGAAGATATGCCATCAACGTCAAGAGATCTTGATTTTATACCGAGCACGTCATGCCACCAACCGCACAAAATAATACAGTCAAAATTGAATGATCTTGTAAGAGATTTAGAACTTCCAAAATGTAAAGCAGAGTTACTTGGATCAAGACTGCAGCAGTGGAACTTGTTAGAAGACGATGTTTCGGTATGTGTTTTTCGTAAACGCCACAAAGAACCATTTTTCAATATGGAGAATAACTTGGTTTTCTGCAGTAACATTAACGGCTTACTGGCGGCTTTAAATATAAGTTCAACATTGAGTTTGAAGGCATATTGGAAATATTTTACCATCTCTTCCTATAGGGTATGCAGTTCACATGAAAGAATCATATGACAATATGAAGTACCTATAGACATGCATAAAATACGATGAGCACCAATGGCATATTTGTGGCGATTTGAAAGTTGTTGCACTTTTACTTGGGCTGCAGCTAGGCTACACAAAGTTTTGCTGTTTTTTGTGTGAATGGGACAGTCGGACAAAGGCACTTCATTACACCAGACAAAACTGGCCTGTTCGTCAATTCCTAGAGCCAGGCCAAAAAAATGTACAGTATATGCCATTAGTAGATCCGAAAAAAATTTTATTATCACCACTGCATATCAAGTTGGGCCTAATGAAAAACTTTGTCAAGGCATTAGATGGAGATGGGTCAGCTTTTCAATACCTGCGTCAGAAATTTCCAAGACTAAGTGAGGCAAAGGTTAAAGAAGGTATTTTTGTTGGGCCACAGATTCGAAATATTTTGAAAGATACACAGTTCGAAAACTCTTTAACAGGTATTGAAAAAACTGCTTGGAATGATTTCCGTCTGGTGGACACTAATTTCTTGGGAAATAGAAAAGCTGACAACTATAAAACCCTTGTCAAAAATATGCTGTCATCGTATCAAAAGATGGGCTGTAATATGTCTCTTAAGATACATTTCCTACACTCACACCTGGACTTTTTTCCTGACAATTGCGGAGCCGTAAGTGATGAGCACGGCGAACGTTTTCATCAGGATATTTCAACAATGGAAAAAGGTACCAGGGAAAGTAGAATCCTTCCATGCTTGCAGACTACTGTTGGACTCTTGGTAGAGATGCTCCAGAAACGATCCATAAAAGAACAGCAAGAAGACAGCGCATATAGTGATTCTTATAAGTATATGAATCTTGTTACCTTTTTTAATATATCCTTAAAAATAAAAAGTTTTTTCTAAACCGCAACTAATTTTTTTATTTCATTGTCATTTTTGGATTCAGCGCCCCAAAATTAACAAAGAAGTGCACTTTTCCCACGAGATACAATTAAAAAACTAAAATTTGTTGTCCAGTGTTATGATCCGTGATGTGACAGACTTCTATATAGGTATTGTATTGAAAATAAAAACTAAATACCTTTCCACTTATCTATAACCTTTAAGGTGTTAATCAGTTTTGTCAGACAAAGCAATTACTTAATTTTTGTTCACAAAGCGCTTAGAATAAAGCACTAACCGGAAATTACTCAAACATAGTACAAAAAAGCACTTTTTTTACAAAGTCGGTAAACGATTGTCAGCGGCGTCGACGTTATCTCGTCTAAAAAGCTTTACAAGTTTATTTAGTTCTTTACTGAATTTACCGGTGACCGCATTTTTACAAAATAAAATTACCCAGAATATACGGAAATGAGATAAAATATACAAGACCATATGAACATTGTTATATAAAATCACAATTTAAAAGGTACTTTTTAAAGCCTGAGGGTATACAAATCAAGATGTCAATATCTGACTGAATGGAATTGAATTGAATTTAGAGTGCTGATCATAATTTGTGGGATGGAACTTAGTCAGAAACAGATTACGATTACGCAAGGCTCTACAGGATCCATCAACATTTATCAGTATTAACAAAGATTCACATTCGGTGCGCCCCAACAGCCTTTCATCAGAATGAGTCCTAGCGGTAGCCTAGTAGTGATTCTACTCCTACTTTTGTAAAAACTCATGAAAAGTTATCAACAAGATTAGATAGTCGAATAATATTATACTATGACGTCTTCTTTCTGACTTGGAATTTGAAGGTTTGTGATATACGAATTTATCTATTAATAAGAATAACCCGAGGGTAAAGATTTGTGAAGATTGATTTGGTGTAAACCTGTATATGTTCAGTTTCTGTTTTTCTGCATCCAATAGGTGTGTTTACCTAACATAGAGCTAATAAAACAATAATCCAGCGTTTCTGTTTGGCATTCGAATTACCAGTGGCAATAGAAAAAGTGTTTATACAAATGTTACATAACATAATGCAGAAATTGTCGATCGTTGGTGTAAAAGTGATGTGTTTTCTTGGCGATGGTCAAGGCATTCAAGCTCCAAGGCTGCCGAATGATAGAAATAATGTGACTTTTTGCAATACTGCTAATCAAAGATGCATGGATGCACAATGCCTAAGCAATAAAATTAAACTTGGATGTATTTATAATCTTTAAATGAATGGATCGTTCTGAACATTGTCATTCATTCATGTATGTATGTATACCCCCCATATAAAATAATAGCTGGAAAAGGTTCATTACATGAAACATTAACAAGTTTTGTTGGTGGATTTTCATTTCATCAAAGAGTTATAGCAAAATGTGGCTGGCGCTGGGTACATTCCATAGGAAAAATTTTATATAATATTTAGTGCAAGTAACCTAAACACTATAGGAAACAGCTTTCGAAGAGTTTTACAATTCGTTTCTTCTAATCAAAATTTGTCATTCGATTTGCTGAAATATATGGACTTACATTGGTTTTTGCTTACCTCAATTCAAATAAAACAAATGTTGTTCAGGATATCTAATCACATTTAACGTTCGTAGCGTATATAACTCAGGTTCGGAAGGATTAAAGAGCAAAGGAGTGAATTCTAGGTTTATCACCAACAAACAATGACGTACCTATTTGAAACGTCTTTAAACGCCTGGATATAGTATGCATTCAACAGAGTTTCTGAGATGGCTGATTCAGAGTTTCTTGATATGTTTGGAAGTATGAACGTGATACTACATTACATACTTTGGCGGAGAGGTATGGCATCCTTGGCCAAACTCTTTTATATCCTCAGGAGTATTGGGCCAAGGGAAACAATGTGCGAACACAATACTGACCTCATCCACCGACACATTATGTAACGTTACATCATTTTCTTTGACTAAACTATGACATAGCATATCTGTAAATTTTTGTAAGGCCCGGCAACAACGTACATAAATGCGATGCAATGTCTGCATTACAGATCGGTGCGTAGGAGAACGCCGCTGCCGCTAGATACATCATTACATCATACATTTCTGACGGGGGGCGGATCTAGAAAATATTTTAGGGATGTGCTGGGTGGAGGAGCTCAGGATTCGTATTCAGTGCTCACTGAGGGAAGGGAGGGGGTATCGCAGATTAAGAATTGTAGAAAGGGGGAGGAGGAGTCGTGGAGAATTGGAAAACAATTTTTCAATCTTCGATCCAATACTGGATGCCAGAGTGACTGTCGGTGCCTTTGATGTTGATATCTATTCGTCCAACTACCATGGGCAACCACAGGAATTTTCGCCTGGAAGGACAGTAATCTTCAAAATCCTACCACAAGTCTTATAACTTACAAAAAATAAGCTTTCCCAGATTCATTACATGTTATATGTCACGATACTAACTTATTTCTGACGTCGTCTTGAGGAAAATATACTTATCTGCATGACGCATTACACATGTTTTATGGCCTGATGTATTTTTAAAGTTTCAGGACGTATAGAATGTACCTCAGTGACAGTGACGGAAATCCCATCAGGCGCGGATTGGAGTGGGACGGGCAACGTTTCCCCCTCCCCTGCAAGGCCTCTGGCGTGTAGGAAAAAAAATCACGAAAGGGGAATAAAGACCGGGGGATCACATTGTTTTTTGTTTGAAAATTAAACTTAAATTATATGTGCATTTTGTTCTTACACTGCTGTTTATTATTTCGCTTCTCAATTACTTTATACTGAGCGTAAACGACTTGACAATACCCCCTAAAGTGAGCGACCCACACTACCTGCCGCCCCAAGAGGTGGTCCTGGATCCGCGCCTAAATACTATAAAAAATACTATATGTAAACCAACACGTCATCCGCGTACCACTCATTTTCAAATATTGCAACTTATCTAGTAACCAGGTCTTTTCAAGCTGTCAACATAATGAGATTGAATTAATATACTAAGTGACATATAAATCCGAACACCCAGTTTAAATGGTTTTATTATAATAAAATTTTGTATAAGTACTTAATGAAGCATAATAAGTAAATGATAAAAATTTCAAAATGATTGCACTGCTTTAAAGCCCTTTGACCTTTAATAATGTGTGGATGCACCCTGATGTGCTACGCATTCTCCAACGCGCCTAGGCATGCTTCTGATCAGGTGGTCAATGTCCTCCTGTGGTATCTCATTCCAGACAACCACCAACTCCTCCCGAAGTGCTTCTAGAGTCTGAGGAGGACGTTGCAAATTGAGCAATCTCCTACCCATCATATCCCACACGTGCTCAATTGGGGATAAGTCGGGAGATCTTGGTGGCCATGGTAACAATGTGACATCATTATGTTGAAAGAAGTCTATGGTGACTCTTGCAACATGTGGTCGGGCATTATCTTGTTGGAAAGTTGGATCTGCCAGGGAGTCAAGATAGGGTAAAAGATGCGGTTCTAGAACTTCGTGGATATAACGCTGCGCGTTCATGTTACCTCTGATCAAGATTAAAGGTGACCTGGAACCATAAGCTATAGCACCCCAAACCATAATTCCAACAGTGTGATGAACATGTCTTTCAACAAAAAACTGTGGATTCCTCCTTTCACCACGTCGCCTTCCAACCCTTACACCGACGTAATCGCCTTGAGTGGTGTAGACAACGGTCACTCTGGGATCAGGAATGGAACAGTATTGTCTTTAGTGGCGAGTCTCGATTTTGTTTAGGCATGCACGATATCTACCTAACGTTTTTCATCGTCATTATTAACCTGTCAAATGTAACTTTAAGAATGTGGTATATAATCCCCGATAGCACGAAATATTCACTAAATATTTATTCAATATTCAATAATATTTTTATCTTACTTAGTATTTGTTTTCTTGAACAAATATTTAATAAATATTTGTAATATAATATTTTTATTAAATATTTATTCAATACCGCTTAAATATTTTAAATACAATATTTCTTCTACAATATTCATTAAATATTTACTTCTCAATCATTGGAAAATGTTAGATCTCCAATATTCAGAAAATATTCATAAAACATTTTCGGCTACGGCGCATGTGCGTGAGACCTCGAGCGACCAATGGGATAATAGCAAGCTGGCCTGAGGCATCCATTTTACCTTTGACTTTCATTATGATAGCGTGCTTCCTGTGTACCTCCAAGTGGTTCATTATTTGAGTGTTTTTTTTGGGGAAAAGGGTAAATTTTTCGATAATTAAATAGGTTAATTTATCTGGTAAACATTATTGTGCCAGTTGAGTATAAAGGTATTCACAAGACCATAAATAGCTAGCCTTGTGGGGTCCTTTTAGGTGCTGCTGCTTTTTAATGGCCCAGTTAAGCTACTCGAAGTAACTCACGATGCTCTGCACCAATATTGTTCCACTGGATTCTATATTTCCATAAATACACTGGAAAGCAGCTTATGTATTCAATAATACTTCATAATTAGTAAGTTTGTTTTTTTTTCAGAGGAGTCGACTTGCAAGATGCAGAAGAGGCTTAGAATGTTTTTTTAATAGATAGATAGACAGATAGGTTTATTGTATTGTAGATCATAAAATGACATAAGACTCGTCCCAAGGGGGAGGTACATAGTACACTTAATTAGAAGTAAAAACAAAACAAACATAAGTATTTACAAAGTATGTTACAAACAAGAATAATATTTTTCTAGCAAATTAAACCGTTATATCTAGAATGAATTTTCTTTATACATCAAATTTTATATAAGTATTCCTACAGGTTTTGCTAAAATAACCAATGGAGAATTTTCTATATACACTGAAAATATGTATCAGATCGACGATGAAAATCTATACATACTTACGAAAATTTTTAGATATTCCATTAAAATATAAAATTGATATTTAAAAATATTTCCTCATATATTTCCTAAATTTCGAAAAAATATCGCAAAAATATATGAATTATATTTACTAAAAATATCTATAATGAATATTTTATAAACATATAAGAAATATATTTATTAAATATTAAAGAATCTGCCGCTACAAATATTTAACAAATATTTTTTAAAAATATTTAATGAATATTTAATGCTATCGGGAATGGCAACATTTAGGACAAAAACGTACCCATAATCTTAATGAAGAACATATTCTATGGTTCAGATGACATTAGTGGATCTGTCTAACTTATTGATTGTTTCTTTCAGTTAGGATAGCATATGTCCTAAAAGCTTTGGCACAAAATATTTATCGGTTTTTTAATTTTTTTTGTTTTATTTTATTTAGGTAAAATATGACAAGTCCTCTGCTTGTTTCCAGAATATGACGTAGACACATAGCAAAACAATCAGTAACATAATTAGGTGAATAAGGTTATGTTTTCCATCATGCCCAGACTATGCGACGCTTGATCTTCAATTAAAGTCTCCATTCGTAATCTGTGTAGCGTAAAATTTTACGATGTAGGTAGTGAAAATAATAGATCTTTTATGTTCAAATTTATATAATCGTCCGTATTATAAAACAATCAGAGATACGCGAGCGTGTCGGATCGTGGAAAAAAAGACATATATAAAATTGAGAACAGATTTGTTGATACTCCGTGTTCTAAAATCAAGATATAAAAATTGTTTATGTTGAACTTGTATCATAATTGTATAATTGTATCGACTGATCACCATTCCGACTGATCACCATTCTTTGTTTTTTGTGTGGCAGCCCAGATTGTCCATCTTAGCTTCATTCACCTTTATTTTTAGTTGCAAGGGGAATTGAGATTGGCTACTAATATTTTTTTTTGTAGCTAGCTTGCGTAGCCAGCAACCTCTAACCGTACTTCTTTCCCAGCTAACTCACACAGCCCTGTATCCAGTTTGGATTAAATTTGTGCTGTTCAGGTGAACACTGGTGCTGTCCCCAACATATTCTTCCAGTGAGAAAGAAAATAAAAGAGTACTTCTGGTTTTGCGAATGTAATCTGGGTAGCCAGACAAAATCAATCGCTCTGATGAAGATTTGCGTTATTTTCGGGTATTTGTAAAATCCTGGCTCTAATACTAAATAATTATATTCGTTAACTCAATTACTACGAGATAGTACTCGTAGTAACACTATTGAATGCCCTATTAGATACGTAAAACCGTCTAAGGGAACCTATATCCAATCAACTGTAGAGTGTAGACCTCATGCAAAGCATGGCGCCATCTATGCACCGAGTATAAAAGTTGGCAGACTTATTGCCGACGGCCAGGGAGTAACCGTAGTGATGGGTAGTGCGCCGCGTCACCCAGCGCTAGGCAGTGCGTTTCTTTGCCAATAGATGTCCGCAGTGGCATTAGTGTTTAAATTGGAAAAACAATAGTGTTAAAATTTAGTTATCTTGAATTTTCTCCTGGAGATATCAATATAAATTAAGTATAATCTGAAAAATTATTGCAAAAAGATCCAGGTCTAGCTTTATTGGTTGGGCTGTCACAGGGTTTCCACTCCCAGACGCGATCCCACTACTGCACAACGCGGGGACTTTTGGCTGCTGGGTTTCCCCCCTGGCCCGGTTCGCCCCTCCTTAGCCGACCTGGCCACCCCGAGCTCCCACAGGGTGCCCATATCGACGCCGAGCTTAGTGTGGACGCCCGGTCAACGCGAAACGCCCTGTGCCAGGACTCCCGACCTCAAACCATCCACTGAACCCGACCTCCAAGTAGCTGGATTACAGGAGACGCCACGCTCCCAGTCGACAATATCTGTGCGAAGCCTCTTATGTACGGTACCTTTTACCTCTTTATATATATAACATATCATTATCTGATAATAATCGTACTGTTTCCTTGATTTTAAGCACTGTGCAAATTGTCACAGGCCAATTCGAATTGATACAAATACGTTAAAACACTACTATAAGGACTTAAAAGTTGGACTATATGTAGCGTCGTTCTGTATGTCTGGTTGCCTACGTTCGGCAACAGCACCCTGGAGATGATGCTGTGTGATACAGATATAATCCATAGAGCCGAAATTATTGATACAACGTGCGGTTGATGTCCCAGTTGCTTATTGTGTCATCATGATTACTGTTTCCCACCCTAAAAAGGTAAATAAAATGCATCTGATTATAAAGTTTCACGTGCCGTATTCTATTGCTAGTGATACTTGTCCGTCCAATTAATATAGACTGCTTTAGCTGAATGAGGTACATTAGTTGCCCAATACCCAATAATCAATTTTGAAACGGTCCAAGAATCACTTCAGCAGTGAACAACGCATTCAGACCATGTAGAAGGAGTCAATTAAAGATTTGGTTGTTTCCTTATTCTCATAGTTCCCATATAGCACAACGACATCTTAAAAACGTTCAAAAGGTATCTTACTCTGTACGTTCAAGTTGTCTTAAAGATATCTTGGATTTCCGGAAAAATGTCTCATATACGTCTTATAAACGTACGTATGTTACAAATCCTAACATCTTTAAGACATCTTTAAATGACATCTTTGAGATGTCTGTTGACGACGACTTTAAGATGTCTTTTGATAACAGTTTTAAGACTTGTTTTAACCCCATTTTTCGATAAAAACTATAACTCTACAGTAAAACTATTGAATATTGAAAAAATCTAGACCATATATTTTGGAATGGAAAATACAATGTATAGCGTAAGTTTAAAGTTTTTTATTCATTTGATAGGTGTTTCTATCAGATGCTCTTCTCAGCCATAACTGAATTGCTGTTTCAGCCTCCTTTTTTGACTTTGACAATGTTGTAGCAAGCAATGACTCTGAAAATCATGAAATTAAACTTTGGAAACATATTAGGGTAAAAATATGTACCAATTAGCAAATCTGCAATTTTCATATTTGAAAATTTTCCGTGATAAAAATGGCAGGACCTACTCTGGATCACAAGGGAGAATCCACGGAGAATCTATAGAGTAAAGAACACGCATTAAAGGGCGAAAATCAGACAAGGTTAAGAAACACATTCCAGCTAAAAAACTGATGATAACCACAAATACATACCTTTCAACTTGCAGGCAGGCCCGCGAGGTACAGAAAAGACACTTTTGGTGCAGATTACAGTGATTACACATAGATTAATTAGCATTAATTAGGCACCACAACCTCATTACGAACTTTATACTTTCAGCTCACAGAACACATAACACTGAGAACGCGAGAACAGTCCCGTATCATCCATAGCCATAGGGCAACGCAATTGACTTATGTCAATGTCAAGCGGCCATTTTTTTACTGCTTTGAGTTTTCTTTTAAACATAAAGCATTTGTTTTTTTCTCTAAAACTATTGCACCTAGTATTATAGCTATAATACTTAGAACAGTCAATTGGATACTACTAATATTGTTTTCAGCCACAAAAGGTATGGAAAAGATATCTTAAAGATGTTACATTCCAGATGTCTTAAAGACATCTCTGGTAAGACATCTGGGAGATATCTTTTTCAGGTCTTAAGACATAACGACCTCATTAGGACATAAATAAGACATCTTAAAGATGTTGTGTGCTATATGGGTTTGTAGTGAGGTTCAAACTGCGCTTGTCATAAGTCAATTTTTTGACAGTCCTGTCATTAAATTTGTAGTTTTAGTATTATTTGCAAGTGCGAGTATTTGCAGATAATTGTGGTGTTAGACGATTTCGAGCAGCACAAGCCTCAGGTATTATTATGTTGGTACAACGCTGTCACTTTAGTAGACATTGGTGGACAAACGAGTCGAAAGCGCAGTTTTAGGACAAAATGGACTGCAATATGCTTGGCTCCTTCTGATCTATTCGACTTTGTTGGTAATGAAGTATAAGATGAATCTATTAAGATACTTAACGAATTTTTTTATGCAAATGTATTACTTTTTAATTTGTTTAGCAACTCAAGATTCTTTCTACTTGGACAATCCGCTGGATTTCGAGTGAGGTCTGACACTAAGCATTTTATGTTAGTATATATTATTCATATTATCGTTGTTTGAAGATCATTTCTATTTTTGTCTTTGATTAGTTACGTTGGTTGCCTTTAAATTAGTCAATACCCAAGGAATCACCCGTTGAAGCTTGGCTAGGTACTTTTGTTGTCAGTCTGCTTAACTATACAGGGTGTTTCAGTTTATTGTTGCATAACTTTATGATTCGATCGAACTTTTAAAATTAATGCATAAAGTCTAAATAAACATGGGTCGAAAAATGCGTGGCTTCCGAAATACAGGGTGTTTAAATTAACTTTCTAAAATAGTTTTTATTAAATATTTCGAACAATATTTGATGTATAACAGTAAAAATTGGTATGCAAGGGTTTTTTTGGTACGACAAAACGAACCATGGGCATAGTTTTACTGTAGCCGCTAGATGACGCTCTCTACTGTACCTGTAGTGTATTAAAATGACCGAAAAATTTTTCTTAGTGCAATTTTTTGCTTTTTGAATAAAAAAACTGATTCTTCGCACTTTTCAACATAAAAAAGCTCTCCTGTGAGTTTTCGTTATAGTTAGCCGTTTTTGAGATATTTCGATTTTTAAGGTTCGATGCATTTTTAATTATTTATGGGAAAATAATATTTTTTTTTACATTTTCGATTTGGGCATTACAAGTAATTAAGATGATCGTTTAGATTGTGTTTTTAAACACAGCAATAATTCCTAACTCCAAATACTCGATTTTTAAGGTTCGATGCATTTTTAATTATTTATGGGAAAATAATATTTTTTTTTACATTTTTGATTTGGGCATTACAAGTAATTAAGATGATCGTTTAGATTGTGTTTTTAAACACAGCAATAATTCCTAACTCCAAAAAAACAGAATATTAATTTGTGTGAGTGACTCGATTTGTCAGTACCGTGCCGCTTTCATTCACTGCGAGGATATGGTAACCACAACTTCAAAATATAGTAAAAACTATAAATTTAATACGCAATAATACAATCAACATTTTCAAGAACATTACAAAATTTCATTACATCCCAGAAATTCAAAGCTCTGACGTACTACGTATCTTATAGAAAATAAGCTGTAGCCGATTTCTAATATATTTTCGTGTCCTTCGTACTTCTAAATCCCGAGTGGGGTATAACTATTAGATCTTAAAATGTTTGTATCGACCTTTCAAACCTCGTGCATAACCATTATACCTGCATAACACTTATTATTAGAAATTGCCAAATTCAAATTGCTAAAAAATGATACTAAACAGTTCTGTTTTACTTTAAGTGGAAGTATCAGTACGGCATTCTCCTCGGTGATAGAATGACAGTACCAGACTATAAGTATGTACAGGAAATTTTGGTACACGTTCTTAGTAGTGTTCTTGCTCTTCATATTCTCCCTGATGCGTCTGATGGTCACCTTGACTTCCTGCTTCATCGTGAATTTGGTGTTGCTGCTGGGCCAGCCCTTCAAGTATCTCTTTAGGGATTGGTGGTGGTGTAGGAAGGTGATCTCCTTGCACCTTAAAGACATAGAGGAAATGGTAAATAGTATAAGTTAGAAGTTTGATTTCCTTTACAAAGAGGAGCCAAAAACGTTGCATTTTTTGGTTTCGGAGAACAGGTCATGGACCACGCTTGTAACTAGCAATTAAATAACTAACCTTTAAAACAATGTCCAAAATATTGAAACTTTAATGAAGACACTTTGTAGTCTCAACAACAATAGCTCTTACCGCATTTCTAAGCAATGAAAATTGCAATGTCAGGCCTTTTCTGACGCCAAAGGTCACATTTATAAACGTTTTTTAAGGATTGAGAGCCATTGAGAAATGATTTTCCTTGTCTTTTAAAGAAACAATAACGCTTCCTTAAGGAACGTTCAAGGGAGGATCTAACAGTTGCATTTTAAATTAAGCTGTAGTCGATGTCATAATGATTTTTCTGTGGTCACAGCAACTATTCATAATGTTGATGCTACACTTTTGATGGTTGGAAGTTATAGTCAGCAATGCAAGTTATACTAAGTGACATATAAATCCGAACACCCAGTTTAAATGGTTTTATTTTAATAAAAGTTGGTGAATGTATTTATCTTACTGTAAATAACAAATGAAAAAATTTTCAGCCTTATCAGTTGGACATTCTGGTTTTTATACTGCTTTTTTTAATTCACTAACGTTCTAAAAATGAATATTTCAGCCGCAGTAAAGAATCAACGTTGTCGGATTTTGGTTCTTGACGTAGGTACGGAGACCTGTACGATTTCGTCAACTTAGTGAGTTTGATAGGGGCCGTATAGTGGGACTTCGGGAAGCTGGACTTTCTTTTCGGGCAATTGCAGTTAGAGTGCAAAGAAGTGTAGACACTGTGGTTAGGTGTTGTCAGGCATGGCTTCGAGAAGGCCGTACGCAAAGAGCAAGGGGCACTGGACGCCGCCGTAGAACAATAGACCGTGAAGATCGCCGCCTCAGATTATTGGCCTTAAGGGACCGTTGCTCCACTACCAGGTTTGCAGAACACGGAAGACCTATTGGCATGGGAAGTGTTTACCGACGAATGAGAAGTTTTGGCTTGTTTTCATACCGGCCACACTGGGTCCTCCCTGTAACTCGAGAACACCGACGTAATCGCCTTGAGTGGTGCAGACAACGGTCACTCTGGGATCAGGAATGGAACAGTATTGTCTTTAGTGACGAGTCTCGATTTTGTTTAGGCATGCACGATGGTTAGAAGGCGACGTGGTGAAAGCAGGAATCCACAGTTTTTTGTTGAAAGACAGGTCCATCTCACTGTTGGAGTTATGGTTTGGAGTGCTATAGCTTATGGTTCCAGGTCACCTTTCATCTTCATCAGAGGTAACATGAACGCGCAGCGTTATATCCACGAAGTTCTAGAACCCCATCTTTTACCCTATCTTGACACCCTGGCAGATCCAACTTTCCAACAAGATAATGCCCGAGTCACAATAGACTTCTTTCAACATAATGATGTCCCATTGTTACCATGGCCACCTAGATCTCCCGACTTATCCCAATTGAGCACGTGTGGGATATGATGGGTAGGAGATTGCTCAATTTGCAACGTCCTCCTCAGACTCTAGAAGCACTTCGAGAGGAGTTGGTGGTTGCCTGGAATGAGATACCACAGGAGGACATTGACCACCTGATCAGAAGCATGCCTAGGCGCGTTGGAGAATGCGTAGCACATCAGGGTGCATCCACACGTTATTAAAGGTCAAAGGGCTTTAAAGCAGCGCACTCATTTTGAAATTTCTATCATTTACTTATTGTGCTTCATTAAGTACTTATACAAAATTTTATTAAAATAAAACCATTTAAACTGGGTGTTCGGATTTATATGTCACTTAGTATATCAATGGAAATTGCAGGTTTTTTCGATTTTATGGCAAAAATTAAACCCACAGAGCGGTGCTGAATGAATATAGGCAACTCACATTGCGACAAAAGTACGATTTAAATTCATTTATACAGCTTTAAGATCATTTTACTCACAGTCTGCAAATTAATTGGTGGTTTTTAATATAATGTACTAATGAGTAACAGTGAATTTAAAAACAAGACAAGTTGAAAGAAATTATTGAAAATGAAAAACAAGCTGATAGATCCTCGATTTTAAAAAGCCGTACCTAGTATAAGATTACAAAGATCTATAATAAGAACAATAGGATGAAAAGAACATGCAAAATATGATGGGAAAACATTAGAGGATGGTAAATAACCTCTGGACAAATAGCAATAGTCTCTATGAAATCCTTGTTAAGTCGTTTTTGGTTACGTCATTTCTTCTAACATGAATTTTCTCTTACTTTCTTTAGATATGGTCTTTACTTCACTGTACACTATATGAGAAGCTCTCTACCAATTTACAGATTGTGAGTAAAATAATGTTCAATTGTGGCTGCATCTATTCACTCAGCTGGGCTCTCTGAGATGGTTAGTCGCTATGAAATCTAAAAAGCACCCAATTCTCATGACTATTTTGCATTGCTAACAGAAATTTAGCACAGAAAGACGAATCGTCCAAAATTAATCATTAAGAGGCTAGTAGATACGGCTAGCAAAGAAAGATCTACCGTGCAATGCAAATGTTATGTCCCATTGAACGTCCATCAAGGAAGCATTATCCTTATTAAAATCCAAGGATATAACATACCTCAGAGGGTAATAGATCCTCAAGGAAAGCTTATCGATGTCCGAAATCCCTTAAAACTTGAAAACGGTTGATTTTAGAGTGAGGAGGGTTGGTACTTTTTTTATTCAGAATTATTCATCATACCAGAAAGAACCTGCACACAGCAAAAAAAAACTTTTGTAATTTGCTCAAGAATTACCGGGGTACCTCCAGGCAACATCTCCATTCATGTTAATGGCGATCCAATAAAGCAGTATGGAGCTTACGTACGGCTATAATACTTCGTCTGTATTGTATTATTAGTTTCTCACATTTAGCTTTATAATTTCAAAGTCAGGTCTGTATATGTTCGATATCGTAGTCTTGAGCAAATGATTTACTAGAGCAGTAAGTATCCGCCTATTTAAAAGTTTCTAATGATGCGACTATGCGGTAGGTGCTAGAGCTTCACACGGAATTTTTATTTGATAATAGGTACATAGACGTTTCGAAAATAATATTAATGATCGCTATTAGTAATAAGTATTTATGGTATCCAACAGATCAAAAGATGTGTGGTTTGTAACTTCAGCAGACACCATCCAAATTGCAAAACCACGAATCCCCAAAGATCCGAGCAAATTATTTATAAATAAGTTTTGTGATGGATGCCTAATTTAAAATACTGGTACAAGAGATATAGGTAAATTTGAAAATAAAGCGGATTTAAAATGACACTTACTTGGAATCAATGTTCGTCGGCTACATAAGTGATTGTGAATGGGTGTCCATGTTCATCGTGGTACGTCACTTTTCCGTGTTGCACTAAAATTTCATGTTTTTCATCGCCTTTGTTTTTTATATAGCCTGCTTCTTGCGCCTGGATTCCGTTTCCTGTTTCGTAACTAGAAGGATAATGAATCAGAAAGAAGATCAACTCTACGGGACTTGTACCTTCTTTATTTGTTTCCGAGCTAAAGTATAATTTGGTTCCTGGCTTGGACTTTGGACTGCTATGGTAATAGTTATTTCTACGGGGTATTTTTTTATGAGAAAGAAGTTGTAGTTTATCTCAAAAAAGTACTATGGACTGAATCTGCATTTTTCCCAACTAACAATTATCACTCCTATTAGAGTTGCAAGAATGATTATACAGTATTCCTTAAACAGCATTGCATACTGTGAGAACATTGGCAAAACCATCTTAGAACAGCTATACAAGCGGAATGGGCACACCTAATAGGACACTTCAGTCATCTAAGAGGTTAAATAAGGGCTGCAGGTAACAGTTATAAAACAAAAGTGTAAGCCCCTTGCAGCCGCTATAGGACATTTGCGTCAGTGCAAGATTCAGTTTTTGTCAACTATACAACTATTCTGTTACGTGAATCTACTTTATTGCAACCAAACTATTTCTTATGTTTTGTATAGACGAAGTGAAGAATATATAACTAACACATTACAGTCATCTTGTTTACTTACGTATCGGCCATTGTGAATTTCATACAAAGGTATATGATAAACTTCTACACTGTGATATAGGGCTATTGAATTACTTGCGCAGCAAGTTTTATTGTGATTATCGTGCAAATTAGTTACTCTAGTTACTCAATTTCTACGGGCTTCGTATTTGATTCATATTTTGACAATGATCAAAAGTATGTCTAGATTTTTAAGATGGAAAACTGAACTTATTTTCGTTAAATCTTCCACAAATCCTATATTTAGACACAATTACACTAATGTTTATCACTTTATATTGAAATTGAAACATAATTATTTAACATTAAATAGAGGAATAAATGTTTGCCCAATATGGCGGGTGGTTGTGTACAATCATGGCATCGTCCATGTTGTCTTTAGGTTATTAGAATACTTTGGTCTTGCCTGTAGGTGTTATACAACAATTTGACAAATGTGTGAAATGAAATACCGACAGAGTCGAATGATTTACCCAGAATTTATACTAGATCTATATCTTCTGTTTGAACAGTTGATAAAACCTTTTGAACAATATACATGCGTTGTTTGTCTTAAAACATTGATTATATGGCATTTTAGCATTTTACAAAAATATGACAGAAGAAAGTTAGGTTATGGTGAAGTTGTTTACCAACATATTTAGCATATGTACAGCCTTTAACAGTTACTAAACAACGTTGTATAAGTGCTTCCGTTGGGAACAATTTGTTGGGTAAAGTAGTAAATTGCACAGCAAAACAACAAGGCTCGGGTTTGTTTTATAAGCGTTACCATGGATGCCACAACACTACCATTTTGAGTAACGTGCAAATATGCCGTATAAAATAGTTGTACAAACGTTTATGCAACAGTTAAAAATTTGCCCTATAAGGTGTTGTATAACTATGCTATAAGAATAATTTAAACACTTCATTTTAGAGAAAATATGTTGCAGAAAGCAAATCTGCATTCCGCACAACATTAAGCCAGCATTTTTGTGTTCAGGCAACAACAATAGAGAGCTTTTATGGCTGAACGGTTCTTTTACCAAAATCTTATACCACTACTTTGCTAGTTGGGTTGTCAAAGGAACGGCCTGTAAATATATTTTTAGTGAAAATGATATTGGCTTTTTTCTTATCCCACATGTATATTTGGTTTGTTATATTACTTTCCTTACTTCATTCAAAAACTTAAATTTTATGTGCCATTTAATCACATGTATTTGGTCTTACACCAGATTTCATATGCTATGTAGATGCGAAACTCTAATACACATAAATAAAAGGATTTTGATCAAATGAAAAGAAATATGATACGAGGGACGTCTTTCAAGTTTTGCATATAGAAACATAGTAGACCGCACGGATCGATTGTCAGTATTCAATCTTAACCTCACTCTTTAGTAAACTTAAATTCAAAGTTTCACAACGATACGTGCAGTGTTCTCACTACAGCGAATTTTTAAGTGTCACCAAGTCATTAGAAAAATTGAACTCAACCGAGAACATTTTCGCGCCATAATTTATTACAACTTTCAGAGACAATAATCGCCTTGCTGTGTTAATCTGTCTTTGGCAACGAAGCGCCACATCACTCGACAATTTCCCGCTGGTATGGAGAATTTAAACGTGGACGGATGAGTCTTAGCGACGATCCCAGGGTGGGTGCACCAGAAATGGCAGTCACCCAGGAAAACGTCGATGCTGTGCGCAAACTCATCATTGAAGATATACATGTGACATAGCGTGAGATTGAGGCGTCCTTGAAGATCTCATAGACCTCAATTCAAAAAAATGTACATGAAGAATTAGGAGTAGGAAAATTAGTTTCTCGTTTGATACCCCACCTGTTGACCGAAGAGCAGAAAGCAGCCAGGGTTATTTGGTGTCAAAAAACGTTTGAACGTTTCAATTGCGAAAACTCAAAAAATGTGTACAGCATTGTTAGTGGTGACGAATCGTGGATTTACTGTTATGAATCAGAAAATAAACGACAGTCGGCTGTTTGGGTGTTGCAAGGTGAAGAAAAACCAACAGAAGTCATCCGTTCTCGAAGTGTTTCGAAAAAGGTGGTCGCGACATTTGTGTCAAAAGCGGGACATATTGCAACAATTCCTCTTAATGAGCAAAGAATTGTTACTGTGGATTGGTATACCACCATTTGTTTGCCAAAACTCATCACCGAGCTTCGAAAAATCAACCCCGAAAGAAGAATCATCCTCCACCAAGACAATGCAAGCTCGTACACTGCCCAAAAAACAAGGCAGTATTTAACGGAAGAAAACGTGGAATTATTGGACCATCCTCCATATAGTCCCGATCTAAGTCCTCTCAATTTCTTTACATTCAGGGAAATTAAAAACAAACTGCGTGGTCAAAGGTTCCAGTCACCAGAAGAAGCAGTTGACGCATTCAAAAATGCCGTTTTGGATCTGCCACCAAACGACTGGAATAAGTGCTTCGAAAATTGGTTCGAGCGCATGCAGATGTGTATTCATCTTCGTGGAGAATACTTCGAGAGACAATAAAGTCATTTAAAACTACCTACAGTGTTGTTTTATTTCCATATGCAAAACTTAAAAGACATCTCCCGTACTTAGAATCAGACAAACGCGAATATGCCTTCAATAAAGATGTAAAGTGTGTTCCATTTAAAAAACTTCGTCTTTCACAATCAGAAAAAAGCTACTAAGGGGCATATTAAAAATATTAAGAGTGTTTCTTGTTCATTAGCACTTTTCTGAGACACCTATGTAAAAAATATATTGCTTGGAAGACTGTATATTGGACCCTACAACTATTCACTGTATAAAACTTTTTCTTTCTAAGGTCATACAAAAAAGTTAGAGGGCTATTCAGTTCATAGCGGGACATACTGTAGAAACTTAATTCGGATGAGTTAGTCCATCAATTGTAAAACCTTAAATTGACACTACTGCCCATTTCATCCCAAAAACGGACTGCAGCGTCAATATTAATGTCGCTTGTGAGGCCTTCTTTGCAGTTAGAGTAGTTCAAAACCGGATATGTGCACTAAACAATTTAACAACGAATGGTTGGAAAGCTTTGCAGTAGATAATAATAATACATTGATTTCATTGTTAAAAAGCGACATACTATAACAAAAATCAAAAACATGGCAATACAGATTACAGTACGACGTTGAGGGGGTACTTCCATCGATGAGCCGCATCCCCAGCTTAAAATGTCATAGCGCAAGTGACAGTTAAAGCTTAAATATACTAAGTGACATATAAATCCGAACACCCAGTTTAAATGGTTTTATTTTAATAAAAGTTGGTGAATGTATTTATCTTACTGTAAATAACAAGTTAAAAAATTGTCAGCCTTATCAGTTGGACATTCCGGTTTTTATATTGCTTTTTTTTAATTCACTAACGCTATAAAAATGAATATTTCAGCCGCAGTAAAGAATCAACGTTGGCGGATTTTGGTTCTTGACATCCTTTACGATCGGTTACGATGCCTAGAGTACGGAGACCTGTACGATTTCGTCAACTTAGTGAGTTTGATAGGGGCCGTATAGTGGGACTTCGGAAAGCTGAACTTTCTTTTCGGGCAATTGCAGTTAGAGTGCAAAGAAGTGTAGACACTGTGGTTAGGTGTTGTCAGGCATGGCTTCGAGAAGGCCGTACGCAAAGAGCAAGGGGCACTGGACTCCGCCGTAGAACAACAGACCGTGAAGATCGCCGCCTAAGATTATTGGCCTTAAGAGACCGTTTCTCCACTACCAGGTCCATTGCAAATGAATGGTTTGCAGAACACGGAAGACCTATTGGCATGCGAAGTGTTTACCGACGAATGAGAAGTTTTCTCTTGTTTTCATACCGGCCACACTGGGTCCTCCCTTTAACTCGAGAACACCGATGTAATCGCCTTGAGTGGTGCAAACAACGGTCACTCTGGGATCAGGAATGGAACAGTATTGTCTTTAGTGACGAGTCTCGATTTTGTTTAGGCATGCACGATGATCGTGCCAGGGTTAGAAGGCGACGTGGTGAAAGGAGGAATCCACAGTTTTTTGTTGAAAGACATGTTCATCACACTGTTGGAGTTATGGTTTGGGGTGCTATAGCTTACGGTTCCAGGTCACCTTTAATCTTCATCAGAGGTAACATGAACGCGCAGCGTTATATCCACGAAGTTCTAGATCCCCATCTTTTACCCTATCTTGACACCCTGGCAGATCCAACTTTCCAACAAGATAATGCCCGACCACATGTTGCAAGAGTCACAATAGACTTCTTTCAACATAATGATGTCACATTGTTATCATGGCCACCAGATCTCCCGACTTATCCCCAATTGAGCACGTGTGGGATATGATGGGTAGGAGATTGCTCAATTTGCAACGTCCTCCTCAGACTCTAGAAGCACTTCGAGAGGAGTTGGTGGTTGCCTGGAATGAGATACCACAGGAGGACATTGACCACCTGATCAGAAGCATGCCTAGGCGCGTTGGAGAATGCGTAGCACATCAGGGTGCATCCACACATTATTAAAGGTCAAAGGGCTTTAAAGCAGTGCAATAGTTTTGAAATTTTTATCATTTACTTATTATGCTTCATTAAGTACTTATACAAAATTTTATTAAAATAAAACCATTTAAACTGGGTGTTCGGATTTATATGCCACTTAGTATAGTACAGGGTAAGTAAGACTTGCTTACTACAGAGATATGATAAAGAGTTTATACGATACGTACAGCATTTACACATGTGGCTCCCAAATTAGACGACAATCAATGGTAATACATAACAACTTAACAGGAAGAGATGTTTCAATTGATGAAACGTTATTAAAAATACTGAAATCACGGTTACCTCTTAGTGAAAATTTTAGTAATCAGGTGTTACCTGTATTTAATATAAGGCCATTATTTACCGACCATTTTTGAGCGGCTGTGAATACTGTTTCACTATTATGAAGTTCATTGTTAATAGAACTGGTCAATGAGATGTTAGTATCATCCGCATATGACATAATTTTACACTTTGAAACTGCATTCCACAGATATTCACAG
The DNA here is from genome assembly GCA_963669975.1 of Acanthoscelides obtectus. Classification (NCBI taxonomy): domain Eukaryota; kingdom Metazoa; phylum Arthropoda; class Insecta; order Coleoptera; family Chrysomelidae; genus Acanthoscelides; species Acanthoscelides obtectus. Next base: position 24,386,419 of record CAVLJG010000010.1, on the reverse strand, counting down.
ATCTATCCCATATAATAAAAACAGAAAAGGCCCCAGGATCGATCCTTGGGAAAGCACCTGCCTCAATAACACTGATCAACAGCCAAAAAATATCCTAAATAAAATCAACAAAATATTACTATTTTTAATGTGCTAAAACCGGCATGAAAGTTATTTTTTCAATATTAGTTCAAGTTTTAGAGATACGGTAATTATATGTGTTCCTGCTGTGACAGTGTTAATATACTGTAATTCACAAGAATGCACGTGCTACATTTTTATATTCGGCAAGGAAAGATCATGTAATCGGCATGATTGTGTTACGTTATACATACGTGTACATTATATTGTTTTATATTAGCCATTTTTTCCTCAGTTGGCTGACAGCGTTCATGCAAGATATCTCGAAAGTGTGTAAACAATCCAGATCAGTTTTGTTACGTGTGTGGTGATGTGACTTTTGTGTCTCACAGACGGTCTATTACTCCACTAATAACAAAGGCATATCAGCTTTATTTCGGTTGTAAACTAGGTGATCAAGACAAACAGTGGGCACCCCACATCTGCTGTAATACATGTGCTTCAAGTCTGAGGAGCTGCTTAAATGGCAAAAAACGGTATATGCGCTTTACTGTCCCAATGGTTTGGAGAGAGCCTACAAATCATATTAATGATTGTTACTTTTGCATGGTCCCTTGTGTTGGACAAGCCACAGGTATGTCCAAGAAAAAAAAAACGGTTATTAACTACTCAAACATACCATCTGCGATGAGACCTGTGCCTCACAGTGACGAAAATCCTATTCCAAAACCCCCAGAATCCTACACTTGCGAATCAGAAAACGAATCAGATCATGGCGATCGAGTGATTCGTCAGGAAGAAGATATGCCATCAACGTCAAGAGATCCTGATTTTATACCGAGCACGTCACGCCACCAACCGCACAAAATAACACAGTTAGAACCATTTTTCAATATGGAAAATAACTTGGTTTTCTGCAGTAACATTAACGGCTTACTGGCGGCTTTAAATATAAACTATAACCCAGAAGAATGGAGATTATTTATAGACAGTTCAACATTGAGTTTAAAGGCAGTGTTATTGCATATTGGAAATATTTTTCCACCTCTTCCTGTAGGGTATGCAGTTCACATGAAAGAATCATATGACAATATGCAGTACCTATTGACATGCATAAAATACGATGAGCACCAATGGCATATTTGTGGCAATTTGAAAGTTGTTCCACTTTTACTTGGGCTGCAGCTAGGCTACACAAAGTTTTGCTGTTTTTTGTGTGAATGGGACAGTCGGGCAAAGGCACTTCATTACACCAGACAAAACTGGCCTGTTCTTCAATTCCTAGAGCCAGGTCAAAAAAATGTACAGCATATGCCATTAGTAGATTCGAAAAAAAATTTATTACCACCACTGCATATCAAGTTGGGCCTAATGAAAATCTTTGTCAAGGCATTAGATAGAGATGGGTCAGCTTTTCAATACCTGCGTCAGAAATTTCCAAGACTAAGTGAGGCAAAGGTTAAAGAAGGTATTTTTGTTGGGCCACAGATTCGAAATATTTTGAAAGATACACAGTTTGAAAACACTTTAACAGGTATTGAAAAAACTGCTTGGAATGATTTCCGTCTGGTGGTCACTAATTTCTTGGGAAATAGAAAAGCTGACAACTATAAAACCCTTGTCAAAAATATGCTGTCATCGTATCAAAAGATGGGCTGTAATATGTCTCTTAAGATACATTTCCTACACTCACACCTGGACCTTTTTCCTGACAATTGCGGAGCCGTAAGTGATGAGCACGGCGAACGTTTTCATCAGGATATTTCAACAATGGAAAAAGGTACCAGGGAAAGTGGAATCCTTCCATGTTTGCAGACTACTGTTGGACTCTTGGTAGAGATGCTCCAGAAACGATCCATAAAAGAACAGCAAAAAGACAGCGGATATAGTGATTCTTATAAGTATATGAATCTTGTTACTTTTTTTAATATATCCTTAAAAATAAAAAGTTTTTTTCTAAACCGCAACTAATTTTTTTATTTCATTGTCATTTTTGGATTCAGCGCCCCAAAATTAACAAAGAAGTGCACTTTTCCCACAAGATACAATTAAAAAACTAAAATTTGTTGTCCAGTGTAATCGTCACATCGCTACTTGCACCAACGCCGTGTCAGCAGAATTCTCATTGTAAACCTAAAGCCAATCTTCATAATGTTGGACCAGCGAAAGATTGCAAGCCGAAAGAATGCGGACAAAAAATTGCGAAGTTGTCAGATGTTCTACATAAAATGCGGTCCATACATATTAACATATTTAAGATATAGAATTGTTCCGCTGAATTTGGCAATGTAGCTGGAAAACCCAGGCCGCAGGTAAACATCCGGTCGCTGATTGGTCCAAAACTCTTATCTTATCTGAAACTAGAATAACGTGCCGATGGCACGGTCATTTATAAACCTACTCCCATAGGCGTAGGCAGTTGGCAAATACTTTGAAAATATAATTTACTGTTTAGTGGTGATAATGGAATTCAAGCATGGGAAAGTTATTCACAGCCAGGCAAGGGAAATAATAGCAAACGTGATACGTGCTTGCGATGCAGAAGCGGCTAACAATACTTTCGTTTATCCACTGGTAGCTAGAAATGCAAGGGCGGCATATTATACGGGTGTTAGTGAACGAACTATAAGTAAAATTAGAAAAGAAGATAAAGACAGGCAAAATGCAACCTCCACACAGCCTTTAGCTTCTCCCGGAAAAAAGAGATCACGCCCTTCTGTGATCCAAAAAATTGATGGAGTCGATTTTTCCATTATTCGGAGAATGATAGAAAAATTTTACTGTGATTTTAAAGTGGTACCTACTTGTAGTAAACTTCTAATCAAACTGAAGGAAGAAATGGAATTTCCATTTGGTAAAGAATCGTTGAGGCTGCTTTTAAAAGCAAAAGGATTTTACTGGCGTAAATGCCACAACAAAAGGAAATTACTAATGGAAAGACCCAGTATTTTACATTGGCGATACAAGTATCTTAGGTCTATTAAAAAGTTCCGGGAAGAAGGAAGGCATATTATTTATTTGGACGAAACTTGGGTTGATAATGACCTCACTTTCAAGAAATGCTGGCAAAGCGAAGAAATTATGGGTGTCCTGAGCAATATAAGTTCTACAGGTAATAAAGTTTCTTTCACCTCGATTTTGCTTATTATACATTTTTCTCAATTTTGGAATATTCTTAATAAGTGCTCATTTAATTTGTCTAATTGAATACATAATCCCTTGCAAGTATTTTTTTCTCAAAAATATGTTTTTTATACATAGTGATTCAAAAAGGTGTTGGCAAACTTAAAATAACACTAAAATGAGGCTATTTATTCATTTCCAGGACGACTTATAATTGTTCATGCGGGTTCGCAAGATGGTTTTGTTCCTGGAGCCTGTCTCATTTTCAAGGCTGGCTGTGCCACTGGTGATTATCACGGTCAAATGAACCAAGAAAATTTCACGAAGTGGCTTACTGAAAAACTATTTCCTAACATTCCTCCTAATAGTATTATAATAATGGATAATGCACCTTACCATTCAGCTTTGGAAGACAAGCCTCCAACTAGATCTTCTCTAAAAAGAGACATCATCACGTGGTTGAGCAAAAAAGGTATAGAGCATGATCCTAATGCTAAAAAAATGGAGCTTTATGAAATAGCTTGTCTACATAGGCCACCATCTGATGAGAAAAATTATAAGATAGATAATTTAATAAGAAGTTTCGGACACACCCCACTTCGAACGCCACCCTATATGTGTCAGTTTAATCCCATAGAGATGATTTGGGCACAAGTAAAATTTTTCATTAGAAGCCATAATACAAGCGGCGAATTTACTATAAAAAAAACTAGATGAAATTTCTAATAAGGCCATCGCTTCAGTAAGTGCCAGTGACTGGCAAAAGGTTATTGGACATGTTATAAAAATTGAAGATGAATATTGGGAAAAAGACAGTCTCATTCAAGAAATACAGGAAGAAATAATAATCAACATAGGAGGTGAAAGTGATAGCAATGACAGTTCCTCAGACAGTGATCATGACTCTAATCAGGATTGAAACTATACTAGATTGGCTACCTTTTAGAATTTTTAGATATTCATTTATTATACTATTGGTTTGTGGCTTTTAGTATCTCAGTAGAAAGTCTAATTCTATGTGTTGTTTATGGGTTATTTCATCAAGAAATTACTTTTTGTTTTCCTATATTTTTCTATTCAGTCAGATATTTTTGACTTGTTGTATTCTATTTTAGAAGAATGCATAATTTGTTTTGCTGTTCAATCATAATGCGTACATAGGAATATTACTTGTTGCCTAAAAAATATATTTATTTTGTTCTCAATATTCAGTGTTTGTGTATATTTATTTCTTATAATGTATGTTTGGTATCACGTCATTATGAATCGCAAAAAAATATTAATACTACCAGTTGTAATAAAATATAAATTCAATTAATAATTCAAGTCTCTCCGATCTCCGCCTATGACTCCATATAAAATCGTCTAATGGTAAGGTTTTTTCATCGCATTTCCCCCTTTCGTCCCTAGCAATCTTTGGCTGGTCGATCAGTACGTAAATATGTGAAGCCGTACTGAAAATATTAATTAATTTCCATTTTTTTTCCTAAAACTTCACACCTCGAGTTTTTGTAAGGAAACATTTTTGGACCATGGTTTATAAAGCAAACTAACATTAATTTTTCATGTAGATTCACACCCTTAAATATTCGCATATCATTAAGCAACACCCTGTAAGCTACAGCCTCCGTCACGTCGCAGGCGTTTTGAGCTAGCAATTTGTATCCCTCCACGAATAAAATCAAATACTTATGCAACCACTTATTGCAGAACTGAATAGTATACTAACATTTCTTACAAATACAGTTTTATCTCATTTCTACTAATTCTCCTCAAGTTAACAAAACTTCTTCGGCTCCGTTGTCTAAACGATTATAAAATCTGAACAAATTCCAATACTTAATAAAGCATAACCGAATAAATGATTTACAGTTCTTTAAACAACCTCACACTGTTACCCCAATACCTTTATAGCATTATTTCAAAACAATTTACAGCTAGAAGACCTAATTTCAGCTCCATAGGCCTATAATGATGGAGCGGCCTCAACAAGACCAGTAATTCAACCTTAACCAAATTATCCCATACACTTTATCATCTCCAACCTATTATTAACTGCATCACTGTGAATTTCAGCATCAATACCGTTTAATAGCATATTGTATTATATTTATAATCCAAACTTATTTAACTTTTTATCGTGTAATCATATACTATGGGAGGTTTAGAAGCATGTAATGCTTTTCTTCTACTAGTCATCGTATCATGCACAGAAATAAGACGATGATTGGCAGGAACAGTTATTTATGAACGGACTTGACCTTGCCAATATTCAAAGTCACTGTCATCCTATCATGTGGTTCTTATGACATAAAATAATGAGAAAAAGTAATAGCATTTTATCAAGCAGGAACAAGTTAAAATGGAAAACATTCTCGATTAACAAATGTCTGAGATATCTTAGCCGATCACTTTGATTCAGTTTAAAAGAAGATATATTGACCTTGTCCTAGTAACAATACAAGAATCTATGGAGGCCTTTATACTCCATCATTATAGTTATCCAATATACGTGACTCTGTGGTGAGGAAAACTCACGCATTCGAAGTACCTATAAAAAAAATGCTGGATAACTTTTTAGATAAATATAAGATTATTTCAGCGAAACAATTTGAGTGAAGTGAGGTACCCAGTGGATGGAAATATTTGCTTTAAAAATTCCAAAATATGATTTTTCGGAATTTCAGAAGCTAAGGTCGAAATTATCAAAACAATTATTGTTTATTAGTGGAAACGATCTCAAATGATGGCTTGACATCTTCCAGAATGTTTCAGATTTATTTCAACAGATGTTTGAGATACTAGTCACGTGCTGTTAATAACCCTGGCAATATTCAAAGTCACTGTCACCCTAGACCACGACCTCAATTGTCTTCTGCCATCAGAATGTGCAGCGGGTAGACTTGAATCATTTTACTCCTTTTAAAGATTACCACAAGTGTCGTCATACCGTGGCTTTCATGCACTATTCTCAATTTGCACAGTTTTTGAATATGAAGAAAAAGCTTCGCTCCCCGCTTGAAGTATACTTTATCTGAAGTCACTTGAAACACTGTGAAATACCGGGTGCGTTTTATATATCTATATTTAACACGCTCTGTTGCTGCAAAAATCGCCAAATTTCGCAGCAAATATCCCCCATATAAGAGATCAAAGGCAGTTTCACCGGTCCACGTGGAGTAAAGCACGCCTATGCGTGGACATAGCCAATGAGAAAGCGCGTATTTCAGAGCTCGGAACAAGGGCAGGTGGCTACTGAAAATTGAAACAGTTTAGCCAGTGCCGTGTAGCGGTGAATAAACGTGTTTTCTTTAGTCTATCCGTGTTTTTTCATAGATTTTATTAGTTTGTGTGTTTTTGACTTTTGAATACTCAGTTTACTTGTTGATTTAATTGTTGTGTTGATTGTTCTTGTGTGTCCTAAATATGGCTCTTTGGAGACCTTGGGAAAATGCTCCAAGCCACGAGAAGATGGTTGATGAACCTGTGCAGGCAGAATTCTTTCATAAAGATTTAGAGGAACAGACCCAAAGAGTAATCCTAAATATGTATGATTGTCTGAAAAACGAAAATCCAGATTCCTCGCAAAATCAAATTTTAAACAGAATTTGTATCCTGACAAAAATCAGTCGGTCTACCATTTATCGGGTTATAAAAAGGGGAGATGTAGTCAACCATTCCTTCCACAGAAAGCGCATAGGGAAAAATTAAAAAGAATAGACGTGGATTTTCAGGAAGATATTCGTCGTATAATATACGGATTTTATAAAGAAAATTTGGTGCCCACATTGGAAATGATACGGGATAAATTAAAAGATTATCCTGAAGATTTTTATAATTACAAATGCTTAGACTCACTGCACTGTATTGTAAAACTGTGTGGTTTTCAATACAAAAAATTAGATAAAAGAATGGTGATTATGGAGTCGTCTCGAATCGTTGAATTGCGCCAAGAATTTTTGCACAAAGTTAAAATCTATACAGAGCAGAAAAGAAATCTGATTTACCTGGATGAAACGTGGTATGATACCCATGATGTTGTGCAGTACGGCTGGGTTGACGACAGCAACAAGTGCATTTTAAATGCACCATGCAACCGTGGAAAACGAATCATTATTCTCCATGCTGGCAGTGAAAATGGATTTATACCTAATGCCTTGCTGTTATCTGCCAAAAATATCAAAGAATCATGTGCCGACTATCATGAGGACATGACCTCCGACTTATTTGAAAAGTGGATAGAGCAGCAGTTAATACCAAACATTTCCCCAAATTCAGTGATTATTATGGACAATGCGCCATACCATTCCCGACAGAAAAAGAAAATTCCGAATACAGGCACAAAAAAACAAGACATTATTGATTTTATTTTTTTTTTTTTTATATCGAAACAGCCGCGCAGGCAGAAGCCTAAATGCCGGAACACCGCGGCTGCTATGATGATCCCAAAGAAATTTTGTTAATACGATTTTTGAACTGCCTAAGGTTAGTAGAACTGGGAAAAGCTTCCTCCCGTAGTTTGTTTCACAATCTAGACACCCTCGGGACAAAGGAGCGGTCGTATCGGCCAGTCCTGGATGCACGAAATACTTATATTTCCTTCAGAGAAGTTTCTGATGAAAGAAAACGCCTTGTCCTTTGAAATTTTTCCACAAACGTCAATACTCATTATAACTTGGTATGCAACGTATACCGATCGTTTTTACCTTGTTAATTGAGGTAAAACTTGGCGGTTTAGAAATTTTCTAATAGGCACACAACAAGGCAGAAACTGGACCCAATACAATTATCTTGGTTGCAAGGTGGGTGTTCTATACCTGTATTCATATCCATGGTGGTGCTGTTTATAACTATTCTTCAGTATAGGTATTACAGGCTTCTTTAAATGTTCTATCTCACGAAGTTCATTATAATGAGAAGCTTCCTCCGATTCACTAAACCTGTATATGCTGAAGAGGATGGCTACCTAGACAGAAGAACACAGTTAAGCTGCTGACTGGGACAAAATGTTACAGAAATATAAGCAAGATATTTTTATTAGTATCCTTATTGATTGCCATCACGTGTTGGCTAAATTGTCATCTCTTTAGTAGCGTTAAAGAGCTAATATTGGGGATCTTATTTGAGAGAACAGTCAGTTTCAAGCATTTATCATTGTTATACAAAAAAAGGAGAAAAAAATGAGCAGTATCAAAAACATCGATAAACTTCCTAAAATCCTCAAAAGATATTCTAAAAATAGTTTAGACAGTTTATTGTTTAATGATGCAGTGATGTAAGCGTTTTGAGTTTAGACGCATTTTACTTTGCTGCCTAAGTATAAAAAAAACTTTTGCAAACCGTAGTCAAATAAACATGTTAATGTCAAGTCTTGGGTGACTCACACTCGTTTATTTGACCTATCGTCTAACTGATGTTGAAATATATCTAACCTGTATGGCCACAGCTTTCTTCATGGTACACTAACTGATGCATCAACTCAAACAGCATCAAAAGGATGCATCTGGTTTTATACGAATACCCTGTAAGGAAAATTTCACTCTGAAAAATCTTACGGACCATATGCTTTGTTAATATTGGCCGTCATTTTCTACTTACTCATCAAGTGCGTTTGTAAAAATATCACTTTCTGTTTACGACTAAAGAGGAGACTGCCTGAATCATTTGCGCGAGGAAAGTCTTTATATCCTAAGAGCGCGCATCATTTGGATGCATACATTTGTCGTGAATTATATGAATACTACAATGATTTAATATTTAAATCATACATTCAAAGAAGGTTTTTCCTAGCTAGAACATAGTTTTTATTAATACAAAAATGCCTGAAATAATGATTTAAAAACCCGAGATAATCACTTTATAATGTCAACAACGATTCATTTTACATTTTTATAAACTATACTTGAAAATTATCATCAAAGAAAATAATTAAAAATCCTTACCTAAAAACAAGATATCAAAACAAGTCAAGTAGCTGGATGTTTTTAGAAGCTGGTTGAATTAACTTGACACCAAAGCTACTTGAAAATTTAATACTTGACTACATCTTCTCCACTGATATTTATTTGCACAACCGATGAACCGCATTTTCTAATTTAATGGTGGAAAAGGCATGAACATGTATTCCCAGATCTAGTTTTAATACAAGGGATGTCTTTTAAGTTTTGCATATGGAAATAAAATAATACGGTAGGTAGTTTTAAATGACTTTATTGTTTTTCGAAGTATTCTCCACGAAGATTAATACACATCAGCATCTAATAAATTATGGCACGAAAATGTTCTCGGTTGAGTTCCATTTTTCTAATGACTTGGTGACACTTAAAAATTCACTGTAGTGAGAACACTGCACGTATTGTTGTGAAACTTTGATTTTAAGTTTACTAAAGGGTGAGGTTAAGATTCAGTACTGACGTTCGATCCGCGCGGCCTACTATGTTTCTGTATGCAAAACTTAAAAGACATCTCTTGTAGCAACAGATTTTTTATCGACACCTGCAACATAAGAGTCCATGAAAAGGGATTTGTCTAGGGCTGCACTGACCATCACAGTACTCCGCAACAGACTAAGCTATAGTTATAGTCTAGTACTTCTATTTTTTATACGACGAACAAAATAGTTTGTCCAATATGTATTGTTTTCTCTGTTATTTGTCGCAAAGTCCTTCCGTTGTATATTAATTTATAATATACACGTATTTATGTCACAAAAATTATCAATTAATATCAAGACTACTTGCATTTTCAAGTACTTGTCGTAAAAGTTAGTTGACTTGATTTACGTTGCTAATGATTCTAACAATTGAATTGAGTCAAGTAGGTAATCTCTAATCAAAACCGAACCTGTGGTAAGAACTGTCAATCATCAAGTAAGACTTCATTCTTGAGCAACCCTATATTTAAAATATATTCATAGTTTCTAATTCATTACCACCAAAAATTGCAAACTTAACCTTTTTCCAACTCCTTGCATTCTTTCATTCCATCCTCTCCTTCCGAAAGTGGTCAGTAGCTTTATCCATGAATTATCGGTTTTGTCCATTATCCTTTCCGAACCTAAAGGGATATTTTTAAAGAATAATGGTTAGTAGGCTTAGGAATCTGAGAGGGTCCGGTTTGCGCAATAAAAAATATTTTCATGATTCCAACTTTCATGCTTGGTCTACGATTATGACTGTTACTATTACAAGGTCCTACAAACCTGCCATAAGCTTAGTATTACATTTTAAATAAATAAATGATGATGTCGAGCTTGCTCTTGTTCAGAATATTATGCACCGCATAGAGTCGGCAGCAATAACTATGAAGTTAATCATACTTTTGCTCTCTACATATCGCATTTCCAAAGTAAACAGACAGCAGCAGGAATTTACAGCAGGCTCTGCTACTAATAGGTGAGAGATAATTAGTCGTAATTGATCGCGGTCTTCAGATACAATAGATTTCCTTATTTAACTTTATTTCGTTTATATAGATGAAGGATTTAATCGAACTGAGAGAGAGAAATATACGGAAATGAGACAAAGTTTCAATAAAATTAGATATCCATAAAAAACCGGCCAGCTTCAATGTTGTCTAAAACTTTCCCAAAGCATATCAGCGGTTGACCTCGAAAATTGTTCTCAAAATGCTCTAAGCAATTGCGTTAAGCCTATGTCAATAAACCTAGCACAAAGCGATAATTATTTTGTAAGTGATGGATGACACTTCTCTGGCTCTCCTCGACTGATGTGTCAGATGACTCTGAGGCCTCCCAGAAATCCGCTATGCTTCTGTTTCCTCTCAAACCGGTTAATACATTCACTCCTTTTTTCCAAAGCTCATCTCCACGTTCCCTAGCAACGGTGACTCATAGTGTCGTGACAATCTGCCGCGTTGCCAATATGCACTGGACAACAAATTTTAGTTTTTTAATTGTATCTTGAAGGAAAAGTGCACTTCTTTGTTAATTTTGGGGCGCTGAATCCAAAAATGATAATGAAATAAAAAAATTAGTTGCGGTTTAGAAAAAAACTTTTTATTTTTAAGGATATATTAAAAAAAGTAACAAGATTCATATACTTATAAGAATCACTATATGCGCTGTCTTTTTGCTGTTCTTTTATGGATCGTTTCTGGAGCATCTCTACCAAGAGTCCAACAGTAGTCTGCAAGCATGGAAGGATTCCACTTTCCGTGGTACCTTTTTCCATTGTTGAAATATCCTGATGAAAACGTTCGCCGTGCTCATCACTTACGGCTCCGCAATTGTCAGGAAAAAAGTCCAGGTGTGAGTGTAGGAAATGTATCTTAAGAGGCATATTACAGCCCATCTTTTGATACGATGACAGCATATTTTTGACAAGGGTTTTATAGTTGTCAGCTTTTCTATTTCCCAAGCAATTAGTGACCACCAGACGGAAATCATACCAAGCAGTTTTTTCAATATCTGTTAAAGTGTTTTCAAACTGTGTATCTTTCAAATAATTTCGAATCTGTGGCCCAACAAAAATACCTTCTTTAACCTTTGCCTCACTTAGTCTTGGAACTTTCTGACGCAGGTATTGAAAAGCTGACCCATCTCTATCTAATGCCTTGACAAAGTTTTTCATTAGGCCCAACTTGATATGCAGTGGTGGTAATAAATTTTTTTTCGAATCTACTGTACATTTTTTTGACCTGGCTCTAGGAATTGACGAACAGGCCAGTTTTGTCTGGTGTAATGAAGTTCCTTTGCCCGACTGTCCCATTCACAGAAAAAACAGCAAAACTTTGTGTAGCCTAGCTGCAGCCCAAGTAAAAGTGCAACAACTTTCAAATCGCCACAAATATGCCATTGGTGCTCATCGTATTTTATGCATGTCAATAGGTACTTCATATTGTCATATGATTCTTTCATGTGAACTGCATACCCTACAGGAAGAGATGGTAAAATGTTTCCAATATGCAATAACTTTGCCTTTAAACTCAATGTTGAACTGTCTATAAACAATCTCCATTCTTCTGGGTTATAGTTTATATTTAAAGCCGCCTGTAAGCCGTTAATGTTACTGCAGAAAACCAAGTTAGTCTCCATATTGAAAAATGGTTCTGTCTTTGTGGCGTTTACGAAAAACGCATACCGAATAGTCGTCTTCTATCAAGTTCCACTGCTACAGTCTTGATCCAAGTAACTCTGCCTTACATTTTGGAAGTTCTAAATCTCTTACAAGATCATTTAATTCTGACTGTGTTATTTTGTGCGGTTGGTGGCATGACGTGCTCGGTATAAAATCAGGATCTCTTGACGTTCATGGCATATCTTCTTCCTGACGAATCACTCGATCGCCATGATCTGATTCGTTTTCTGATTCGCAAGTGTAGGATTCTGGGGGTTTTGGAATAGGATTTTCGTCACTGTGAGGAACAGGTCTCATCGCAGATGGTATGTTTGGGTAGATAATAACCGATTTTTTTTCTTGGACATACCTGTGGCTAGTCCAACACAAGGTATCATGCAAAAGTAACAATCATTAATATGATTTGTAGGCTCTCTCCAAACCATTGGGACAGCAAAGCGCATAGACCGTTTTTTGCCATTTAACCAGCTCCTCAGACTTGAAGCACATGTGTTACAGCAGATGTGGGGTGCTCACTGTTTGTCTTGATCACCTAGTTTACAACCGAAGCAAAGCTGATTTGCCTTTGTTATTAGTGGAGTAATAGACCGTCTCTGAGAGGCAAAAGTCACATCACCACACACGTAACAAAACTGATCTGGATTGTTTACACACTTTCGAGACATCTTGCATGAACGCTGTCAGCCAGATGAGGAAAAAATGGCTAATATAAAACAATATAATGTACACGTATGTATAACGTAACACAATCATGCCGATTGCATGATCTTTCCTTGCCGAATATAAAAATGTAGCACGTGCATTCTTGTGAATTACAGTATATTAACACTGACACAGCAGGAACACATATAATTACCGTATCTCTAAAACTTGAACTAATATTGAAAAAATAAGTTTCATACCGGTTTTAGCACATTAAAGATAGTAATATTTTGTTGATTTTATTTAGGATATTTTTTGGCTGTTGATCAGTGTATGTTACACCAGTTCCTTGAATTGAATCAGTTTATTTGCTACGTCCAAATAATGGTTACCCCTATGCAAGGGCTACCAGTTTAAAGAAGCTCCGGTTGAAAATAAAAGCATGCCGTTTGGTGACTCCTACTATGCTAGAAATTGTTCGCGCAGGCCTGTAAGATAGGTTAGGTTACTGTCAAACCCACCAAAGATGTTTGTTCGAACATTTAATTTAATATCTCATTTACATTTAGTGTATAATTATGCGTATAGCTCAACTTAGTATTTTAATTCCTTTTAGAATTATGTTTTATTTTCACCGATGGTGAGAAATTCAACACATCCTGAGTTATTGTTACATTTTCCGAAAGAGAGCGGTCGGAGAATGTAACAAATAACGTTACGTAATACAAATTATCACCGCCTGCGTTTACGCACGTAAAAATGTTTTCGAAGCAGGACGACACTCTCCTGCGAGAGCTAGATCGGTACTGACTAAAGTTGCTCAACTATACTCATTGAGGTGGAAACCTTGCCTTGGAATGTACAAGATGCGGTGTTGTCAAGCGAATCATTGACGCAATGTTGAAAAATTTGTCGCAATCCCGACCTTCCATTTCGACCTAAGAGGGAGCGCCGTTTGGCTCGATCCAGACTCGATTCTGAACGGATCCGACACAATTCACAATTCAAAAATATCTATGCTCCAAGTAAAATCATTTTCTGGGCATAGAGAACAAACTAACGCATATTCTCAACATGCATCTTAATTCAAGGAGCTGATGTAACGCAGCTGTACTAAAGATTGGTTTACGCATTATTCATTGTCCCTTACTTAGGGAAAGCAAGTTACACTCATGGCATAAAAAGTCGGATGGCGCTTCGCTATAGGTGTGGAAAAAATATGTTTGAAATTTAAAATCCCTGTATACGGGAAAGTTATGTATTGAAATTAGAAAATGATTCGTATTTTTTCAGTTTTTTTGGATCACCCCTTCCACCTCCACAACATCCCTCAAATAACAGTTCTTATTTAAGACCAAAAAACTATTTTTTTTAAATTACCCTTAGTTATGTCTGCTACTTCTTCTCAACTTACCAATGCCATATGGTCCATACATCTCCTTCACCAACCCTTCTCACTGAAAGTAATAGGGAAAGAAACAAAAAAGTGTAATATTTTTATTTTTAAGTAAAAACTATACACCTTAGGAAAAACCATTGTTATACATGGGAAATCATTTCTTGGCAACAGCGCATCGGCTCGTCTACTTTCATCGCTATTCGTACATATTTCCTACCGTTAACCGCAGACCTGTATCACGAATGAGAATGATAGGCCGATAAGCTGTGTTGCCAATTTGAGTAGAGCTTCCCGAATTGTGGGGAATTTAGAGTTAAGTGTTGATTCATTCAAGCTTTTAATCAGCATTGCCTAGACGCTAGAACTTCATAAAGATAACATTGAAGCTGAATGCTGCTGTAGTATAGTGTTTCGAATATTCAAAGCGGAGCGGGACACTATACTCGTGCAATGGGTCATCAAGCCACAGTCTTTTCGACAAAGAAATTATTTTACGAAAATGCGTTATATTTTTACGATTTTGTCGTCACCAAATCTCTGTTTCTCAAAATGTACGTCTATTGTAGAATTTTCAGCAAACTAAGTAAGAAACGTGATCTAGTATTTACTCAACATTACGGATTTCTCGAAATACATAAAAAAATGTGACCTAGATACCTAACTGCCCCAAGCTCTTTAAATATAAAACCTTAAACCAGGGTTACCAGGTGCTCAGTCACGTTGATTGTCATGTTGTACTGCGCAAGTCAGCAAACAATCTGGCGTAATAAACGTTAGGAATCATCAGGTATTGCCAGATTCCCGAATACCGGGCACCATAGCAACCGTTATAGTTGTCCTTCAAAGTTGTCAAATCGCCCCTATGGCGCAATTCGCCACATCAGGCAACTGTGCTATAAACAAACCCTGTTTATTACTACTATTTGATAGTCATATGGTAGTTGTAGCCCTATCTAGCGGTCCATGATTTCTCTCAATACTGTTGTATCTCTACTCGCAACAAGAATAGGGATTACAAAATCATTTATACAACAATATACAAACATGAAAAATATGATTTGAACCATGAAACATTAATACAATTTTAATAGTTTGAACTTTTTTCATTTTTGGAATACTCTTATGTAGAATCCGCAGCTATTTTTCCCGAAATTTGGGTAGACTTTTCTTAGAAATATGACATATTGGTATCGGCAACTCTGCGAATGGTAGAAACAAATTGTATTTGTTGAGCGCATCGGTCTAAGCGGTAGGCGCCAGCGCCCGTTCTGCCATCTCTCTCTCTTTTATCACTCTTCTACTTTACCCCGTTGTCCGTCACACTCCGACGCTGCCAGATAAGATCCTACAATCGAGTGTCTTTCACGCATCTACATACTTTTGTATATTTCCATCTCTCTTCCTCATCATAATGTATAATAATGGTTTTTCCCATACTGTATATAGAAATAGAAAGTTAAGAGATTATTCAATATTAAAATCTTGCTTGCTTTCAAACTTTGCCATTTTTGCTCTGGGGTCCAAAGTCGAATAATCCCATCCCTTCTCTTTGGGCCGCAGACCGAAGTGGATGCTTGCGTGACCAATTTTATTGCTCTTTCAACTTGTAAGGCAAATCCAAGAAGATATTGCAGAAGCATTAGGATTTTCTACAACTTGCGCTAAATCATCTACAGATAAACCTCTTAGAATGGTAGGTTTGTTGTATTGAATAGTCTGCCAATTTGATAACCCAATAATAACAAAGTTAAACTTAGGAATAATAAAATTGCGAACGTATCACGACTTCGTGCTTTTAATATTCTATATGCAAGTTTTCTAATATACTCTCTTTCATCCCAAAAACATAGCTAGCAGAAGGTTTTCGGGATGGCCAAAGTCCCCGTTTCTTTGACTGACATCATAAACTATACTTTTACATATACTAAGTGACATATAAATCCGAACACCCAGTTTAAATGGTTTTATTTTAATAAAATTTTGTATAAGTACTTAATGAAGCATAATAAGTAAATGATAAAAATTTCAAAACGAATGCACTGCTTTAAAGCCCTTTGACCTTTAATAATGTGTGGATGCACCCTGATGTGCTACGGATTCTTCAACGCGCCTAGGCATGCTTCTGATCAGGTGGTCAATGTCCTCCTGTGGTATCTTATTCCAGGCAACCACCAACTCCTCTCGAAGTGCTTCTAGAGTCTGAGGAGGACGTTGCAAATTGAGCAATTTCCTACCCATCATATTCCACACGTGCTCAATTGGGGATAAGTCGGGAGATCTTGGTGGCCATGATAACAATGTGACATCATTATGTTGAAAGAAGTCTATTGTGACTCTTGCAACATGTGGCATTATCTTGTTGGAAAGTTGGATCTGCCAGGGTGTCAAGATAGGGTAAAAGATGGGGTTCTAGAACTACGTGGATATAACGCTGCGCGTTCATGTTACCTCTGATGAAGATTAAAGGTGACCTGGAATCATAAGCTATAGCACCCCAAACCATAACTCCAACAGTGTGATGAACATGTCTTTCAACAAAAAACTGTGGATTCCTCCTTTCACCACGTCGCCTTCTAACCCTGGCACGACCATCGTGCATGCCTAAACAAAATCGAGACTCGTCACTAAAGACAATACTGTTCCATTCCTGATCCCAGAGTGACCGTTGTCTGCACCACTCAAGGCGATTACGTCGGTGTTCTCGAGTTAAAGGGAGGACCCAGTGTGGCCGGTATGAAAACAAGCCAAAACTTCTCATTCGTCGGTAAACACTTCGCATGCCAATAGTGTTCTGCAAACCATTCATGTGCAATGGACCTGGTAGTGGAGAAACGGTCCCTTAAGGCCAATAGTCTTAGGCGGCGATCTTCACGGTCTGTTGTTCTACGGCGGCGTCCAGTGCCCCTTGCTCTTTGCGTACGGCCTTCTCGAAGCTATGCCTGACAACACCTAACCACAGTGTCTACACTTCTTTGCACTCTAACTGCAATTGCCCGAAAAGAAAGTACAGCTTCCCGAAGTCCCACTATACGGCCCCTGTCAAACTCACTAAGTTGACGAAATCGTACAGGTCTCCGTAATCTAGGCATGGTAACCGATCGTAAAGGATGTCAAGAACCAAAATCTGCCAACGTTGATTCTTTACTGCGGCTGAAATATTCATTTTTAGAGCGTTAGTGAATTAAAAAAAAACAGTATAAAAACCGGAATGTCCATCTGATAAGGTTGAAAATTTTTTCACTTGTTATTTACAGTAAGATAAATACATTCATCAACTTTTATTGAAATAAAACCATTTAAACTGGATTTTCGGATTTTTTATGTCACTTAGTATATATTTTTTTACTCCTTTGGCAAATATCGACTTAGCTTGATGGTATCAAAGTTATGCTTTGATCCGTAAACGCAAGGAGAAGTGTGCTTGATGTTAAACCACATCGGCGCATAAATTTTTGTTACAAATATCGTTTATGTTACCAATCTATCCGACAGGTCTTTAGTAGCTACACAAAGCCCGAGGATTCGATTCCCTGTGGTTAACCATCTGGAGTGATTAAGTTTTCCAGGATCGCGCTTTGGCATGTTTTCCATCCAAGTTCCACTTACAACGACTTGACAAACATCGTAAAGGTATTTTTGATCGCAACTTAAATCATTGGTCCGCATATCTGGAGAGTTGATCCAATTCGTCTGAATTTGACACAGGGCAGATTCTCACAACGCATCTTCCCGATAGGACCGTTAAATGCTCGAGGTCCAGATGTTTTGCCTAGGTGTTGGACTTAATGCCTTAGAGGAAGTTCATTAGGATGAAAGAGGCAGATTACCCAGTGCAGTGGTGCTACGCTATGTTAGGCCGAATCGGGCGCTATGGAGGTTTCTGCGGTTACTAGTAAGTGTTGTCAAGTTTACTAAAATAATTAGTTGATTTATTTTCAATTCTATTTGGTTTACACACTTAAGATTAGGAAAAGAATCCCTGAATGATTTTTTCAAAAATCATGTTATATTTTACGTTTTTCCAACTTTTGCGTATAAAGATGCCTGACCGAAAAATAGTTCTTATATAGTGAGACAAAAAGTTTCTTCCTATAATACTAACTGATTTAAGTTCCTCATCCACCTCCCCACCACCGTTTTATTATAAGAAAATGATTTGACCTTGGGGAGGTGGAAGACTAACTCCAATCATTTTTTGTGATAAGTGTAAAATACCTGCTTTCCTTAGACACAACTTTTCCGCACCCAGGAATTTTGAATTTTTCAAACTTGAAATGTCACACCACCCTACACCGTACAACGTTGACGACACTACCGCCAAAAACCGTGAAAAAACTACAGGGTGGTCCATTAATTTCAAATTTGAATAAAATTTAACGGGTGAGCGTGAGCGGCGCGGGCGAGGTGGGAGCAGTATCTTCAGTGTCTGGGAGTTCAGTCGCCATGGAGTGTTTCACTGGAGCGGATCGTGCTTTTTGTGTGCGCGCGTTTTATCAAAATAATGATTCGGCAACCAGTGCGCGGCGTAAATATCGAGAATACCACAATTTTATGAAGTGTCCAACAGCTCAAACGATTAAGAACAGGGTTGCTAAGTTCGAAGAGACTGGTTCGCCGTTAGATAAACAGCGGTGGGGTCGACCAAGGACAACTCGTATTGAAGAAAACATCAACATTGTGGCACAGTCTGTTCGTCAAGATCCTACCCAGTCTACTCGTAAGCGTTCCAGTGCACTAAACGTACCCAGAACATCTTTACAGCGGATTTTAAGGAAAGACTTACGTCTGCACACTTACAAAATTCAGTTAGTGCAGGAATTAAAAGATAATAACGCTATTCAGAGACTACACTTTGCGAATGAAATGTTGAATCGATTTTCTTCGCTCAATAATGTGTTGTTCCCGGACGAGGCTCACTTCCATTTAAACGGGCATGTAAATAAACAAAATTGCCATTACTGGAGCCCCGAAATCCAAGGCGTAAGCATCAGAAGCCCTTACACAGCCCTAAAGTTACAGTTTGGGCTGCTATGTCAGCGCATGGCATCGTACGCCCTTATGTTTTTGAGGACGACAGAGGTCGCGCATTAACTGTTACTTCGGAGCGGTATGTAGCAATGATAGAAGGGTTTTTGACACCAGCGTTGCAGAATTTTCCAGGCTATAATACGCAGACCCGGTTTCAACAGGACGGAGCAACTGCCCACACCTCCAACACTTCTATGCCCGTCGTCTGTCAACTTTTTCCCAGCAAAGTAATTTCTCGAAGAGGAGACATTTCCTGGCCACCACGTAGTCCAGATTTGACCCCAATTGACTTCGTTTTATGGGGCTACCTCAAGAGTAAAGTGTACGACACCACTCCGCGATCAGTTGATGTCCTGAAAGAAAATATCCGAAGAGAAATGGCAAGCATTACAGTGTTGACTTGCCGCGTAGTCATCGACAATTTTAGACGTCGTTTATATGAGTGCCGTAATCGTAATGGATTGCATTTAGACGATGTGATTTTTTAAACACAATTCCCATTCAATAAAGATGATAACAAAATATAATAATTCTTCATGATGTAACTAGTTTGGTTTTATTCCTTTTTTCCAGCTCAAAGGACTTATGGGCCACCCTGTATAAGTATCTCCAAATTCCTTTCTAACAGGACATAATCTTCTGAAAGGACACCTTCGCAAAGTAGCGCTGTATGCTTGAGGCCTCAGCTGCAGTCAATGCGAAACAGGAACAGAATCGGATCTACATGCCCTACATGAACTCTTCTGGACACCAAAAATAAGTCCAAAAGGCTACAGTGCATACCGGGAAGAAGAAAAACTTCCCTATAACACTAGCATTTAGCGGTCTTTATTTTTCTATGTCACCGTAGCTCATTTTGAATAAAACAGCTCCTATTGTACAAACGGCTCTTTGTTTTCCCGTAATGTTGATTTTGACTACAAAACTTAATTCACTGAACTGCACTGAAAGGTATTTCAAATCACTCGAAGAAGAAAGCTTTGTCTACAACGGTGATATTTATTTATCTGTTTACACCACCAACAGATCAACCAATCATTGGGGGAGCACAGAACTTTACACAGTACGTGCATACATTAACAAACAAAATAAAATATAACATTCAAGAAATTATAATACATAATTAACATAATTTGAGCACGGAACACCATCTATTTAAGATTTAAGACCATGGACAATTGGTCTAATTAAAGGACCTTTATGAAGAGATCCGTTATGTCCAATTTGTTGCAGCAATTACGAGGGATGTCCTTTAAGTTTTGCATATGGAAATAAAACAACACGGTAGGTAGTTTTAAATGACTTTATTGTTTTTCGAAGATTAATACACATCTGCATGCGCTCGAACCAATTTTCGAAGCACTTATTCCACTCGTTTGCTGGCAGATCCAAAACGGCGTCTTTGAATGCGTCAACTGCTTCTTCTGGTGACTGGAACATTTGACCAAGCAGTCTGTTTTTAATTTTCGGGAAAGTAAAGAAATCGTTGGGACTTAGATTCTCACCCGTCCACGTTTGAATTCTCCATACCAACGAAAATTGTCGACTGATGTGGCGCCGGAAACAGGCAGTAACTCAGCAAGGCACTCTTGTTGCGAAAATAGTCTCTGAAAGTTGTAATAAATTATGGCGCGAAAATGTTCTCGGTTGAGTTCCGTTTTTTCTAATGACTTGGTGACACTTAAACATTCATTGTAGTGAGAACACTGCACGTATTGTTGTGAAACTTTGAATTTAAGTTTACTAATGAGTGAGGTTAAGATTCAGTACTGATGTTCGATCCGCGCGGCTTATGTTTCTATATGCAAAACTTAAAAGACAGCTAAACAGCTCGTAGAAATCACTAGCAAATCGAACGTATAAGATTTCATCTTGAAGGAATTTTCGTGCTCTACAACTTTCCTCTTAAGCCCGTTTCATGACTACTTCATGTAGTTATTTTATGTTTGTCCACTTTAACAAAGTGAGCCAGTAAACTTTTTGTATCTTCAGATGCAGAACTTTTATTTACTCTTAAGAGTATATTTCTGTTGCAAAATCTGCATTAAATCTTCTTTTGAAATCCAAGAAATTATGGTTTATCAAGTGAAATTGCAATAAAATATATAAAAAATTTATTTACAATAATTAAATAATATACATTACAATTTTGCGATTCCTAATTAACTACAACTTGTTGTTTTGCTCTTCTGGTTCTGGATGCGCCGCGATCCACTCCAACGCCCTCTGGATCGCTGGAGGGATTGGTGGTGGAGTGGGGAGATGATCTCCTTGGGGTTGGAACCCGTTTTCGTTGGCGATGTACGTCACCTGGATCTTGGTGCCGTCATCCGCGACGTACTCGTACGACCCGGTCACCTCCATCGCCTCATTTTCCGCATTGCCAGCATTCTTCAGCTGCCCTTGTTCTTGGGCTATGATATTGTTACCGGTTTCGTAGCTGGAAAGGGATAGTGATTTGTATCAACACTTCTAGAGCAGAAGGTACATAAAAAAATAACAAAGAAGTTCATTTACTGCCTTTGTGAATTTTGACGTTCATGCATTTCGTTCATGATCACGTTATTCAACAAAAATAGTTATTTTTTCACTGCGTCAAACATTTCATATTAATTATTCCCTAAGCATAAAAGTTGTCAATCAATTTAACAAAGTAAAAGGTAGTAGCTTTCAAACTGGACTGCTTTTATTCTCCGTATGGTACAAGTACTGCCTCCTTACCCTTTATAACCTGTAGTGATGCTTACCTATTTAGTTTTTCCATGTAATTATTTAATTAATAAATTGAATTATTAGATGTTGAAGAGATTTACGTACTGTTGTGCTTTTTATGTGAGTTTCAATATGAACATATTATACTAAAATAAAATAAAATTCTGCATTATTGCGAAAAAGGACAAAAAATTGGTTGCAGAGTACGAAGGCAAGATTTGCAACAGTTAAAGGTGGATAGCCGTTTATTTTATGCTTCGATAACATTGTGATCCGCCAACACATTCAAATAGCTCTTCTCTAAGTCGTGTAACTATGCAATATTCATTTACTCTTTTCTGTCATAATAATACTATTTATTTAGTCCGAAAAAATCCAAACTTTTGAACACAATTTTCGCAGACTTCTATTACACACTTTACGGTCTTTTATGTAAGTAGGGCAGAGTAAGTCCGATTGACTCAATCTTTATAAAAATGAATCTACATGTTTCACAATTCTCTTAGGCTCGTCTTCATCTTTGGAAGGTTGATTCGCTTTTTCAAAGTTCTCGATGATGAATTTCGCTTAATAGAATTATATATTATTATAATTTCGTTTAAAACATTTTCAACTCACACGCTTCGGTATAAAAAGCTGCTCAACCACCTGTTTTTCTGAATTATAACAATCAATTCATAACCTCAGGAGAAGCTATTGAACAAATATACAAAAATTGAATAATAACTTAAATGATCCTAAGCGGCTTTGGACAACTATTGATGAGATTACTGGGAAAACGAAAGTTAAAGAGTGTGTCACTGAGTTAAATAAAACATCGGGAACAGTATATATCTGCGATGAATTTGTACAATTCTTTACTGACATAGGCGAAAATTTAGCAAGTAATATACAAGCAAATGTACAAAATACTCGGCCTCCAAAAAGAACTTTGAACTCATTTATTTTGGATAAAGTCGAGCAATGTGAAGTATACACCACTGCTATGTCCTTAAAAAATCGGAAAAGTCCTGGGTTCGATGGTATTAAAAGCGAGCATTTGAAAATTATAGCCGAGGACGTAACAGAACCACTCACTTACCTAATCAACAAATGCTTTGAATCTGGCATATATCCCTCAATTTTAAAAAAACGTAATATAATACCGATACATAAATCAGGAACAAAAAGAGATGTTAACAACTATAGACCAATATCAATAATATCCAGTGTAGCAAAGGTTTTTGAAAAAGTTTTATCTACTAGAATGATTCGATACCTCACAAAATTCAAAATTTTAAGTGAAAATCAATATGGATTTACAGAAGGGAAGGCTACATCGGACGCAATAACTAAAATTGTAAATCAAATACATCAAAATATTGATAACAGAATCCCTTCAATCTGCATTTTTGTTGATTTAAAGAAAGCTTTCGACACAGTTAATCACAAGTTATTATTAGAAGCATTGGAGAGAATTGGTTTCAGAGGAAACGCGTACTCACTGATCGAAAGTTATTTGTCAAATCGCCCACAATCTGTGCAGATATCAGGATCATTTAGTAAAGAAATGTATATTAAGTATGGTGTCCCACAAGGAGCTGTCTTAGGTCCGCTGTTATTCAATATATATTTAAATGATATTTTCCAAATTAATTGTGTTGGCAAAATAACTAGTTTTGCAGATGATACTGCAATATTATATGAAGGCACTGACTGGTCTGATCTGAAAAATGTAATTGAAAATGATTTTATCAAAATTATTCGGTGGTTTAACAGTAGAAAATTAAGCATTAAAACACATTTTTTACCATTTGGATCTTATCTGCCAAATTACACAAATTTCTCCTTCAATATTAATGATCAAAAAATGCAAATTAATAGAGTGCCCAACATAAAATACCTTGGAGTGGTCTTGGATCCTCACTTACGATGGGACATCCATGTCAATTATATTTCAAAGAAAGTTAGATTTGTATCCTACAAAATTAAATACCTTGGGAATATATTGACAGAAAAATATCTTCGAACATTATACCATGCACTGATTGAGCCTCATCTCACATATGGTATATTAGCATGGGGAGCTGCATGTTCCTCACATATCTATAATTTAGATGTTTTTCAAAAAAGTATTCTAAAAATGATATTTAAAAAACCGAAACTTTATCCCACTGAAAAATTATACGCAGATGTTCGAATGTATGATATAAGACAGCTTTATTTCTTACACAGTATCACTCACTACCATAAATTTGTAAACACCGACCAAAAAATTAAACATAATCATTATACCAGGCACAAAATTCGTGGCACAGTAGTTCCTCAACCGCATAAATCTATAATGCAGCGATCATATCTCTATTTAGCGCCTAAATTTTATAAAATTATACCTAAAGACTTAAAAGATTTACGTTTCGGAAATTGTTTCAAAAGAAATCTAAAAAAGTGGCTACATTCTATATCTAGGACTGAAATTCATAAACTCATAAATACGAACATCAACTAAACACATAATCTACTGTAGCTAATTTTTGTCCTTTTTTGTCATTTGCATTCTACAGTTTCAACTTAAATTTATTGGTCCATGTACAGGCGATGCCTTCTATTGGGCCTGTTTTGATTTTATATTTATTTACTCATATTGTTTGTTATCTTTGTACATTGAGTGAATAAATATTATTATTATTATTATTATTATTATATATGTGATGGGTAATCAGAGAACCACATTATTCCGCATAGTGAAGAACCTGTAAAATGCATAGCTTTCCCACCATCAGGCACTGAAGGTATTAACCAGAATGTTTGATGCATATAGAGCCAATAATAAGTTCCACGATATTTTTCAGACATAGATTCATTGCATATTTTATACTTGTGTGAAGATAATCGGTAACTTCGAATATCGGTTATGACGACGATAAGTAATTTTCAGATTTTAATAAATATTTAGCGCAGTAATTTGGCGACACCGTTCTTATAATTATGTAGTGACATATTTTTCGAAATGTCTAATTCTACTTCTGAGGCTATGTATGACTCTAATGTTTTGACTTCCTGAATATACGCAATAGACAACTATTATTTTGTTGAAAATTACTAACAACATGCAACATGAAAAGTCTTGTAAAGGAGAGTTTTCTCATAATGCTAGAGTATGAATAAGTGTGGCAAGATGCGTATGTCCGCTGGGAAATGACAAAAATATGAGCTATGAAACTGTTCACTTGTTTGTTTTGACGAGGCACGTGTGTACGCTATTTTACATAATTACAGCTATAGAGCTATTAAGCCGTTGAGACAAATAATAGCTGGCCGAAGTTCCACCCTTGTTGTCAGCATGATAAAATCTTAAGTCGCAGTATCGTAGAATCTTCATCGCGCAAAAAAGAATCATTAGAAACATGTTCAATTTATCGTTCAGGACATCTTGTAGGCACTATTCCAAGAAATGCCAATACTCATAAAAATAAATCTACCTTTCAGAAAAACTCGTTCTTCTATGACTATAAGGAACCAATTTTGCTTAGACAAGCACAATTTAGCTACTCCTGAAAAGTCGCCAATATACTTTGGTACAAGAATATACAATTATTTAAAAAAATCAATTAAATAAATAGATAACGGTATGCTCTTCAAAAAGTACCTTAAAACTCTTAAGATTTTATATAGAGTAGATGAGTTGCTTGTTTTTTTGAGGGACCAGTAATAATTGTATACGTAATTGCCACGAGGGACATCAACCTGGTATACACATGTACGTTTTAATTAATTAATCTGTATTAAGTTTGTTTTGTTATTTTAGTTTGTCTTTTATTTCGTCTTTACTTTTTAGAAAAATTGCATGTTGTGCATGAACGTATACATGTACGTGTGTCTATACTTATGTACAGTGTTTGGACCTGATGAAGGCATTTGAATTTGAAGAGTTTTTGCATCACTCACTTTTCAATTAATACCTACTATTGTGATACGACTACTTGAAAAGTGTTTGGATCCGAAATAAGCGAGTGCTTAACTCGCTGATATCTCATACAGGATGTTCGAATACTAATTTACTAACTTTTCACAAAACTGATATCTAGACTATCACTTACTTCCACTGGTACGATCCATCCGGGTTGACACCTTCATTTTCATATCTCACTATCGGGATTGGTTCCTCAGATGTGCCAGATTTTGCAGGTAGTGGCTGTGATGCTGTTTGCGGCCTCGCAAAGACTGCAGTTATGGCAAGTGAGAAAATGATCTGAAAGATAAGTTGTGGTTAATAAAGAGAATTGCAAATGGGAAACCACAGATTCAAACACCGCTGGTCAAAACGATGTCACTCATTTATTTATGTTGGTCGTTTTGTCTACATATTTCCACCTGAATTGAATTTTGGAGGAGGCAAGAGCTGCGCCAGGAAAGAGTGGGTAAAGAGACAAATCCTGGTTTGATTCCGTTATGATCTACATATCTTTGAGTAGTAAGCACTAGTCTATATTTATTACATGCGGCAAATTGCTGGTAGGCTCCAAATGACACATGATATTTTGAGAGTGAGGGAGCTCATATTGCTTGCAAGGTTGTTTAAGTGTATGTTAATCGGAATAAAAAATTGTGTTCTAAAATAATAATAATAATAATATTTATTCGCCAAGATACAAAAAATGGGCAAATAAATATGAAAAAACCACAGAAGGCATCGCCTGTGTGTGGTTTATATCTTAATAACTAACAATCAATCATATATGTGTATAACAATTATTGTTAAATGTAAAAGGTATTAATGTAATTGAAATTTTGTAGTTTTAGTTTGCTATATAATTATGTATAGTCATTCGCTGCACATTACTAACCCAGTCTTTCAATTTTCTTCTAAATTTTTTTCCAAAATTAAGTATCTTTATTTCATTTGGTACTACATTATATAATTTAGCTGCTAAGAATTTAAATGATTTTTTGAATAATGTTTTGTGTAGTCTTTGGATATTAGATGAGCCTATTCGAAATCGTGTGTTATGCTCGTGTTTATAGGATTTTTTATTTTTATTACAATACTTATGGTATAAGGTGGTGGCATGTAAGAAATAAAGTTGTCTTGTATCAAGTATCCCTGTTTCTTGATATAAGTTGTTCGTTGGATATAATCTTGGCTTATGGAAAATGGCTTTCAAAACAGTTTTTTGTGTTATATTCAGGTCAGAAATATATGTCTTGCAGGCGGCACCCCAGGCTGTGATGCCGTATATTATATGGGTTTCAACTAAGGCGTGGTATAGGATTCGCAGATAACTTTCTGTAAGAATGTTAGCAAGCATTTTGAGTTTATAGGCAACATTTCTAATTTTTTTGATAACATATTTAATATGGTTATCCCACCTGAGATGTGAGTCTATAAATATTCCAAGATATTTCAAAGTGTTAACTCTATCGATTTTGGTCTTTTGGCCATGATAATTAACGGAAATTTGTTCGAAGGTTGGTAAAAATTTTGAATAGGATGTAAATGCAATAAATTTTGTTTTTTTGAAGTTAACTGTTAAAATTTTAGTATCAAACCAGTCAATGATCCTTATAAAATCCTTTTCAGCTATTTGCTTCAGTGTGCTCCAGTCATCAGCTTTATATAATACGAGGGTGTCATTTGCAAAACATATAATCTTTCCAGAACTGTTAATTTTGAATAAGTCATTTAAGTAGAGACTAAATAATAGTGGGCCTAGTACTGTTCCTTGAGGCACACCACACTTGATGTACATTTTTTTACTGTAAGTGTTAGTGATTTTGACAGTCTGTGCCCGACTTGAAAGGTAATTTTTTAAAAGGATTTGTGACGCTCCCCTAAATCCCAATCTTTCCATAACTTTCAGAAGCTCGACATGGTTAACCGTATCAAAGGCATTTTTTAGATCAACAAAGATACCAGTAGTAGGTATGTTTTTGTTGACATTAGAGTTAATTTCATCCATTGCAGCCAAAATTGCATCTGTAGTAGATTTTCCTTTTCTAAATCCATATTGGTCAGAACATATAATTTTGTTTTTGTCCAAAAAATTTAATATCCTTTTTTGTAGTAATTTTCGAAAATTTTGGCTATATTCGATAGTACTAATATGGGTCTATAATTTGATGTTTCCATTCTGTCACCGCTTTTATAAACAGGAGTAATAACAGTTGTTTTAAATGCATCACGACAAATTCCAGATTGGAAACACCAATTAATGACGTAAGAAAGTGGTTCGGCTAAGTCGTAGGCTATTATTTTTAAATGGTCGGCTTTGATACCATCTACACCAGGACTTTTTTTGGTTTTAAGTGATAGGACAGCTTCTTGTACTTCAATCGGACTAACGCTTTCTAAAAAGAATGAATTGGGAAGTTGGGTTTTTGTGAACTTTTCGTTCGAAACCATTTTTTTAATACTGGATGCTAAATTTTCTCCAACATTAATGAAAAAATTTAAGAATGCATCGGATATTTGTCGTTTATCTGTTAATATTGTTCCATCACGATTCTTAATTTCATCAATATTTGGCTTTTCTTGAACGTCTTTGTTAGTTACGTGATCGACAACTGACCACAGTTTTCTTGGATCAGATTTGGCATCTTGTAATTTTTTTAGATAGAATTGGCGTTTTGCTTCTCTAACTAGATTGATAAAAATATTTTTATATTCTTTATATTTATGGGAGGTATCTGCACATGGCGAAGCTTTCATTATTTTTTATAGTTCCTATTTTTTGTTGGCAGACTTTATCAAACCTTTAGTTATCCAGGGATTCCTGCTTCTGTCAAAATGTTTAATTTTAACTCTGTTTGTACTACATTCAATTAAATATTTTATGCGTTCAATGAGCGTGTTTGCAGCATCATTAACATTCGTTGCACAGTACACTGCTGTCCACGATTCTAATTTGATATTTGCAAGTAGTTTTTTATTATCGACAAAACACCTAAATTTCATTGTTTTATTATTGGAGATGGATCTACTTTTATTTTTTTCTGGTGATGATATAAGTATTACAGTGGGTAAATGATCGGTAATATGGTTTTCAACAATTAACGCTTTGTACCGAAAGAAATTTGAAAAATTTTTGATGAAACAATGATCAATGCAAGAACTGGAACTATTATTGACTACTCTTAATCAAGCCAAATTGTATTCAACGACGACCTGGAACTTGTTTGGCGAAAATGTATTGATTGATTGAAGTAGCAAGTCAGCAGGTTTTTTGTTTGTTGGAAGCCTTGCTTGAACCGCGAAACCCGTATTGAAGATGTTATTTCGTAATAATATCAATGTTTGCTTTGGAATCTAAATGACGAGCGTGGAAATGATGTTATTTTTTATTTTTGACTTATTGACACATTAAAGGAGATTTTACTTAATTACGCAGATCGCCTCCTTGAAAGAACATTATTCATAGATTGCCATCAGTATTGCTTATTGTATTATTCATAGCTTTACGCATACCTCAAATATTTGTCAACATCCTTGATTTAATCCTAATTTACCGAAGATGCTGTATTACCGATCATCCTCTTGTGTACACATAAGGTCCATGCGTTACATAAGAGCATGAACGGGTATGTCAAGGTTAAGAGTAAAGACGTCTGAGAAATTCGAAGAAACAACCATCCGAAGGTTCAATAGGTCAAAGCATCGCCTCATAAGTAAGAGCTTATTAATTTGGCCGATTGGATAATTATAAGTTTTTCAATGCTTTCTACTAATGAATTAAATCTCTTGCTGTAGATGCACATTTTAATTTTATGATTATTTCCATGGTATTGGCAAATCATTACACACCTAATTTGTTCACGATATTGGAATTTACTTAATAAGTAATAGACATAATGAATGACTTCTTATCTATAATGTACTGTGTCACATACATCAACGCGTTTCCCAAGTATCGTTTTTGACAGTCTCAGTAACACGAATATTGTAATTTAGGATTTCATGTACAATTTCTTAATGGAACCAAAATGTAACTATAGGCAACCGACAAAGTTAGAAGCTATTTTTCCAAATTAATTGTGTTGGCAAAATAACTAGTTTTGCAGATGATACTGCAATATTATATGAAGGCACTGACTGGTCTGATCTGAAAAATGTAATTGAAAATGATTTTATCAAAATTATTCGGTGGTTTAACAGTAGAAAATTAAGCATTAACTACCCTAAAACACATTTTTTACCATTTGGATCTTATGCTAGACATCTGCCAAATTACACAAATTTCTCCTTCAATATTAATGATCAAAAAATGCAAATTAATAGAGTGAACAACATAAAATACCTTGGAGTGGTCTTGGATCCTCACTTACGTTGGGACATCCATGTCAATTATATTTTAAAGAAAGTTAGATTTGTATCCTACAAAATTAAATACCTTGGGAATATATTGACAGAAAAATATCTTCGAACATTATACCATGCACTGATTGAGCCTCATCTCACATATGGTATATTAGCATGGGGAGCTGCATGTTCCTCACATATCTATAATTTAGATGTTTTTCAAAAAAGTATTCTAAAAACGATATTTAAAAAACCGAAACTTTATCCAACTGAAAAATTATTCGCAGATGTTCGAATGTATGATATAAGACAGCTTTATTTCTTACACAGTATCACTCACTACCATAAATTTGTAAACACCGACCTAAAAATTAAACATAATCATTATACCAGGTACAAAATTCGTGGCACAGTAGTTCCTCAACCGCATAAATCTATAATGCAGCGATCATATCTCTATTTAGCGCCTAAATTTTATGAAATTATACCTAAAGACTTAAAAGATTTACGTTTCGGAAATTGTTTCAAAAGAAATTTAAAAAAGTGGCTACATCCTATATCTAGGACTGAAATTCATAAACTCATAAATACGAACATCAACTAAATACATAATCTACTGTAGCTAATTTTTGTCCTTTTTTGTCATTTGCATTCTACAGTTTCAACTTAAATTTATTGGTCCATGTACAGGCGATGCCTTCTATTGGGCCTGTTTTGATTTTATATTTATTTACTCATATTGTTTGTTATCTTTGTACATTGAGTGAATAAATATTATTATTATTATTATTTATTGGCCTAGAATACCACGGTATACCTTCAAGCTTCAATATGTACTATCTGTGTTAAAAGTCCCAAGAAACTGCTACCGGAAGTAGGCATCTTCCGGCCTGGATCATATGCGATTTGGTTTCTCTCTGTTTAGGTAAAGTTAGTTATCGACATTTTTCCATAGACCTCTGAATCGTGTCAATTACCTTTAGACGTGGATATTGACCACCACTATAGTGCCAGATAACGGACATTTTGTAAAAGCTTACGCTTCCGTTTCGTTATATTAGATAAGTCTATATATGCAAAAATATGTGTCAATACAAGAATTTTAGCCCAACGTCGTGTAGTTTTATTTAACTGCCCAAAGTTGTTCTTATAGCTTGCCAATATAATAACTGTTAAAATACGGATATGATGGGCACCTTATGATAGATGGAGTGAAGACTAGATCAGGCAAATTACCCAAAACTATAGCAAATTTTTACAGCGGAATGATTCCCATTGCGACTAAACGTCAAAGTTGGAAAAATCCAGAGAAGTTATAGCGAACGACTTTCAAAATGAGACCCTGTATTTTTGAAGACAATTACTCTTTGAGAAAATAGCAGCAACTAATATTTATGAAAAGCTGTTGAGAATTTTTGAATTATTGTCTTTAATTATTAATCAAGAGGAATCCTATTACCGTTTGATGAAAAAGTTTTTCACGAGAACATATTTTATCCCTCAATATGAGGTAGAGTTTTTCTGTGACAGCTCTATATTTGCGACCTCATTCTCGCAACTCCTTTAAAATGCACGAATAGTAATACGCATTTACATTTTATGGTCATTGGGCTTTTGTAACCCTTGAAACTGCCGTTATTACGTATTCGGCTCATATTCATGAGCTTCCCATTGCAAAATTGGGTGTGATTCCTTCGATAATTGCTGATGTTTACAAGCGAGTAATTTTCATGCATGATTATGGCCTGTCAAAACCTCACCTAAAATGTCCGATAATTGAATGCCACTAACCCATAAAACTGTTACACGCTCAATGGAAATTTTGGACTCCTTTAATTAATTCTTACTTTTTCTGTGTGCTCGTAATCGTAGTCGCTGGACACTGTTAACACAATTACTTTTATTTTATGTTTCTGTGTTATTTCGGGGAACAACGCGTGGGAACCTACAAATTTAGCCGGTCTAATTGGATAAATTATTTATTCATTTTATTGATATAATTATTAGTAACTTATATGAATTTTATTTCCGTTCATTTCAATATTACGTTAGAAACCATCAGTATAGTATCGGATATGTTACAATACATAATTTTTACGGTTATGCATAGTCACGCGTCTCGACCTATAGCGTTGTAAAACATACGAAGAGATAAAGATAGTTTAGTTGAGTAATGAACTGAAAATAGTATTCAAGTTGTGATAGGATATATCTTATGATAAATTGATTGTAGATTCAAAAGACAAAAACATGCATTGCTCTCAGGATATGTGCATTCACAGAAAAAGGACTTGACAAATCTCAACATACATAGCATTCCTAAAACAAGGAACAAAATGCAAGGAGTAATTGTTTAGCCTATTCTGTTCTTTGACGATTTTCGAAACAACGCTTCGTTTAGCAGATACAGACCCCCAAATGATGCCAGTGGAAATCAGTTTTTTTTCAATAACGATTAAACAGCACTGAATAATATAACTAAATTTTTACAACACAATAACAAATGTTCCCAGAGAACAATTGAGGAGGTCTGCAAACCACAGTTTTTGAAAAATTGGCAAATCTGGGTTAGGCATGTGATCGTATATTTTCAATGGTCCTCTACCCGATAAACCTAATTAAAAACGTCAAACTGCAGTTCTTCCCTTTGTAATAGCTAGTGAATTATTGTGGTGTTCTACAAAGCGCAGTATTTTGTTTCAACTAGGAATAACAAAACGCAATTTATTACTCCATGCTTGGAAAATCATAGCGCAACTTTTCAAATCTTAACTTGCTGATCAAAATTACACATGCACGACAAAATGCAGTATTATATTGATCGACCAGCCAAAGATTGCTAGGGACGAAAGGGGGAAATGCGATGAAAAAACCTTACCATTAGACGATTTTATATGGAGTCATAGGCGGAGATCGGAGAGACTTGAATTATTAATTGAATTTATATTTTATTACAACTGGTAGTATTAATATTTTTTTGCGATTCATAATGACGTGATACCAAACATACATTATAAGAAATAAATATACACAAACACTGAATATTGAGAACAAAATAAATATATTTTTTAGGCAACAAGTAATATTCCTATGTACGCATTATGATTGAACAGCAAAACAAATTATGCATTCTTCTAAAATAGAATACAACAAGTCAAAAATATCTGACTGAATAGAAAAATATAGGAAAACAAAAAGTAATTTCTTGATGAAATAACCCATAAACAACACATAGAATTAGACTTTCTACTGAGATACTAAAAGCCACAAACCAATAGTATAATAAATGAATATCTAAAAATTCTAAAAGGTAGCCAATCTAGTATAGTTTCAATCCTGATTAGAGTCATGATCACTGTCTGAGGAACTGTCATTGCTATCACTTTCACCTCCTATGTTGATTATTATTTCTTCCTGTATTTCTTGAATGAGACTGTCTTTTTCCCAATATTCATCTTCAATTTTTATAACATGTCCAATAACCTTTTGCCAGTCACTGGCACTTACTGAAGCGATGGCCTTATTAGAAATTTCATCTAGTTTTTTATAGTAAATTCGCCGCTTGTATTATGGCTTCTAATGAAAAATTTTACTTGTGCCCAAATCATCTCTATGGGATTAAACTGACACATATAGGGTGGCGTTCGAAGTGGGGTGTGTCCGAAACTTCTTATTAAATTATCTATCTTATAATTTTTCTCATCAGATGGTGGCCTATGTAGACAAGCTATTTCATAAAGCTCCATTTTTTTAGCATTAGGATCATGCTCTATACCTTTTTTGCTCAACCACGTGATGATGTCTCTTTTTAGAGAAGATCTAGTTGGAGGCTTGTCTTCCAAAGCTGAATGGTAAGGTGCATTATCCATTATTATAATACTATTAGGAGGAATGTTAGGAAATAGTTTTTCAGTAAGCCACTTCGTGAAATTTTCTTGGTTCATTTGACCGTGATAATCACCAGTGGCACAGCCAGCCTTGAAAATGAGACAGGCTCCAGGAACAAAACCATCTTGCGAACCCGCATGAACAATTATAAGTCGTCCTGGAAATGAATAAATAGCCTCATTTTAGTGTTATTTTAAGTTTGCCAACACCTTTTGAATCACTATGTATAAAAAACATATTTTTGAGAAAAAAATACTTGCAAGGGATTATGTATTCAATTAGACAAATTAAATGAGCACTTATTAAGAATATTCCAAAATTGAGAAAAATGTATAATAAGCAAAATCGAGGTGAAAGAAACTTTATTACCTGTAGAACTTATATTGCTCAGGACACCCATAATTTCTTCGCTTTGCCAGCATTTCTTGAAAGTGAGGTCATTATCAACCCAAGTTTCGTCCAAATAAATAATATGCCTTCCTTCTTCCCGGAACTTTTTAATAGACCTAAGATACTTGTATCGCCAATGTAAAATACTGGGTCTTTCCATTAGTAATTTCCTTTTGTTGTGGCATTTACGCCAGTAAAATCCTTTTGCTTTTAAAAGCAGCCTCAACGATTCTTTACCAAATGGAAATTCCATTTCTTCCTTCAGTTTGATTAGAAGTTTACTACAAGTAGGTACCACTTTAAAATCACAGTAAAATTTTTCTATCATTCTCCGAATAATGGAAAAATCGACTCCATCAATTTTTTGGATCACAGAAGGGCGTGATCTCTTTTTTCCGGGAGAAGCTAAAGGCTGTGTGGAGGTTGCATTTTGCCTGTCTTTATCTTCTTTTCTAATTTTACTTATAGTTCGTTCACTAACACCCGTATAATATGCCGCCCTTGCATTTCTAGCTACCAGTGGATAAACGAAAGTATTGTTAGCCGCTTCTGCATCGCAAGCACGTATCACGTTTGCTATTATTTCCCTTGCCTGGCTGTGAATAACTTTCCCATGCTTGAATTCCATTATCACCACTAAACAGTAAATTATATTTTCAAAGTATTTGCCAACTGCCTACGCCTATGGGAGTAGGTTTATAAATGACCGTGCCATCGGCACGTTATTCTAGTTTCAGATAAGATAAGAGTTTTGGACCAATCAGCGACCGGATGTTTACCTGCGGCCTGGGTTTTCCAGCTACATTGCCAAATTCAGCGGAACAATTCTATATCTTAAATATGTTAATATGTATGGACCGCATTTTATGTAGAACATCTGACAACTTCGCAATTTTTTGTCCGCATTCTTTCGGCTTGCAATCTTTCGCTGGTCCAACTATAAGTGGCTGTGAATAGTTCAGTTGTTTACCGGCAGTTACGAAGTGTGCGTGTTATACTTTTGCGATCTGTTGCTGCTAAATTACGCAATATTTCGAAATTAAAATGGATGATAGTAGTCTAGTGCTAGTTAGTGACGCATCTGATGGTTCGAGAAAAAGAAAACGAACT
Organism: Acanthoscelides obtectus; assembly: GCA_963669975.1. NCBI lineage: Eukaryota > Metazoa > Arthropoda > Insecta > Coleoptera > Chrysomelidae > Acanthoscelides > Acanthoscelides obtectus. The sequence goes on along the minus strand of CAVLJG010000010.1, from coordinate 24,350,694 downwards.
ATGTCTAAACGAGACAGGGCAAAAAAAATGCGGTAAGTTTGAATATAAAAGCAAGTCAGCGGAGCTGTTTTATATTTTTTATTGTTTTAGATACATGAATCATATGCCTAATGCTGAAGATTTTGAAGTGAAGTGCAAGCATTAAAAAACTGCACTCCAGTGTCATGAAGTTTCTACAGAGGATGTAAAACGTGTTAGAGAGTAGTTGTGTATAGACAACCAGTAAAAACGATAATAGATAATAAAATAGCCCACTTGATTGAAGTCAAGCATCCTAAAAGGAAAAAATGTGAAGAAACATTGACAAATAAAGGCCAAGCAATTAGGCTGGACTATTTTTAAGAAATATTAACTCTGAGAGGCTGTTAGTGTGTTAAAAGACGTTTTTGGCTGCTTTGAAGATCTCACAACGGAATATCCTTACTATCGGAAAAAAGAAGGCAGAAAGGCAGATAATTGAGAGAAGGGCAGGTGATCGGAGAAGCAAAAAATACGAGGAGCAGAAAAACAGTGTTAAAAAATTCATTGGGAATTTACATGCAAGCGAAAGTCATTACAATCGTAAGAAATCGAAGAGACTTTATCTTTCATCTGACTTGAATATTGCGAAACTATCAACACTTTGTAATAACTCTGTAGAGCTGAATTTAAAAGTCTCGCGTCGTTATTCTTATAATATTTTTGTACGCTATTCCAATCTCGGCTTTGGGAATCCCGCAAAAGTTGTATGTGGTCTATGTACCCGTCTGAAAAATACAATTAGATCCTCAAAAAATGCAGCTATGAAAGGAAAATCTATTACTGAGCTGAGAATTCATAAATTGAGAGCTAAACAATTCCACCTTTTTTTGAAAGCAATTCCGGAGAACAGCTTCACAGTATGCTTTGACTTGCAGCAAGTCCAAGCGTTGCCTAAAATGAACATAGGGGAAGCATTTTATTTACGTCAACTTGCTCTATACAACTTTTGCATAACAGAACAAGACATCCTTACTTTTATACTTGAACAGAGAATCAAGCGAAAAGGGGACCGATTGAGATAGGATCAGCCATATACCATTTCTTGACAAATCGCGAGTTTCCAGAGAGTTGTAAATTAGTTAGACTATTCGCTGATGGATGCGGAGGACAAAATAAAAATTCTTTTATCATCCACATGTTGATGTTTTGGCTTTCCACTAAGGCACCTAAACATATGGAAGAGGTGGTCCTGTATTTTGCGGTGAGAGGTCATTCTTAGATCTGCAGAAAGCGGTCTGAAATTACCACTAAGGAAGAATACTGGAATATCTTTTTGGAGAAGTTGGGAATGTTAAAATGATGGGACAAGATTGCGACTTGTTAGATTGGAAGGATTTTTCTAGTACAAAATTCAAGAAAACCAGTGGTATACAAGAAGTAAAGCGAGTTCATTTGAAAAGGGTTCGTGAAAAGTGTTTGACAAAATTAGAAGTCTTTTACAGAACAGACAACGATACAAAGTATCAGAACTACTTGAAACGAGGTGCGAAATTAGAGAACTACCAACCGAAGCAAATTGAACTGCGCAATAGCATTAAAAAAATTAAGCCTGAAAACGTTGAAACCCTATTAAAAAAGTATCAAGAAGACTGGGAATATAATGAAACCTTCGCTTGGTACAAGAACCTACTAAATGAAAGAAGACATCCAACAGGAGACGAGGAAGAAACATGCCCGGAATCCAACGATGTAGATCCAGAGTTGTGTGATTGTGCTGAGGAAGACATTGGCTTGAAAATATAATTATATAACTTTCCGTTTCATTTATGTTTCATATGAATAAATTGGTTTTCAAAACGCAGTTTTAATAGATGTGGAAAATCAAAATGCGGTTTATTGTTTGTTTTTTTGTGTTAGTCAGCAAACGATAAGGACCAGATTTCAGCAGGTTATTGTAGCCATTTCGTTGTCTCTGAAATTTGAGGTGGTATGTTTGGCTAAGCATTCTACTTCTCCATTTACGCACCTTAAACAAACGTCTTTATCTCAAAACGTTGAAATTTCAAAGACTGCAGTTTGCAGATCACCTCCTCAATTAGCACATTTAGATCGACAGAACCGATTTGCCTTAATCAATGTTGCTGATCTTTTTTACACCCTGGATAACAATGGCCCAAAGCTACTATTTTTTAAAATCTTAATTAGTATTGTGTGAAAATGTTATCCTTCTATTGAATGAAACGTTTTTGAGAAAAACCGCCATATTTCAATACTGACCTGATCGATCTACGCTACAATTTCAAAACCGCAATTTAATAGAGCGATCTGAAAATTTACATACGGATTTTGAATTTGTGGTCAAGATTACTATGTTTTCAAAATGATAGGAAAATTTATTGCCGTGTTAGTATGCCAAACAATAAAACCATACTAAATCAAGGCTGTTTTTCTCCAAAATGACTAATTTTTCAGAAATCAAACTAAAATACATCTTTACGGGAGAAAAACAGGCATCTGAAAAACATGTATGTCTTGGTATCAAAATTTATAGCATTACGTTCATTTCTGGCGAGCAAAACGAGCTAATACTATGGACACCATCATGTAAGTGAGTTACCAGGTTGTTTAGCGTTTTTCAAATTTTGTTTAAGGAAAACCGATTTGATGTAGTGTGCTTGAGGGACATGTACCCCGTGTAGTCGTATGGGGGCGACATTTAGAAAATCCGGCGAAATAGCATAAAACGTCAACCCCTAAATTTTATACAGTCGAAATGATGTCAGAGGGAACTTATCAAACAGATTCGGAAAAATATACTCCAAACAACTATGTGAAGAAATGTTATGTTTGGTTCAACAATTAGGTATGTTAGGGTTTTGAAATTCAGCCAGTGACAGCAATTTTTATAGAAAATTGTTTCTTTATTGATTGCCAGTAACAGCTCAATGAGTATCAAAAGTTGTATGAACATCAGCTAAAAGTACTCAAAATTAATACGATGTTTAGGGGTACCAGTCTCGAGAATTATTGGAGAACGTTAAATATAATTATCAAGGGATATCGTTTAACCTCCAGAAGAAACTATGTTGTGGTGTATCAAAATCTCACTATAATATAGATGAAAAGTGCGCCGTAATGAGTAGGATTCAATAAGAACACGGACATTTGATTAATAAGTAAATGAACATCTCGATACCTAGATACTCAGGGGTACGAGAATTACAAAAGAGGCGTTACGATAATATTATCAGAGAAAATCGTCCAGTTTTCAACTGGCGCCAGAAAAATAACTGGCTTACAGTGTGACAAAAGCTCAATATACATAGTGTCAGTGACGTAGCGGGCCATATTCAGAGGGGTGAGTTTTTTAGGTGGAACCAGGAAAAGTACATAAAAACATAGAAGTCGTTGCAACATACAATATGTCGGACTTCTTAAATTATTTTATCAATCATTTAAGTCTAATCAAGCAATTAAAAAAACTTATAACAAAAACCACAAGTCATCATAACCGTACAGATTACTGGATTTAATCCCATAAACCTTCCTTTGTGGTTAGATTTCCAGTGTTGATGAATATAAAAATTCTACAAATTCCAACTAAAGAGGCAGAAGTATAATTGAATTTTTCACAAAAAAATATATTTTAAAAAAAATACGCTGCATCTTAAAAACAAGTCACCCCCGAACCTCTGTCAATATAAAGATTCCACCGTTTAAGAAGTCATTACCTGAAGTTAGGATAGATACTCTATTAATAAGTGAATTTAATCCGCGAACCGGATTAGAATTAACTAAAAAAATGTGAATAATGCGTTTTTTCGAAGAGTCATAATCAAGTCAACGAGATAATTTTTGCCCTAATTTCATTAACCGCTGGGGTATATCCAAAAATCCACAAAGAAGCACTAGAGGCACACAACACTACACCACCGAAAAACAGTCCAAAGATACGTACCAATTTCATGTTTGGTCTGTTGATAATCTACCTAAACGTTGACTACGCATCTCAAATCGGGATAATGTTATTTATATTTAAAAAAAGCCTATCCCCACCGTAGTGGATCGTCGAAAAGTGTATTGTTAACGTTGTGTACCGGAGCATGATGATGCAATGGCCGCGGGCCAAAAGATGACACCCGATCCCACGCCGGGCCATCGCGTATCGACGGTACTGCTTTGCGGTTTGGTTTGGTGCCCCAAAATCGGGGGAGACCAGAGACGATTGGAGAGTGTTCAACGTAAGTGCATCATTTCTTTTGCTCATAGAAACGTGAAGGTAGCGTAGTAGATAGCAAAATTTTAACAGCTAACCTCAAAAAAAACATAACTAATTGCATTTACATCGCATTTAAAACGTTTACCTAGCTTTGACCAAATTTTCGTTAATTATCATGGCAGAAAAACAAAAGTCGATGGAGTTAACAGTTCAAAATGTCTTGGAGTAGGTATATTTATTGACTCATTTAAGGTGGGAAATCACATTACATATGTTATCAAAAAAATCAGAAACGTCGCCTATTAACTGAAAATGCTTGCAAACATTTTTACAGAAAGTTATCTGAATACTGAGTTGAAACCCTTTATAATATACGGCATCACAGTCTAGGGTACCACCTGCAAGCCGTATATTTCTGATCTAGATGTAGCACAAAAAGCTGATACAGGATTTCGAATAGGCTCATCTAATATCCAAAAACTGCACAAAACATACAATCATTTAAATTCTTAGCAGCTAAATCATTTAACCAAACAAAATAAAAATACTTAAAATGAAAAAAGGTTCGACAAATATTAGAGGACTGGGTTTGTACTGTGCAGCGAATGTCTGTACATAATTAAATCGAAAACTAAAATTGCAAAATGAGAAATTTAGAATCAATTATATATATATTATACACATATGATTTTTGTTAGTAAGGTATGATCCATACCCAGGCAATGTTTAGATTTTTCACATTTATTTCCTCATTTTTAAACAATTTTTATTTGGCGAATAAATATTAGTAGCTTAGTTTCTCTGAAAAATTTCAACACTGGGGTAACAGACATTGATATTCATAAATTATTGGATGGAAGACCATATATGGACCAGTTGTTGCTACTCGAGAGCTAAATATTCAAACAATAATGACTTTTGAATGAACAGCTTTCGAACCGAAAAGTTCAAAATTTGGAAATACTTTAACTATTCGAGTAGTGTTCAGCACGAGTGCATTGTTTCCTATACCCACAAGATAACTTCTCCATTTCTTTACCTATACCAAGCGACTAATTTCAATTATTACAACCTTTATTGTCCAGCCGGATATACTGCATAACGGCCATTTATGGTGAAATAATTAAAATTGACATTTTTTATAATTCGACAACGACTCTTGTGTAATTCAGCTGATGTCAAGAAAATCAATCACGTAACGAAAGCAATTATCTGAATAAGAAATCGCCAAAAAACATATTGAATTGTATTGTGATTAAGTTAGCCTTCCTGATTGATCATACGCATGAAAGTAATTATGTCCAATAAAACGTAAGACTTGGGTTTTTGTACATAAAATAATCATTCAGTATATATCACAAAGCTTTTTACCTACGATCAACATTCTTGAGAACGTGCGGACCAACCAGAACTACATACCAAAGCTCCTCATTCACGTCATTAGTAAGCATGCGAAAAAAGATTCTGGAAAGCTGTTTGAAATATACAGTAATGGACAAAAGAATATAGACAAATTAATATTGTGCTGTATTTCTTTTTGAACTTGTTTTATTGATACAGCAACCTGCATACATAATTCGTTATAGCATAATAAACACTTATATATAAATAAATTCATTAGACTCCCTTCAATAAAAAATTAATAGAAAATAAGTGGAACTATGAAGGACAAAAGTATATAGATAAAGCAAAACAATTATAGAAAAAAGAAGCAAAGTTCATTGAATTATAGAAAACCAACCATGTTTGTGTTAATATTTTGTAGCATAACGATTATTATCAATCACCGCCTGGCATCGTCTCGGTAGATTGTAGAAGTTTCTTGATATATGATTCATCAATCTGTTTCCACCTTTGCTCTAAAGCGGCAAAAGGTTCATCCTTGCTTGAATAATTTTTATCCCGTATTTGCTTATCTAAGTATTCCCATAGATTTTCAATGGGGTTTATATCGGGAGACTATGAAGGCCATTTGGGAAGTGGTATTTTTTCACCCAGAAAGAATTTCTTGCATGATTTGAAGTGTGCTTCGGGTCATTATCTTGCTGGAAGATTGAGCTTAAGGGCATATTGTCTTCCATTTAGGGAAACATGCACAACACGCACCTCCAAACCATAACAGATCCGCCTCCATGTTTGACAGTGGGCAAAATGTACTTGGGGTTCAATCTTTGTCCACTAGGACGTAATGATCTTTATCTGATCCAAACATATTGAACTTGGATTCGGCACTAAAACATACCCTCTTCCAGTCACAGATGCTTCAATCAAGATGCAGCCGTGCAAATTGTAATCGGTCCTTACGGTTTTTCCTGGAGATCATTTTTTAATCTTCTACTTATAGTTGTCGTAGAATAACGGGCAATTCCTTTTGTCTTGATTTCGGCTTTTATTTGTCTTGGGGTTATAAACGGATCTTTGAACTAAATTAATTTTATTAATCTAACTGATCTAGCATTTAGTTTTATAGGCCGACCACTTCTCTTCGAGGCTTCCAAGATACCTTTTTATTTATATTTGTTCAATATTTCCCAAACTGCTTTACGCTTCAGCTTTAAATTTTTGGCAATGTCGACTTGACGTTGACCATCATTGTATAACTCATAAAAAAGTGCTTATATTCAGACTTATACTAAGTGACATATAAATCCGAACACCCAGTTTAAATGGTTTTATTTTAATAAAAGTTGGTGAATGTATTTATCTTACTGTAAATAACAAGTGAAAAAATTTTCAGCCTTATCAGTTGGACATTCCGGTTTTTATACTGCTTTTTTTTAATTCACTAACGCTCTAAAAATGAATATTTAAGCCGCAGTAAAGAATCAACGTTGGCGGATTTTGGTTCTTGACATCCTCTACGATCGGTTACGATGCCTAGAGTACGGAGACTTGTACGATTTCGTCAACTTAGTGAGTTTGATAGGGGCCGTATAGTGGGACTTCGGGAAGCTGGACTTTCTTTTCGGGCAATTGCAGTTAGAGTGCAAAGAAGTGTAGACACTGTGGTTAGGTGTTGTCAGGCATGGCTTCGAGAAGGCTGTACGCAAAGAGCAAGGGGCACTGGACGCCGCCGTAGAACAACAGACCGTGAAGATCGCCGCCTAAGATTATTGGCCTTAAGGGACCGTTCCTCCACTACCAGGTCCATTGCAAATGAATGGCTTGCAGAACACGGAAGACCTATTGGCATGCGAAGTGTTTACCGATGAATGAGAAGTTTTGGCTTGTTTTCATACCGGCCACACTGGGTCCTCCCTTTAACTCGAGAACACCGACGTAATCGCCTTGAGTGGTGCAGACAACGGTCTCTGGGATCAGGAATGGAACAGTATTGTCTTTAGTGACGAGTCTCGATTTTGTTTAGGCATGCGCGATGGTCGTGCCAGGGTTAGAAGGCGACGTGGTGAAAGGAGGAATCCACAGTTTTTTGTTGAAAGACATGTTCATCACACTGTTGGAGTTATGGTTTGGGGTGCTATAGGTTATGGTTCCAGGTCACCTTTAATCTTCATCAGAGGTAACATGAACGCGCAGCGTTATATCCACGAAGTTCTAGAACCCCATCTTTTACCCTATCTTGACACCCTGGCAGATCCAACTTTCCAACAAGATAATGCCCGACCACATGTTGCAAGAGTCACAATAGACTTCTTTCAACATAATGATGTCACATTGTTACCATGGCAACCAAGATCTCCCGACTGATCCCCAATTGAGCACGTGTGGGATATGATGGGTAGGAGATTGCTCAATTTGCAACGTCCTCCTCAGACTCTAGAAGCACTTCGAGAGGAGTTGGTGGTTGCCTGGAATGAGATACCACAGGAAGACATTGACCACCTGATCAGAAGCATGCCTAGGCGCGTTGGAGAATGCGTAGCACATCAGGGTGCATCCACACATTATTAAAGGTCAAAGGGCTTTAAAGCAGTGCAATCATTTTGAAATTTTTATCATTTACTTATTATGCTTCATTAAGTACTTATACAAAATTTTATTAAAATAAAACCATTTAAACTGGGTGTTCGGATTTATATGTCACTTAGTATATATTGTGTTCATTGCAGATAATGTAAAAACAAGGAATTTAGTTTTTCTACTAATAACGCATTTGTTTATGGAGCAATGAAGTATGAATTCGTTTTCCAAAGGTATTTAGGTAAATATCCATATTTGTCTATATACTTTTGTCCATTACTGCATATAAAAAAACATCGATTGATATAATTGCGATACTTCAATAAATGCTATCACTATACTACGCCTCACTGTATCTATTCTAATACTGAGTTTATTGCCTTTGATGTTAATTTTATGAGACTAATCGCACCCATACAGGCAATGCTGAAGCGCGTTTATCTTTTTTATTGTATATATTACACTATAATGGTAGGCTTATAAAATAATCCCGGCAATCTGGCAAATATCGAACTAAATTTCGTGGGCAGGCATTCCAGGTAATTTGGCAAAATTTTTGAAGACGTGCCAAAAGGGTTACCAGTCCTGAGTATTGATAGTGCTAGAAAAAATCAATGTTGCGCTTGAATTTTAAATTTGCGATGCTGTTTGAAGAAGAGCTATCTGGATGGTCAACGATTCTTGTCTAACTGAGTGGCTCCCAAAGCTTTCCCCCATGATGCCGCAGCGCTATGAACCTGCTTCCCATTCTAACCACGCCTAACTTAAAACTACCCGGTACGATCGCTCCTTTGACCCCAGGCATCGAGCTATTGTTTGGGCAGTTCAAAAATTTGACTAACCACGTGTCTTAAAGCTTCTCCACTACGCGGATGATTCGTTTAAAAAAAACTATAAATCATTTTTTACTTTATCCATGCCATTTCAGCAACTTAAGTTTAGATATTACATTTAATACTTTTTGTAAGTTAAAGTAAGACGAGTTTGTTTCACTAATATGATGCTACAACTTTTCTACAAAATAAGCACCAGCTGAGAACTGCAGGAACTCCATGAGCTGTGGAATAGGTTTTTATAGAAAAGTAGTTTTTTTTTAAAAAATGTGCAATAAAACCAAAGATCTGAGATATTTTGATTTGGAATTTATTTTGCTACTCCAACGTGTCAGAGTACAGTCTGAGGAAACGAAAAGCTCGTCAATTTTGGCCTGAAAGGCAAATGTCAAAGTACTGGTCAAGGCCTGTTGGAGTCTTTTTTAACTGGACCTTGGCGACCTGGAAAATTATAATTTTTAACCGATTATTTGACCATTGAATACGTATACACGCACGGTAACTAACAATTTTTGAGTAAATTACAATTTTTGTCCGGACAGTTTTTTTTTGTTTTCTTGGATTATTCCTAAAAAAAGGCTATCATTAACTTTTCTCTAAAACTGACCATTTTCGGGTTATAAGCGATTTAACGTCTGAAAAGCCATAAAAATGGGTATAATCAATGCTTAAGAATTCGGTTAAGGATTATAATTTTTGAGATCGCCAAGCATCTGGTTCAAAATCTAACCTTACTTTATAAGACACAGAATAGCGTAACTTAATTTTAAAGCGATTTTCAACCTTGTCTGCTACGCCAAAATTAGCGAACTTAGTTTTTCGAGACCACGTATTTAGCACATGGTTGGGGATCGTCGTTATGATTTTTATGGTCTTTTACAATAACTTGGAAATGCCGAGACAATTTTTATTCTCTTAGCCATAAAATAACTCAATAGTCAAAATAAAAAATGGTTTATAACCCTATTTTACGCAAATAAAAATTAATGCCGAAGATCGTATTCCTAGAACGACACACACTCGCTCAACTGTACCTGAACACTTACAAAATGTAAATGACATACACAATTACTTCCAGCAGACCGACAATTTACCAGACACTGCTTCCCAAGAATTGATCAATTTTTACAAAAACAATGTAAACATTAACGTTTTTCTTAACTTCCAACTGTTAGACAGAGCCAGTCTAATCAAAATTGTAACTAATATCTCATCAAATGCCATTGGGGAGGATGGTTTCTCTACGAGAGACCTAAAGTTATGTATTCCATTTTGTACGAATGCCGTGCTGAATATAATCAACACATGTATTTTGGGGGGATTATTTCCAGAAATATGGAAGAAAGCTATTGTTAAACCCTTACCAAAAATAGCAGAACCTAAAGAATTGACTGACTTGAGGCCTATTAGCATATTACCCGCTACATCCAAAATTTTAGAAAGGCATATTTAAAATCAAATCAGATTTTTTGTGACACAAACGATATCATACCCAATAGTCAATCCGGTTTTAGGAAAAACTTTAGCACAAGTACATCATTAGTTAATATCTTGGATGATATCAGACATCATCAAGAACAAAAAAATAGTACGTGCATGGTTCTTCTCGATTTTAGTAAAGCGTTCGACACTCTGAATCATGAAATGTTACTAGCTAAGTTACATTACCAGGGGATCCGTAAATCTAATAAAAACATACTTAAGCAACCGTTCAAACTGTGTTATGTTAGCAAATGATTCTGCTATTTACAAAACCGATTTTAAACCTATAAAAAGAGGAGTCCCTCAAGGTTCAATTTTATCTCCTTTGCTATTTTCAATCTACATATCTGACATGGTCAAATCGGTAAAATTCGCAAAGATAAAACAATATGCAGATGACTCACAAATATACATTATCTCTGTCAATAAAACCACAATCCATATTGCACCACAACTAAATTCAGATCTTCAAAGAATTGACAGATTTGCAAAGCATCACAATCTTAAACTAAACCCCTCAAAATCGCAAGTGATGGTTATGAATAAAAACAGTAACGAAAGAGAACATTTTGAACAAAATTTAGTAATTTCTATTAACAATGACAGAATCCCCATAGTTCAGGAGACACAAAATCTAGGCATTATATTTGATAGTTCGCTTGGCTTCGGCAGTCATATAAAAAACAGAACAAATTTAGCTTACATGCGACTAAAAAATATAAAGAAATTAAAAAACATTTATCAGCCAAACAAAAATATTATTTGTGTAATACCTTAATTTTTGACTATGGAGATGTCGTCTATGGTGCTCGCTATCGTCGCGAAATAAAAAATGCATACAAAAAGTTCAAAATATACTAAGTGACATATAAATCCGAACACCCAGTTTAAATGGTTTTACTTTAATAAAAGTTGGTGAATGTATTTATCTTACTGTAAATAACACGTGAAAAAATTTTCAGCCTTATCAGTTGGACATTCCGGTTTTTTTACTGCTTTTTTTTAATTCACTGACGCTCTGAAAATGAATATTTCAGCCGCAGTAAAGAATCAACATTGGCGGATTTTGGTTCTTGACATCCTTTACGATCGGTTACGATGCCTAGAGTACGGAGACCTGTACGATTTCGTCAACTTAGTGAGTTTGTTAGGGGCCATATAGTGGGACTTCGGGAAGCTGGACTTTCTTTTCGGGCAATTGCAGTTAGAGTGCAAAGAAGTGTAGACACTGTGGTTAGGTGTTGTCAGGCATGGCTTCGAGAAGGCCGTACGCAAAGAGCAAGGGGCACTGGACGCCGCCGTAGAACAACAGACCGTGAAGATCGCCGCCTAAGATTATTGGCCTTAAGGGACCGTTTCTCCACTACCAGGTCCATTGCAAATGAATGGTTTGCAGAACACGGAAGACCTATTGGCATGCGAAGTGTTTACCGACGAATGAGAAGTTTTGGCTTGTTTTCATACCGGCCACACTGGGTCCTCCCTTTAACTCGAGAACACCGACGTAATCGCCTTGAGTGGTGCAAACAACGGTCACTCTGGGATCAGGAATGGAACAGTATTGTCTTTAGTGACGAGTCTCGATTTTGTTTAGGCATGCACGATGGTCGTGCCAGGGTTAGAAGGCGACGTGGTGAAAGGAGGAATCCACAGTTTTTTGTTGAAAGACATGTTCATCACACTGTTGGAGTTATGGTTTGGGGTGCTATAGCTTATGGTTCCAGGTCACCTTTAATCTTCATCAGAGGTAACATGAACGCGCAGCGTTATATCCACGGAGTTCTAGAAACCCATCTTTTACCCTATCTTGACACCCTGGCAGATCCAACTTTCCAACAAGATAATGCCCGACCACATGTTGCAAGAGTCACAATAGACTTCTTTCAACATAATGATGTCACATCATTACCATGGCCACCAAGATCTCCCGACTTATCCCCAATTGAGCACGTGTGGGATATGATGGGTAGGAGACTGCTCAATTTGCAACGTCCTCCTCAGACTCTAGAAGCACTTCGAGAGCAGTTGGTGGTTGCCTGGAACGAGATACCACAGGAGGACATTGACCACCTGATCAGAAGCATGCCTAGGCGCGTTGGAGAATGCGTAGCACATCAGGGTGCATCCACACATTATTAAAGGTCAAAGGGCTTTAAAGCAGTGCAATCATTATCATTTACTTATTATGCGTCATTAAGTACTTATAAAAAATTTTATCAAAATAAAACCGTTTAAACTGGGTGTTCGGATTTATATGTCACTTAGTATAGTTGCATGAGATTTGCGTTTGGAATTCCAGATCGAAACCATATCACTCCTTATCTGAATAACTACAACAAATTAAACATGACGAATCGCAGAAAATGTCACATGTATTCTTTTATCTAAAGGGTTATAAACACAGGTCAACCGCCCTATTTAAGAGAAAGATTTGTGCCTTTGCCTGGACCCCAGAGAAGAAACAATCTCAATTTTATCGTACCTAGACATAGGACGCGTTCCTTCCGACGATCGTTTGCCTATGTGGCGGTTCAATTATAGAATAATTTACGAACTTCAATTAAAAGCTCATCGTCAAAAACATTCTCAAAACGGACAAAACCGTTGTTACAGAATCACCAGCTACTTTAGCAGCGTTTGTGTGAGCAAAAATATCGTTTTTTCATTCCTAATCGCTGACAAGTTGTATAGATTTGTTCTTCGCGTCCGTTGCCAGCTCCCGGGGTTCTTTCTTCGTTTTTGCCTTTTTGTGTTTCACCGCCTCTTTATTGTTTTTTTTTTATTTTGTTTAAGGACTTTCAGGGTGTTCAGGGCTTTCTCGCATGGACTCTTTGTATTAAAGGGTCCAACGTATCGGTTTTATAATCGAGAGACTGCCCTTTTTCGTCATAGCTCTATATGTAGAATTTCCTTTATTTATGATGTTTATTCATGACGAAATAAATATTTTGAATTTGATTTTGAATATAAGTTTTCACCAGACAATTTGTCCAGTCACAATTTTTCCCAAAGTGTTTGATAACAATAGACTAAAATGTTTTTTTTTCATTGATTCTTTCAACATCGTATCTATCATGGAGGTATTTCAAAGTCTCGGCCTACAGTATTAACACAGCACGGAAGCACCGAGGGTTGTATCTGTTATTCATCCTCCTCATGGATGTAAGTAGAAGAAAACATCTTGAATATCTGCGGACGTATTTATGATTCTACCATTTGTCACAGTCAGATGCCAAATGTCAGATTGATACACTTCCTTGTCTTTCTCTCGTCGCTTGCCCTAATGCATAGGTCACGGTTCCATTATTGTTTCTATGATCTATTTAAACAATGATGGAATAAATTATTATCTTGCGTATAGATTAGAATCGCATCTCTGTATAATATGGTATCGATGCAGGCAAACCAGTTTGTCTATACAGACGATGGGATTTTCTAATAGCAATTCGACGTACTGTGCCCTTTTATGTTATGTACGTACACAAACTATTGAAATTTGGTTAGCGCCATAAAAAGTAAGCTTTTGTGCTTTTTAAGATACGTTTCCGTTACAAGAAATGTTGCTTGCAACATGTGTGGGCACATGTACTAGGGAACAGTTGCGTCTTATATCTATTAGTTTGCTGTACATGTTGTGACAAATTTGGTGACCAAGGAATCATAATAGACCAATGAGAATACATATTTCCAGTAACGGATTTAATGAATCTAGACGATTTTTTCTAGCGAAAAAATATACGACTTGTGAAAGAAGGGCATCTAATCCTCATATTAAATTATATATTGATATAACCTCTCTTACCGAGGACATTATTGAAAATAATGTATTAATTACCTGAAAGAGATGGTTTTGGAAAAAATGATATATTTCAAACAATGTATCAAGGTGTCGATGAAATTGCCGTCTAATATTGTATTTTGTAGATATACTAAGTGACATATAAATCCGAACACCCAGTTTAAATGGTTTTATTTTAATAAAATTTTGTATAAGTACTTAATGAAGCATAATAAGTAAATGGTAAAAATTTCAAAATGGTTGCACTGCTTTAAAACCCTTTGACCTTTAATAATGTGTGGATGCACCCTGATGTGCTACGCATTCTCCAACGCGCCTAGGCATGCTTCTGATCAGGTGGTCAATGTCCTCCTATGGTATCTCATTCCAGGCAACCACCAACTCCTCTCGAAGTGCTTCTAGAGTCTGAGGAGTACGTTGCAAATTGAGCAATCTCCTACCCATCATATCCCACACGTGCTCAATTGGGGATAAGTCGGGAGATCTTGGTGGCCATGGTAACAATGTGACATCACTATGTTGAAAGAAGTCTATTGTGACTCTTGCAACATGTGGTCGGGCATTATCTTGTTGGAAAGTTGTATCTGCCAGGGTGTCAAGATAGGGTAAAAGATGGGGTTCTAGAACTTCGTGGATATAACGCTGCGCGTTCATGTTACCTCTGATGAAGATTAAAGGTGACCTGGAACCATAAGCTGTAGCACCCCAAACCATAACTCCAACAGTGTGATGAACATGTCTTTCAACAAAAAACTGTTGATTCCTCCTTTCACCACGTCGCCTTCTAACCCTGGCACGACCATCGTGCATGCCTAAACAAAATCGAGACTCGTCACTAAAGACAATACTGTTCCATTCCTGATCCCAGAGTGACCGTTGTCTGCACCACTCAAGGCGATTACGTCGGTGTTCTCGAGTTAAAGGGAGGACCCAGTGTGGCCGGTATGAAAACAAGCCAAAACTTCTCATTCGTCGGTAAACACTTCGCACGCCAATAGGTCTTCCGTGTTCTGCAAACCATTAATTTGCAATGGACCTGGTAGTGGAGAAACGGTCCCTTAAGGCCAATAAACTTAGGCGGCGATCTTCACGGTCTGTTATTCTACGGCGGCGTCCAGTGCCCCTTGCTCTTTGCGTACGGCCTTCTCGAAGCCATGCCTGACAACACCTAACCACAGTGTCTACACTTCTTTGCACTCTAACTGCAATTGCCCGAAAAGAAAGTCCAGCTTCCCGCAGTCCCACTATACGGCCCCTATCAAACTCACTAAGTTGACGAAATCGTACAGGTCTCCCGTACTCTAGGCATCGTAACCGATCGTAAAGGATGTCAATAACCAAAATCCGCCAACGCTGATTCTTTACTGCGGCTGAAATATTCATTTTTAGATTGTTAGTGAATTGAAAAAAGCTGTATAAAAACCGGAATGTCCAACTGATAAGGCTGAAAATTTGTTCACTTGTTATTTACAGTAAGATAAATACATTCACCAACTTTTATTAAAATTAAACCATTTGTATGTCACTTAGTATATTTCAGTATGCATATAACGTATATACATGTCTAGGGGAAAAGTAAGAAAACAGGGACATTTTTGTTATACTTGGGATTGGAAGGAGGAGGACTGCCTTTCATCAGCTAAGCTGTGCGTAACAGATCTGTCCAGTGCTACCACATCAAATTGTTCAACGAAAAGTAGTAACGCTGAAACCACGGTGGATCCACAAAATAAACGTTAGATTGGTCGACTTCATATATTTACAAATCGCAAGATTAGACGGAAATTAAATCGATAATCGTTGATGCGTTTTTAAAAATACATCTCCTTCTCTAAAATTGTCTCTCTTAGGGCATTAAAGGCTTCGGGGCATGGGTTTTGATCTCCGCATCAAGAGGAAAAATATGTTTTTGCAGCTCGTATATTTTTTCGCTGCTTTGGCAGTTATTTCAGGTGAAGTCGACTGTACATGTTCATCGGTCTAGTATGATCCAAATCAAGATCATAGATCTGCGGGGCATCAGTAACATGGGGCCTTAGGGCCGTATAGTCAGTCGTTCCTACAATTGTAGGACGCCTTTATGACCTCCTTGATTTTCATAGTTTTCTACTGTTCCGTGTCAGCCCTGTATTTTGAGGTTATGTTACAAATATCTTTTTGCATCAAATTATTCATGCTTGACAGGGAACAGTAGAAAACTAAAAATCCTTAGCCTTTCGGAAGGAGAGAAAATACTCTGAAAATCAAGGAGGCCATAAAGGTATCCTGCAATATAGGGCATTTTTGTCTCAGGCACCTTTTCTTGTCCTAACGTATCGTAATAAGATAAGCTGTTTATCTACCCAGGGCGAAAATTGTGATAAATGAGCTTGCAACATGCTCCGTTGAAACCGAAACTTACCTTAAAGCTCATTTTATCTCTATCTCTAAGAGAGTGAATATATTTGGTTGATTCAATGTTTGAAGTGTTTAGTGTTAGTGAAACTGAGAACAGTATCACCTGGCAGACTGTTCCACAGGCGGGTACCCTAGGCAGTACACCACGTTAACACAATGCGAGGACTATATGTTGTGCTGCTCCCTTCCGTTTTGGTACAAGACTATAGAATGCCAAACTTGGTGCGATACTTTGCAGAAAAGCTCAATGCCATGTCAAATACGCCTACGACTAGTGAAATAAGTATTTGAGGTTAGAACATTTTTGAATTTTAAGCAGAATATTCCACATATAAACGTTAAATAATTATGTGATAAATTACAAGGTTTTGGACTGCTCTCATAAAGCTATGAATACTTCTTGTGGGTCCTTGTGAAGACACAAGTTATTCCTAAAGCCTGTGTGTTATCAGAGTATTCAAATTTAGGGCACTAGGCGGAATATTCTGCTTGAAATTCAAAACGAGTGGATTCTTACAGAACGGGGATTTTATAACAAACAAATTGCTGCTCACTTCTAAACCGTCTTACTTGAGGGAAAAAATTTCATTTGATGATGTTCACTGTAGAACTCTCAGAGAAAATGATATTAGAATACCCCAGCATACGTCTACACTTTTTAAACGCAGTTTTTCTTACAATGTTGCTATTATTTATAATGACCTTCCCATATAAAGAATTTTCATTACCTGTATTTCGACAAAAAGTTAAAACATTATTACTCAACCCTCCAAACACGTAATTTACGTAATCATTCATTTCTTTTTTATTCCCTTTAATTCAACTCAATAATTTTTTGGTGTACTTGGGTTTGGAAAGTATGCATTTTTATTTTTTTAATTTTTACCTTCGATGTAATGAACCAAATCTGTTTGTGGATAGTGTATACTTTTGAACATCTGCTAGCGACTATATGGTTAAGTGTAAGCGTATTAATAATTAAAGGTTCAACTCCTCGTAATGGGAGATTCATCTGAACACAAAACGAAATCAATAATATCTGCATTTTGATTCAGAAAGCACAGCATATAAATAACCCGTCATATTCGGCATATTCAGTAATGATTTTCTCACATAGCAAATATCACATGTAGACCAATACACATAATCATCCAGATGCGATCTCGCTATTCAATCAACTTTCTTCTCAGAGATAAAAACTACAGACACGGATCACTCAGCCTCACAAAACTATGCAACCAATAATGCGTAGTTTAGTTGAGTGATTCCTCCATAGATGGTCGTTCACAACGATCCTAGTGAGCAAACGTGGAATGACTGTTTGCGCCCTAAAAACTACCTAGTCTGCAAGTTGACATCTTATAGGTTTTTTTTGTAGGTTTTTTACATGATATCAGTGCCGGAATATAGCTCTGCCTAAGTAATAATAAAAAGGAATATACCTATTTATCTATAAGGTTTTACACTTCGAAAGTCTTACTAAGAACAAATATCTACATTATCCTTGGAATGTTACATAATACAACTCACCACGCAAACAACAAAAAAGTCGTATAGAAGGATAAGAAACGAGTATTTGTAAATATGAAGTACCAATTTGCAGAGTAGATAATCTCATACAAAACTATCCTTTTTATTATTGCTTAAGATCATGAAATTAAAAAGTTTTTTTTGGTCGTCCTGTATTATTGGTTGTCAAAATATGGGAGGAACTTTATTAAAGTAGATGCCCTTTTATTAAGCAGCATTCAGAAATTGTTCGACAAAGACAAAAATATACGAACAAGTCATAGGCATTTATTTATCTACCTGCATTTGTGATTTTTGCACAAAATTCGATATTTCCGAAAACCGGTTACAGCTAGGTATAGGATGCTGTAGCTGAAATGAATTTAACCTATCGGGTTACCTATCGGCTACAGTGAGTGCTGTGGCAATTTCCTTTACCCTCGTTGAGACAAGTTGATAATACCCAGGATTAATTACGATGGATTTATGGGTGACCTTTCCTTGATAGAAACGATTTTGTATTCATTGCTTCTAAGGAAATCATTGCGATTCTACTGAACAACTTTGTGTGACGATTTCCGTTGTGGGTTAACATTCATAAGATTGAGCATCTTCTTGGACAATGCGTTATTCAATTACTTTAACCAGGCGACATGATGTGTTACAGATGAAAACATGAGATACATGATTATTTCGAAAAGCTCTCCTACAAATATTTATTCAAACAAGCTTCCGTGATTGCCATAGCAACATTCACCACGTATGAACAAATAAACAACATGAGTGGGCTATACGAATCAGTACAGTCTGACATGTACACGCTACGGTCGCTACTCTTGTAACTTTATTAACCTTTCACGTATTTCCAAATACAGATAACAAGCAAAGGTGTTTGGAGACGAATCAGGAAGGAGATGGCATATCTACATTCAGTCAAGATAAATAGTGTCTAATTGAAACCGAATACTATGCGTTATCTTTCTTTCCCTAACGAGGTACTATAATACTACTGCACCATCCAATACCCATAAACTCCTCCATATCTCAATTTGGTATCTCGTGATATCGTAGATCGTTATCGATCGCGTGTTTGGATAACTGGGTAACTAATACTTTGTTGCTGTTACCTAATGGTCTCACATTTCACTTATAATTACATAGTTTTGTCTGAGTATATAGACAATTGAGCATGAGCGTAGTTGATATGTATTTCTTGTACCAGAAGGTTTATTTCTGAAATCGTTCCGATGGATATAACAACAGTATGATTCTTAGTTTTAGATGTATTTTTCGAATATAGGTACTAGGGGTTAGAAATATGTTGTCCTATATATAGGACATTAGGAATATGGGTGATGATTTTGGAAATTTATTTTCAGAGGTTTCTCGCTACATGAAGCATTGGCTATGATAGAAGAAGATGATATCGAGTTTGAATCAGTTACCCTTTTGTCCCCTATTAATGCATGTGATGATGTGACTGATGAAGACTCAGGTAAAGAAGATGAAGTTGATATAAACAATCTACCATCAAGTCAAATACAGTCGAAAGCAGAAGATGCATATCGAACATTGCAAGAATGATGATAATCTACCACTTACTTCTTTCCAAAACAAACAAAAAATAACCAAAGTGAGTAGACAGAAGAAAGACTACAAGATTGTCCGTGAAGACTTGCCAATTGACACATATATTTTCGTTATTCCCAACAAAAACATAGAAATGTCATTGTTGACATATCAGAAACAAAATGTTTCTTGGAAATGCTAGTCCAAAGTGGATAGGTACCTGTACCACGTAGAAGAATGTATTGGGAAAAAAGTAAGGATACGTTCAATGCGCAAGAATCTGAAGCTATTACTCGTGATAAGTTCGAGCATATTATGACACACATACATTTTGTAGACAACACAAAAATTGACAAAAATGATAAATACGCAAAAATCAGTACATGAACAATAAGTTTCTACAATATGGTTTTTCTGAACCAAACCATGGCATCGATGAAGCTATGGTTCCCTATTATGGGTCCCATGGCCGCAAGCAATATATACATGGAAAACTAACCCGCTACGGTTATAAGCTGTGGGTGGGTGCTTCATGGCTCGAGTATATATATATATATATATATATATATATATATATATATATATATATATATATATATATATATATAAATATATATGAGCAGTAGTCATTGCCAAAGCCAACGACCAGTTGGGTACAATATTCAATTACTTGTTAATTGGGAAATTGGCAAAACTTTTAGGCTTAATTTGACTCTTTTGACGATAAAATCAAGCTTTGGGTATTCTCTATGGAGCCTTCATCAGGATTCTGAAAACACAATTATGATGCTAGCAAAGAAAACAGGACAGATTTAAAATGTCAGACAACTTACTCGTCGGTGAGGTTGCAGCCACAAGGTGTTTCAGAAATACGTAGAGAAGATAGAACTTGTGATCAGTATAAAAACAAAAGGACGGGGACATTGGGCTTGTTGAAAAACGACAGATACCTTCGTTAAAAGTTAAAAAATTAAAATTATATCAATACACCCGAACAAGTTAAAAATATTACACGTGGGGAGACATTTTGTTGAAACGATCGGAATGCAGTTCCTAACCTTCTACTACCGCTACACGTGGAAAGGGGGAAGGCACGGAAAGGTAAAGCGTCGACAGATGACAAGTGATTGACGCGATGGTCCGTGGAAATGTACACCTCCCTGTCCAACTTTGGGTATGAAGTATACGAGGGACGCTCGGTAAATCTTTACCCAAGATTACTAAAATGCTGAAATAACTTGTTTTGGAAAAAGGTGTGTAGTTCATATGAGTGCAGAATGTGTGATATTGATACAACCTTGAAAAGATGGGTTATGTGAATTTATATTAAAAATGTGAGTGAGAAAATGTATTCTAATTTTGTGAAGATGTTGGTTCAATTTGGATATGTAGCCGTTCTAGCTTTTCGCAATTCAACAGGTAGGAATAAATGACACTGAGCCGATTAACATCAACCTTTTTATTCATGCAATGATCTGTCAAATGTGGGACATTTCTAAAAATAAACGTTTATATATATATATATGGGTTTGAGCCATATCAACGTGCATCCACATATTTGAACGATGTTTACAGACATCTTGGGGTAGGAGCTACAATGGTTTAGAGTTATGCGGATCGACTTAGAGAAATGTGGACAGACCTAAGGTTTCACTTCTATTTTGATAACTTCTTTACCTCCATGGATATTTTAGAGAAACTGATGGAAAAGAACATCTATGGAGCAGGAACCATAAGGGAAAATCGAATGCCGAAGAATGGTTTGTTTGATACAAATACGTTAAAATTGGTTTTACTATTGCCACAGTACTTCCTGTGAATTCTACTATAAGATATTCACAAAAAGATAAAAAGTTCATCAATATGGATCAACCAAAAGCTATACAACAAAAACATAGGCGGAGTAGATCGTTCCGATCAAAATGTGTCCTTATATAGGGTTTCGATACGTGGCAAGAAGTGGTACTTTCCATTGATATCGCATTGCGTGGATATGGCAATCAACAATGCATGGGCATTGAGCAGAAAGCAAGGATCCCCAGTGGGACAATTATAATTCCGAAGAAGTATTGCGGTATCCAATTTCCTTCTGCCTCCACGTTTGATGAAATAAGGTTCAACAGAATCGATCATTTAGTCATACCACAAAAATCTCAAACTAGATATCGCTATTGCCAATGAGAAAACAACTACCAGATGTGACATAGAACTGCACGTTAAATGTTTCATGATGTAGCATATCCATTAAATTAGATTTCTGTTGCAACATTTTATTTTCCTGATGTCCTGTATATAGGACATCAAAAAAACAAATTTTTGGGGAAATATATGTAAAAAAAGTATTATTGAGTATTATTGGGTCTTTCTCAAATCATTAATGTATATTGATTTAAAAAAAAATTTTAGTAATCGCGTCGGCATATCTGGATTAATGAGGGAGGAGGTATCCCCCTAAATAACTAATCTGAAAGAATAACCTAACTACTACATATTTCACAATTAGGAAAAGCTAAAACAAAGCTTTCGCAATCTTTTCATGCGGGATTTTAATCTGAACTGAGGACGAATTTTTTAATATATCGGTTAGTGAGTCGCACAGATTTCGACTGACTTCAGCCTGAGATTGTAAAGAGTTCATAGTATAATCTTTAGTAATTGCGTTTGCTACGTCCGTTTGATAATCCAAACAGAGATTGATGGGATTTTATAAGAGACAATGGTTGTGTCGCATGGGTCCTTCTAAGTAAAAAACGTTTCAACTGAATTAGCTATCTTGATGTCCGTTATTCAGTGGCCTTTGAAGTGGGAGTAGCATGAATAGTTGGAGCATTTTGATATAGTATTAAATTTTTTGTGTATTTACATCAGTGTGGTAACCTACACAATGTTTTCTCTAGTAACTCCAGGTGTATTTTGACATCTACTTAATATGACCTCGCGTATCGCCCGGTAACTGTTAACTGAAAAGAAGCACAAACATCGCAGGACTACATTCGGTTCAAAACTGCAGCTTTTAGTCTAGATCTCCTGCAATTTCAATTCTGTGTACAGCAACATTTGTTTGAACCTTTTCAGCGAAACTCATAGTACTTAATTCAAGATAACAGTCATTATAGGATATTATCAAGAAGCAGTCTAAGCATCATCTTTTTTTTTCATTTCTAGCAAGAAAGCCGTTATGGGACTTTCTTTAAAACTTTGATACAAGGAGTGATTACTATAGGGGTAATCCTTTGAAAGTCAGAAAGCTGAAGTAATGCTAAACAAGACTGATCTGAAACATAGTGAGCATTGTATTCTAGATGACTCACAAATGTCGGCCGATATTGCGTGAATTGAGGTAAATCAGCTTAGGTACGCCTTAAATGATCATAATTTTGAATCTAATTAAACTCTACTACTGATAATCATTTCTATCATTATCAAGGGGAAGGATGGCCTCCAATAAAATTGGCTGCGAAACAGCTACAAGGCAGCTACAAAACAAAGTTGGAGGAGTGTGAATGGTGGTACTCCGCAATGGCTTTCCACTAAAGGGAAGCAGATATTGAACAAACTTTTTCAGGACAAGCAATGATGGACGTGGTCCGATGGCATACTAAAGAGAACCTACCGCGGGAGGTTAAAATCCCATTAGAAAATGGACGGGTAGTACCCTAACCAACACAACTAAACGTAAGGTACAAAATAAAAGGGTACTACTCCATAAATTGGTGTTTGGTAGTCTAACATCCCAGAATCTGGAAACTAATAAAACTATACCCACACCACAATCTCCGCAGGAAGGTAAAAACAAAATGGCGCTGGACGCGTCTATACACCAAGTTTTCAAACCAAGGCAACTTGATCGGAAATCAAACGTCAAAAGAATGTTAAATAAGTGGCCGTGAAGAAGGTATTTTGATAGAATTAAATATCCCTATACTGCTAGTACGTGTGAAGTCACAAGGTGGCGCGGTGGTCAATTCTGTCTACGAGGGACCAACAAAGTTTTATGAGGAAATTTCTCAGATAGCCATTAATGATACTATAACATTAGTGTCCAAAGGCTTTCAAAACAATACTGAGTCGCTGACAATGACAGATAAATACGTGTGAAATTATAAAATCAATAAACTATGGAATTTGCCAAAAGAAAATCATTAAAAAGGGTTTGGTCTAGGATTGGGCACTCTACTATTAATAAAGAGAAATTCAAATTACTGATAAGTGATGAAAATACTAAAAGGAAGGTTACGTGATTTTGGCACGCGGCATCATAACCTGTAAGGTAAGCTCTACTAATGAACGCCTTTCTGGTGTTTTGATTAGTTAGGCGCTGTCATTTTAAAATAGAGTTCATAAACAGGTACTGTTCCTACAGAGTTTCTGAACGGTGGAATACTATTTTTGTAAAAATTAAAGACCGCAGGTAGGAGAACTGAATAAGACCGTCAAGCTAGAGGACGACTTGTTGCTTGCCATTCTATTGGAGACACATGCACTGGAGCTTCCTTTCATTCTTACCGCTCGGGGACTTCCCCATCCGACCGGACATTTGCTCATACTCAATCTGTTCTACAAAGCTATTCCTTCAATGTCTCAAATAAGTGTGCTCAGTAAATCTGACCGAATAATCTGCGCTAAGTGTTATAGAGGCCATCAAAATCCTAGAACACACCCGCCCATGCAAATGAATGTGCGCCTATTGTAGCGGTAACGCTAAACGGTTTTTGGAAATTAATTCCGAATATGCTTGGCACACTTTTTAGCAACTCTGCAGCTAAAGTATGAGTCATTTACAATATATTGCGTACAGAGCTAAGACGTGACATGCAACGCAGGCTCATCTCTCCTAAACTGGTGAAATTGTTTATAGATTAAGTAGCCTTTGTGAAAAAAGATTGGCAAACCGCGTTATTTAGGTACGTACAAAATGCAATATCTTTCTGAATAGTCAAGGAAATTTTAGTAAATTTGATCAATCTTAATGAGAATGGAGTATTGCGTCGTTGCGCTACGATCAGACGCATCAACCTCTAAAAACTCCCAAGCCTTGTGGAACTAATGATAAATTGCATCAACACAAAAGGTGATCTTCATATTTTGGTCACGTGTTAAAGCTTAGTCCCAAAGTATACACTCGGAAAAGCTTCTCACAATTAAAAAAGTAACACTATACTATAACATATACTATAACTATCGCTATCACCCAAATGAATTCTATTCATAACAATGACGTCATGGTTAAGACCTGGTTCCGAATTTTTAGAAGCAGCCCCGAAGGCTGGTTCTCAATCCGGTCTGTCGCATCTGTTATGGAATAGTGTGTAGTTGTTCCACATTTACTGTTTAGATGTTCTAGAAGTCCAAAAACATCGAGCAAATCTTATGGATTTCAAAATTCGGAGCCCAATATCAGTCCAACCTGATTTGAGAACTGGCACATTCTGTTGCAAGTTCCAATAAAGTCATTAATTACGTCAATAAAAGATTAATTCATGAACACCGTCAAAAGATTCCTGTGTTTTGTATCTCAACCAGCAGCAACACTGTTCCTGTACCTTTGATGTTGCTAAAACATGTCAAACCAAATAAGATTATTGCAACATCCTTTGGAACTAAAAGAATTCTTCGATTGTAGGCTGGTATTGGGATTGCCATAAAAACAGAATCTAAGCTCATCATACAGAAGTGTGAATATAAGTTTTATTTACTTGCTGGTAATAATTGAAGAAGTTTATCAGAGTCCGCACAGATTGACCAAAAATAAAAATACTTACCACTAAATATTTGGCGGCACAAGAAGGACTACATACATCGCAAAAGTGACAGTATAGACCCAATTGTGGAACCTGTCTACATGAAAGAAACAGGGCAAAGCTGAGTGAAGTTGGAGACTTTTGTGAAGTAAATTTTGCTTCACTTATCAAGTAAAGTGTCAAATTTCGTTAGAACATAGATGATTCATGCATATTTTCAGATATAAGCGCAGCACATCAATTACCTTCAAAGCTTCCAATAACGGCTGGCGCATCTCAAGAGTATGACAGGGGAATTACCCAGTGTGGACATTTCTTTTAAAAGGAAGGTAGACTGGAAAAAAATATTTTCGGCAATAGCCCTCGATCAAACCTACCTTAGTCGAAAGATACAATTCCTCCAGCCTGGTGAATTTCGGTGCACAACGGGATGTCGACGGCTGTCGTCGCTGATGCTAACAGAGCATGTTATCCAATACAGCTGGAAAAAATCCTTACAACATAGTCGTAGATGCTGTGGTGAGTTCGTGGAATACAACAAGCTATCACTCATTGCTTGCGATTTACTTGAGAATCACTGCAGTTACATCAATATTACGAACGTCATACCATTAAAAATGTTCCTACCATACACATATAACAGAGTGACATGAAAATGTGGTGCTACATGGTCATCTTTTTCGCCATAAAATTACAGCAGCTTAAGTCAAAGTTACATCAGGATGTAGGGTACAGATTTCCAATATCATTACATATTCCCCAAAATTTTAGAGCAACCAAATGGTTGGACTGCACCTCATTCACTCTGTGTGCTGTATTACGAATTTTCAAGAGTTTCATATTATATAGGGTGTTTCAGTTTATTGTTGCATAACTTTAAGATTCGATAGAACTTTTAAAATTAATGCATAAAGTCTATATAAACGTGGGTCGAAAAATGCGTGGCTTCCGAAATACAGGGTGTTTACTTTTTAAAATAGTTTTTTTTTAAATTTCGAACAATATCTGATGCATAACAGTGAAAATAGGTATACAAGGGTTTTTTGGTACGGCAAAACGAACCATGGACATAGTTTTACTGTAGCCGCTAGAGGGCGCTCTCTACTGTACCTGTAGTGTATTAAAATGAGCGAAAAATTTTTCTTAGTGCAATTTTTTGCTTTTTGAATTAAAAAATTTATTTTTGGCACTTTTCTGCATAAAAAAGCTCTCCTGTGAGTTTTCGTCATAGTTAGCCGTTTTTGAGATACTTCGTTTTTTCAGGTTCGATGCATTTTTAATTATTTATGAGAAAATAATATTTTTTTACATTTTCGATTTGGGCATTACAAGTAATTGAGATGATCGTTTAGATTGTGTTTTTAAACACAGCAATAATTCCTAACTTCAAATAAACACAAAAAACAGAATATTAATTTGTTTAGTTTTCCAATATTATTTTTAACAAATTGAATTAATTATTTACAACTAAAATGCTGCTGGATAGTTAGGACAAACATACAAAATCTAAAGTAGTTGCTCGAAATGTAAACCCAATTGTTCAATACACAAATCACATCTACGAATGATCGAGCGTGGTATAGCATTATTCAAATAAGGCCTTATTTCATCACATGCATTCCTGATTCTGTCTATTAGCATATCTCTTGTGGTTACGGGAGTCTGGTACACTTTTTCTTTTAGAAATCCCCACACAAAGAAATCTAATGGATTTAGGTCAGGGGATCGTGGAGGCCAGGCTACTGGTCCTCCACGGCCGGTCCATCTTTCTGGATAATCTTCGTCCATCCAGTTTCCAACTATTCCCGAATAATGAGCTGGACAACCATCAAGCTGGAACCAGGCCAATCTTCTTAAATCTAACATAACATCATCCCACATATTTGCATGTTTAGCCTTTAAAAATTCCAAGAAGGTCGCAGCATTTAACCTTGCATGCAAAAGGTAGGGTCCAAATAGTCAATTACGGTAGATACCAATCCACCCGTTCACACTAAATTCATGCTGAAAATTTCTTTCCCGAACTGCATGCGGATTTTCATGCGACCAAATATGTTGATTATGAAAATTTACCACTACACGTCTAGTGAAGCATGACTCATCGGTCCATAAAACGTTACTTAAAAACTCCCTATTATTATCAGTTCTATCAAGAATCCACTGACAAAATGTGATTCTTCGATCTCCGTCCCCTGGCTGTAGTCCTTGCACAGGTTGCAAATGGTAAGGACGTCTATAGTCATTTCTAAGAACACGGTGAACATGGCTTGCTGAAATTCTCAAGGCACCAGAAACTCTCCTAACACTTGTGGTCGGATCTCTATCAAACTCACGCAGAATCATACGGGTAAATCTACGCTGACGAACATTTATGTTTTGATCCCTCTGGAGATTTCCAAAACCATTTTCAATTATTTGGCGATGGATTCTTACAAATACTGAGCGAGTTGGATGTCGTCTGTTTAGAAATCTTCGTGCGTATTCTCTGGCTGCTTCTGCTGCCTTTCCATTTACAAAGCCATA
The DNA here is from genome assembly GCA_963669975.1 of Acanthoscelides obtectus. Classification (NCBI taxonomy): domain Eukaryota; kingdom Metazoa; phylum Arthropoda; class Insecta; order Coleoptera; family Chrysomelidae; genus Acanthoscelides; species Acanthoscelides obtectus. The sequence continues at coordinate 24,322,740 of CAVLJG010000010.1, read as the reverse complement.
CTCAAAATGAATATCCGCTAACTCTTGATTGGAGAATAAGAATGGCATTTTTATAAAACTTACAAAAAAAACAGGTAAAAGAAACTAAATTTCGTGCATTCACAATTGCAAAAAAACGTTTCAGGTTTCAACAGACAACAAAACGAACTGTCAACTAATTGACGTTTAACCTTATTCTGCTTTCAATTTCAAAAATATTAGCAGGCGCAGCCTACTTCGAAAAATTACCGAGATACTGACCTTTTAACGTTATTTTATCATAAATAATAAAAAATGCATCGAACCTTAAAAATCGAAATATCTCAAAAACGGCTAACTATAGCGAAAATTCACAAGACAGCTTTTTTATGTTGAAAAGTGCGAAGAATCAGTTTTTTTATTAAAAAAGCAAAAAATTGCAGTAAAAAATTTTTTTCGGTCATATTAATACACTACAGGTACAGTAGAGAGCGCCCTCTAGCGGCCACAGTAAAACTATGCCCATGGTTCGTTTTGTCGTACCAAAAAACTGTTGTATATCAATTTTCACTGTTAAACATCAAATATTGTTCGGAATATTTAAAAAAAAACTATTTTAGAAAGTAAATTTAAACACCCTGTATTTCGGAAGCCACGCATTTTTCGACCCATGTTTATATAGACTTTATGCATTAATTTTAAAAGTTCTATCGAATCTTAAAGTTATGCAACAATAAACTGAAACACTCTATATATTAATAAATAGATTTTAAGAGCATATAAGCCCCATTCTTATAAAGATGTAAAGCTGCGCTTAGTCTCGTGTGAGATACCAAATTGCATTGTGTAGTAACAGTTACTACACAAGTTTGAAAAATATTGTATCTTGACAGGTATAAGTGTTTAGTTGACTAGCTTATCAATAAACACTGATTATTTCCTCTTTCTTATTTCAATACCAGTACGGATTACCTCTGAAGTGCGTGTAGGCTGTCTACATCGAGCTTCCATAGATTTGTTAACCAAGGTTTCAGCTAGTACATTTTAATCAATACAGCGATGATTTGAAAGCTTTCTAAAAGGTCAAGATCAATATTATTTACACATGAGGATTCAAAACTTGGGAAGATATGGAATGAAATTTCACAGAATCTCCATCTTTCCCGAGTTGGGTTTAGACTTGCAACTAAAATTCCTCTGTGGTCCGTCTTCATCCACCAAAGTTCAATCCTTGAGAACAAATCGTCCAAGATAAACGCAAATTTCATAGTGCCGTCAATGAGTCCAACATTTGTAATTGCCGATTATTTCACAAAGTGAGGCATTACTAACGGTACGTACAGACAAAATGTTGCCGATATCGGAGTAAATATGTTGGGTAATACATTCCACAGCATTTTTGAATTCGTTCAAGAGACCACTATATGTATTTAGCCTAGTTGTCGCTGCCCCGTGTTTTATCCTTTGTGTATTTGTGTTGAAATCCCTCTTACCGTGGCGCATTTTGTTAGCCTATGAGAAAAGCCATAACAGGCAACAAGAGTATCCTCCCCTTTTCCTTTAGTCACCTCGACTAGTATTTTCCAATTCGTTAGGTATAGGTAAATTAGGTAAAAATTATGATGACTTTTAATAATTATACACTTATATGACTTACTGTATTTTATTATTATTCATTTTAATCCTTACAACAGTATTCAAAAATACTCAACAAATATGCGATGAATTTGTACAATTTTTTACTGACTTAGGCGAAAATTTAGTAAGTAGTAGTATACGAGCAAATGTGCCCAATACTCAGCTTCCAAAAAGATCTTCGAACTCATTTATTTTGGATAAAGTCGAGCAATCTGAACTGCTATGTCCTTAAAAAACCGAAAAAGTCCTGGGTTTGACGGTATTAAAAGCAAGCATTTGGAAATTTTTGCCGAGGACATAACAGAACCACTCACTTACCTAATCAACAAATGCTTTGAATCTGGCATATATCGCTCAATTTAAAAAAAAGTTAATATACTAAGTGACATATAAATCCGAACACCCAGTTTAAATGGTTTTATTTTAATAAAAGTTGGTGAATGTATTTGTCTTACTGTAAATAACAAGTGAAACAATTTTCAGCCTTATCAGTTGGACATTCCGGTTTTTATACTGCTTTTTTTAATTCACTAACGCTCTAAAAATGAATATTTCAGCCGCAGTAAAGAATCAACGTTGGCGGATTTTGGTTCTTGACATCCTTTACGATCGGTTACGATGCCTAGAGTACGGAGACCTGTACGATTTCGTCAACTTAGTGAGTTTGATAGGGGCCGTATAGTGGGACTTCGGGAAGCTGGACTTTTTTTCGGGCAATTGCAGTTAGAGTGCAAAGAAGTGTAGACACTGTGGTTAGGTGTTGTCAGGCATGGCTTCGAGAAGGCCGTACGCAAAGAAAGGGGCACAGGACGCCGCCGTAGAACAACAGCCCGTGAAGATCGCCGCCTAAGATTATTGGCCTTAAGGGACCGTTTCTCCACTACCAGGTCCATTGCAAATAAATGGTTTGCAGAACACGGAAGACCTATTGGCATGCGAAGTGTTTACCGACGAATGAGAAGTTTTGGCTTGTTTTCATACCGGCCACACTGGGTCCTCCCTTTAACTCGAGAACACCGACGTAATCGCCTTGAGTGGTGCAGACAACGGTCACTCTGGGATCAGGAATGGAACAGTATTGTCTTTAGTGACGAGTCTCGAATTTGTTCAGGCATGCACGATGGTCGTGCCAGGATTAGAAGGCGACGTGGTGAAAGGAGAAATCCACAGTTTTTTGTTGAAAGACATGTTCATCACACTGTTGGAGTTTGGAGTCGGGGTGCTATAGCTTATGGTTCCAGGTCACCTTTAATCTTCATCAGAGGTAACATGAACTCGCAGCGTTATATCCACGAAGTTCTAGAACCCCATCTTTTACCCTATCTTGACACCCTGGCAGATCCAACTTTCCAACAAGATAATGCCCGACCACATGTTGCAAGAGTCACAATAGACTTCTTTCAACATAATGATGTCACATTGTTACCATGGCCACCAAGATCTCCCGACTTATCCCCAATTGAGTACGTGTGGGATATGATGGGTAGGAGATTGCTCAATTTGCAACGTCCTCCTCAGACTCTAGAAGCACTTCGAGAGGAGTTGGTGGTTGCTTGGAATGAGATACCACAGGAGGACATTGACCACCTGATCAGAAGCATGCCTAGGCGCGTGGGAGAATGCGTAGCACATCAGGGTGCATCCACACATTATTAAAGGTCAAAGGGCTTTAAAGCAGTGCAATCATTTTGAAATTTTTATCATTTACTTATTATGCTTCATTACGTACGTATACAAAATTTTATTAAAATAAAACCATTTAAGCTGGGTGTTCGGATTTATATGTCACTTAGTATATAATGCCGATACATAAATCAGGAAGAAAACAGATGTTAACAACTGTAGACCAATATCAATAATATCCAGTGTAGCAAAAGTTTTTGAAAAAGTTTTATCTAGCAGAATTATTCGATCCCCACAAAATTCAAAATTTTAAGTGAAAATCAATATGGATTTACAGAAGGGAAGTCTGTAAGCTAAAACTGTAAGTCAAATACATCAAAATATTGATAACAAAATCCCTTCAATCTGCATTTTTTTTTGATTTAAAGAAAGCTTTCGACACAGTTAATCACAAATTCTTATTAGAAGCATTGGAGTGAATTGGTTTCAGAGGAAACGCGTACTCACTGATCGAAAATTATATGTCAAATCGCCCACAATCTGTGCAGATATCAGGATCGTTTAGTAAAGAAATGTATATTAAGTGTGGTGTCCTACAAGGAACTGTCTTAGGTCCACTGTTATTCAATATATATTTAAATGATGTTTTCCAAATTAATTGTGATGGCAAAATAACCAGTTTTGCAGATGATACTGCAATATTATATAATTGAAAATGATTTCATCAAAATCATTCGGTGGTTTAAAAGTAGGAAATTAAGCATTAACTATTCTAAAACACATTTGGATCTTATGCTAGACATCTGCCAAATTACACAAATTCCTCCTTCAACAATAATGATAAAGAAATGCAAATTAATACAGTGTCCAACATAAAATACCTTGGAGTGGTCTTGGATCCTCACTTACGTTGGGACATCCATGTGAATTATATTTTAAAGGAAGTTAGAATTGCTACAAGTACCTTGGGAATATATTGACAGAAAAATATCGTCGAACATTATACCATGCACTGATTGAGCCTCACCTCACATATGGTATGTTAGCATGGGAAGCTGCATGTTCCTCACATATCTATAATTTAGACGTTTTTCAAAAAAATATTTTAAAAATGATGTTTAAAAAACCGAAACTTTATCCCACTGACAACTTAACGAAGATGTTCGAATGTATGATATAAGACAGCTTTATTTCTTACACAGTATCACTCACTACCATAAATTTGTAAACACCGACCAAAAAATTAAACATAATCATTACACAAGGTTCGCGGCACAGTAGTTCCTCAGCCGCATAAATCTATAATGCAGCGGTCATATCTCTATTTATGAAATTATACCTAAATACTTAAAAGATTTACGTTTCGGAAATTGTTTCAGAAGAAATTTAAAAAAGTGGCTACATTCTATATCTAACACTGAAATTCATAAACTCATAAATACAAACATCAAGTAAATACATAATCTACTGTAGCTAATTTTTGTCCTTTTTTAGTCATTTGCATTCTACAGTTGCAACTTAAAATTATTGGTCCATATACAGGCAATGCCTTCTTTTGGGCCTGTTTTGGTTTTATATTTATTTATTCATGTTGTTTGTTCTCTATCTACATTGAATGAATAAATATTATTATTATTCTTATTATTATTATCATTATATCTGAAACTTAGCCTAATCATGTTGATAATCCGTCAAGTCTATCTGGCCAATCAAATGACATATGTTTAAGATTCTTCTTTATTGTACGATATTTCGGTCCCAACGGCAACCTTTGTCAAGTACAGTTGACACAATTGACACCTTTTGACACAAAAAAATATATTGTCATAAAAATGTCAATTGTACTTGAAAAAGGTCACAGTTGAGACCGAAACGTCGCACGATAACCGTGGTGGATATAAATATTCTTCTGTTTCAGCTTGCAATCAGTGACAACAAGATCGTGTCTTTAACATAAAAAAGCTAATTATAGAAATAGACTTTAACACTGCATCACACCGATAACATCTACAGTATCATTCATAAAACTGAGATATTTCTCATAATTCAATCACGCGTTAGCGTAATCATTAAGTGAGAACGCTAATTAATTGACTTCATATGGACAACCTGCTATAACCTCTTGATAAATATCAATAATGAATATTTGGTATTGTGGATTGTAATGACTTAGAAAGCGGCCTTCAGTTTGAATTTATCGAATGCCTGTCTGATAAATCTAGACAAAAATCACCGCCGATGACATTTCGGTGGGTCGCTGGCAATTGAAGCTATATACTCATATTTCTTGATGTGCTAATTTCAGAAACAGGGGTCTATTAATTATCAATGAATCGGTGCCATGGATATGGTGAGTGCTTATTGAAATGCATAAAAACTTGTGATTATATGGGCTTCTGATGTTAGCGATCTCACATATATACATTATCACAAATATTTGTTCCTGTTAGATATGTTGCAAAACTATGAGCTGCAAACTTGTTAAAAAACCTTTGATATTTTTTTGCGCTAATGTGTGCATCCAGTGCGATTAACCTTGCGCTTATTTGCCTTTTCCATTGGTTCTAGTTCCATATGATGTTTATTGCTTGTGTTAAACAGCTCCATAGTAATTCTTGCTTAATGCAGTTACTATGCCAAAAGTAGGGGAAACAAATTTTGGAAGAATGCAAATTTTTATTTTCGTCTTTAGTGCTTACTGTCGGTGGCTTCTCTAATTATTTTAGACTACTGCATTTACACTTCCAGCTAACAAAGACATAGCCAAGCATTAACATATACTTACATAGAGTCAAAGATATGACATGGCTCTACCTCAAGTTGCTTGTAAGAGTCTGAATTGTATCCCTTTTCGGGCGCCATCAGACCTAATGGACCTCCTGGACTTATTGTACTTTGATCCCCCAAGTTTAGTGTTCAGTAGGTACAGTTTCTGTCCATTGAAAGTATTCCCGCTGTAGTATTTGGACAAAGTCCCGACATCAATACCTTCCCATGGTTGCATCCAATCACTAAGTGCCAATATTTATTGTGATAGTTTCTCACTAGTCCTCTGATTATTGTGCTTTTTGACACCTCCAAAATAAGCCCTACGTCTACAAAGGTTTTGGATGATCCTTTCTCTGAGAGCTCATCCACTATTTTATTGCCTATGTTACCTTAGTGCCCTGGCACCCACATCAAAGTCGCATTATTGTCATAGCCTTCTGCAGCTGGAGAGCTCTTCATTGGACTTGTTATCGATATTCGGGCGAGTCTTTGTACGTTGCATAATTCTGCAATGGCAGAGCGTTGTCTCATCTTTGCTCACCAAACCAGAGATGCATAAATTATTATGGGTCTAACCATCGTTATCTAGGCGCGTCTAGCATATCATGGAAGAGCTTAAGCCTAATTTTTTGCCATGAGAATGGTCTAGGTAACATTATTAAGGTAGATAGACTCCACTCTCTTTAATGCCACAGCACCGTAACCACTCAGCTCGATGCTTGTGACGACTTCGTGAGGGTAATAGATAATTCTCACGTTAGTACTGCCGTTGATTGCCTGAACCACGAACTGAGTTTTGCAAAACTTATTTATTTATTTTCCTCCGATAGTTCTGAGAAAGAGAATGGTACTATCTCGAAAGGTGTACCTCAAGGGTCTACTCCTGGACCTATTATGTTTTTTTCTATATGTAAAGGGCTTAGATCAAATTACTAAATACTGCAAATCATACTACGTGACATATAAATCCGAACACCCAGTTTAAATGGTTTTATTTTAATAAAATTTTGTATAAGTACTTAATGAAGCATAATAAGTAAATGATAAAAATTTCAAAATGATTGCACTGCTTTAAAGCCCTTTGACCTTTAATAATGTGTGGATGCACCCTGATGTGCTACGCATTCTCCAACGCGCCTAGGCATGCTTCTGATCAGGTGGTCAATGTCCTCATGTGGTATCTCATTCCAGGCAACCACCCACTCCTCTCGAAGTGCTTCTAGAGCCTGAGGAGGACGTTGCAAATTGAGCAATCTCCTACCCATCATATCCCACACTTACTCAATTGGGGATAAGTCGGGAGATCTTGGTGGCCATGGTAACAATGTGACATCATTATGTTGGAAGAAGTCTATTGTGACTCTTGCAATATGTGGTCGGGCATTATCTTGTTGGAAAGTTGGATCTGCCAGGGTGTCAAGATAGGGTAAAAGATGGGGTTCTAGAACTTCGTGAGTATAACGCTGCGCGTTCATGTTACCTCTGATGAAGATTAAAGGTGACCTGGAACCATAAGCTATAGCACCCCAAACCATAAATAACTCCAACAGTGTGATGAACATGTCTTTCAACAAAAAACTGTGGATTCCTCCTTTCACCACGTCGCCTTCTAACCCTGGCACGACCATCGTGCATGCCTAAACAAAATCGAGACTCGTCACTAAAGACAATACTGTTCCATTCCTGATCCCAGAGTGACCGTTGTCTGCACCACTCAAGGCGATTACGTCGGTATTCTCAAGTTAAAGGGAGGACCCAGTGTGGCCGGTATGAAAACAAGCCAAAACTTCTCATTCGTCGGTAAACACTTCGCATGCCAATAGGTCTTCCGTGTTCTGCAAACCATTCATTTGCAATGGACCTGGTAGTGGAGAAACGGTCCCTTAAGGCCAATAATCTTAGGCGGCGATCTTCACGGTCTGTTGTTCTACGGCGGCGTCCAGTACCCCTTGCTCTTTGCGTACAGCCTTCTCGAAGCCATGCCTGACAACACCTAACCACAGTGTCTACACTTCTTTGCACTCTAACTGCAATTGCCCGAAAAGAAAGTCCAGCTTCCCGAAGTCCCACTATACGGCCCCTATCAAACTCACCAAGTTGACGAAATCGTACAGGTCTCCGTACTCTAGACATCGTAACCGATCGTAAAGGATGTCAAGAACCAAAATCCGCCAACGTTGATTCTTTACTGCGGCTGAAATATTCATTTTTAGAGCGTTAGTGAATTAAAAAAAGCAGTATAAAAACCGGAATGTCCAACTGATAAGGCTGAAAATTTTTTCACTTGTTATATACAGTAAGATAAATACATTCACCAACTTTTATTAAAATAAAACCATTTAAACGGGCTGTACGGATTTATATGTCACTTAGTGTACATACATACCGCGATTATCATATGATACACAGATTTATTTGTCTTACAAACCCGCTATGTACACCAAAGCGAATGTGATGCTGTCTGCGGATTAAAATAGTATATGTTTTTGGTTTGACAAGCATGGCTCATGTATTTACTCTAAGATTGGCTATCATAACTATTAAATCTAAATTCAGAAAATTCAATAGTGAATCAATGAAGTTGTGTATTGGAGGTGATGAACTTCGCCACAAGACATCGGTACGCAACTTGGATATCACATTTTACAAGAACCTGTGCTTCCATGATCATGTCACCAAAGTTGTTCAGGGTTCCTATGATAAGTAGAAATCAGTTTATAGCTATACAAATGTATTGGCAAAGCAGTCCAAGGTTAAGTTGTGTGACTCCCCTATCCTCAGTAAAGTTGAAAACGGGAACCTTGCCTGTAGTTCATGTCTAGCACAGGGCCCAGGTATACACACTCAAAAACGTGGCAAAACAGCTGCATTAGATTTAGTCTAGCTATTCAAAGGCACGAGAGGATATCAGATTATATGAAAATATTGAATGACTTACTATGCGACAAAGATGGTTACTGCACCTACTATCATTGATCCATTGTATTTTCTTAAATCAAATGCCTACCAATTTGAAGAACAAGCTTAGCATAACATGTGATCATCACTCAACAAATCTGCGTTTTGTACGGTACACACTGGGACTTGCATCGGTACCGAACAATACAATTCAGAAAGAGCTTTTAATTTTTGGAACCAAATTTGTACAATAAAGCACCTTAAGTTTTGAAAACTTCATCTGCGTCCAGCTTTAAAAGAAAATGTTTGTCTTTGATGATGTATTTTTTATGCTATTTTATTTTTATGTTTGAATATTTATGCATGTTTTCTCAATTGCCGCTTTTCATTTGTTTGTATTTTGTATACGAGTCTGCTTGCTTCTAATTATTATATCTTCCAGCAGCTATTACTTTTTACTGTTATTTCTAAGCATGGTTGTTGACCTTGTTTCGTCATTATCCATGCATAGGCTATAATGATGTAAAAATGTTTTTCTACTTTAAATATTTCTATTCCCTTCCCTTTGTATTTTTTTGTGTTTACATGTGATTGTGTCTTTCAGCCCCTGGTTGGTTCTAAGAAACAGAGCTTTTGCTGATGTAAACCATCAGGTGAAATAAAGGCCATTTATTATTACTATTATTTTTAATACGTTTGATCTAAGAGTTCCGAGTAAGCTTGGGGCTATAGTATTACCTCCAAGAACGTAACGTCCAGTAAATATTATAGGTACAGTGTTGAGTGAGCAAGAAATGCGCTACTGTTGTTCAATTTAAACTAAATTAAGAAAAAACATGCTCTAGTTTCTTAAAAATCTGTTTGATCTCAGACAGCGAAAGAGGAGACAACTTGTAGACGTTCCAAAAAAAGATAACGCCCCGGCTGTTCACAATTAACATAACGTCCCTTATTTTCAGTGCCAATATTTCAAAAAGCATACTTCTCCAAATTTGCAAACAGTGTTCAAATACCCTCCAAGATTTATATGATTAGTTTTCTGGACATAGGATTTCGTCGCACTTTTGTAAATCCTGATGGAGCTCAAGTAGTACTTTAAGTTTGATAGCCGCCTAGACAAATATGTTCAACGTTCATAAAGTGCGACTTACAAGAATGTGGAAGACTTACATAATTCTGGGGTATACAATTTAAATTCCTTTTGTGATGAGATACATATCACTTTCTAAAAGGAGTGTAACCACACGGATATTCTGCATTACTCACATGAATTTCCAACGGCACAGCGGCAGAATTGATAAATTGTTATAGTAGTTCTTTTTACAACAGGGCTTGGTTATTTGAGGAAAAGGCAAGTCTAGACCACAAAAGAGATGGATATGGACAGGTAGGTGATAAGATCTTGACGTAATATTCTAAGAAATCACAAGTGTGTAATGTTCATGGAATTAACAGGTTTTTAGATCTTTCAGGTACTGTGCTGCTAGCTATACATCGATTGATCAACATCATCATATAAATTGTAACAGAAATTATTCGCTACTTTTTATTGATTACTGTTGAATTATATATGTTACACTGGCCTGGCAAAAATCTCACCAGGTGCAGGAGTACGTATTTGGAGTATCACATCTATAGATATAAACCGATTAAAAGTATAATACGTCCAGCATTAAGCTAATTTCTATATTTCACTTAGATATTAATAATAATAATAATAATAATAATAATAATAGCGTTTATTGTCCAACAGTTACCCCATTTATAGGACAATTACATAAGCACAATTAAATAATATTCAGTGGTGTTAAAAAAAAAGAAGTTATTTCAAATATAAATAAGCCATTCTAACTACTGAGTTAAGCGAACAAGTAAATATATCACAATGACAGCTAATACAATTTAGATGTTTACACATAACATATGTAGGAGATTTGACTAACAAGTTGGTCCTAGCTCTTGATAGCTTAAAAGTTACATAGTTGCGTGAAGAGAACGAAGGAACATTGAAATTAATCTGTGCCAAAATGACTGGGGAGTCAATAATGCTATTTAGCAGTTTAAAAAGGAATATGGCAGATGAAACTTTCCTTCTGCATTCTAAACTATGAATTTCAAAACGCTCACATAGTTCCATATTGCTAATGCTTTGCTCAGGGTAAACTCCTTCAGATTTGAAGTATAGAAACTTTAGAAATTTTCTTTGGACCCTCTCAATATCATTTATATAAGTCTGGTAATACGGATTCCATACAACACTCGCATATTCTAGTTTTGTACGTACATATGTAAAATATAAGACTTTTAAGGCCCTTAAGTTATCAAATCGCTTACAGTTCCTGACAATGAAACCGTAAGACTTAAAGGCTTCCGAAACTTTCCGCGAAATACGAGTAGTAAATGTTAATTTATGGTCATATATAATACCCAAATCTTTGACTATATCGCTTCTTTCCAGCACCACACCATCGATATTATAGTTGAATACACGAACATTTTTCTTTCTGCTATAGCTAACTACTCTGCACTTACTTATATTTAGATGTAATTTATTGAGATCGCACCAAATCCTAACACTACTTAACTGAATCTGTAAATCTAAGCAATCCTGCTCGTCACTGATTGATGAATATATCTTCATATCATCTGCAAAGCATAACTGTTGACCATTCATACTTTCTCAAAGATCATTTATGAATAATAAAAATAGCAATGGTCCCAAGTTGGACCCCTGGGGAACACCAGATGGGGCTAAGTAGGTTTCAGATTTGAAGCCATTATATTCAACAAATTGTTTTCGCTCTGACAAATACGACCTGAAGAATGTTATAGCGCTAAGTGAGAGACCAAAGTGACCAAGTTTCATCAACAAAACCCCATGATCAATTTTGTCAAATGCCTTTGAAAAATCCGTATAGATCACATCAACTTGGCAGTTATCATCTAGAGCTTCAGAAATATATTGGGTTAAAATAACCAAATTGGTGACTGTAGATCGGTTGCTGACAAAACCGTGCTGTTTTTGTGATATTTGATTTTTTATTGAAGGATACAAGCGATTGTACAAGATTATTTCAAAGACTTTCGCAAAAATGCATATAAGAGAAATTGGACGATAATTCTCGACATCTGATTTTTCTCTATTTTTGAAGACCGGACAAACTTTGGACACCTTCCATATATTCGGGAATATATTAGATTTTAAGCACATGTTGAATAAGAGAGTAAGTACAGGAGAAAAAGCTCTAGCACAGTCCTTTACAAGGAACGAAGGAATACCATCAGGACCCGAAGTCATCTTATCCTTTAGCTGACTACTGGCTAAAATAACTTCGCTATCCTGGATAGGAGCTAAAATTAGATGGATGTTATGGTTAACGTGCTCAACGATATCAACGTTTAAGTCTGATTGGTGGTAAACACTGCTGAAAAAGTTAGCAAATACATTGACAATCGACTGAGGCTGACAGTACGTATTATTTTGATACTTCATTTCGCCAGGAATTCGTGATGTACTATTTTTCATGTTCGTGAACGACCAAAATTTCATTGGATTGCTAACTAAACTATTCTGAACATTCTCCATGTAGATATTATACGCCCTCTTTATTTGAGATTTGATTGAACGGCGCAGTCTCTGAAATTCTTCAAGATCTGACTGATTTCCAAGCTTAGCAAACCTTTTCCTGTATTTAGCTTTTTCTTTAATACCTTTAATAACATTGGAATTATACCAAGGTGGATACTTGTGACAATAATTTTTGTATACAGGTATATGAGTATCAAAAGTGCTGTACAATTTTTCATAAAAACGATCTACTGCGATATCTATATCATCAGAATTCACAGTCGAAGTCCAATTTATTGATAGGAGTTCTCTATACAGTGAAGGAAAATCGGCTTTTCTAAAATTGTATACCTTATTCGTTAAATTGTAGCGAAATTTAGCCTCCTTTGCAAATAAATTTAGTATACTAATTAACAGTGCCGGATGATGGTCATCCTCAGGCACCATAGGCGTGGTGTCATGAGCTACTACACAAGAGTAGTGAGATATGACCAAATCAAGCAACCGATTTAATCCATTACGGACGTCGTTATACTGTCTGAGATTAAACAAGGCCATATAGTTAAGTGCAATTTCTGTCTTAGCATCAGAAGGGTTGTTCACAACAAAATGCGGGACATTAAAATCACCCACTAGGATTGTGCTATTGTTGTTTAAATAATCCAGTTGTTCAAAACACTCAAAAAATGACTCAAATTCCTCAAGTCCTATTTTGTCAGGCACATACAAAGTGGCTATATAAAAAGTTTTAAATTCTACCTTACACTTAACAATTAGCAGATCAATATACGGAAAATGAGTATCAAAAGCTGCTACATCTATCACTTCTGAGCTTATAAAGTCCTTTATAGCCAATATAACACCCCCACCAGACGATTTATTAACTCTATCAAATTTACGGTCTTTTCTGTACACATTATAGACATTTGGAAAAAATTCAGAATCGGAAACACCATCACTTAACCATGTCTCAGTTAATGCCACGATATCAAACTCACACTCACATGATGAAGAATAGAAAGTATCAGCCTTGCTGTTCAGACCCCGAACATTTTGATAATACAAAGAAACTGACCTGCTCAACCCATCGGAACTGCTGGAACTTGTCAGTTCAAATCTCTGACTAACTTAGGAGTGCCGTTAATGTATTTAATTTTAAACTTCTGAGAACCTTCTGAGTTTCTAACTGCAAGCTCTTCTTGCAACGCCTTGTAATGATCAATTTGTTTCGGGTACGGTCAAAGGAGATTGATACACGATTGAAAGTGCTGTTCTTCAAGTTCTTCGCATTTCTGATGACGTTAATCACCTCATCTTCATCTTTTAGGGATAATTTAATCGGACGACATTTGCTTTGATCAAACCGCCCAAGTCTGAGAGGTTTTACTTCATTAGCATGCACATTCAAATTAACAACTTTCAGGACATCAACAACCTGTGACTTATCCTTGGTTAAACGGGTTTGAGGCACGTCAGCTTGATCTTGCTCTGGCAAGCCGAAAATTATCACATTTCGCTTGCGAGAGTTTCTGTCGTTTATTTCCTCGATAAGTTCCTCAAAAACAAAACTATCTTTGGGATCATGTGTTGTTGCACCATTTCCCCCTTTGATAGCCTTGATATCATCTTGAAGGGATAAAATCAGCTTCTTCAGGTCGTTGATTTGATTATTGATATTTCTGCAGCTAGAACATGACCACGAGTAGCCTTTGCTTTGGTCATTTAAGATGTTCACCTCATCAATAGTTAAATTGACACATACATGCCTAAAAGCCTTCATGCAAACTGTACATTTGATCATCATATTCAGCTTGAACGATTTATTACAGCAGGCACAAATTAAATTGGATGGAGGCATGATGTTACGCCTATGATACACAAAAAAGGATGTGTTGACAACAGAGATTAACTCCACAAAAACTAGCAAATAATGCAATAAATATGCAAAAATTGTTGTACCTCTTCGAGATGGGGTAGTCCAAAACTATTCAAACACTTCAGACACAATTTTAGAGTAAAAAACTGTTACTGCAAATCTACTAAACAGGCACTGATATAGGAGCCGTGTAAAACACGTCTTATCTCAACCACTGACTCGAGGAATAAGAGATATTGCTGGGCTTGGACATGTCATCTTTTATGGGTGGTGTGGCACTTTTGTAGCATTTACATAGGTAAAGTGAAAACCTTGGATGCTTAAGAACTCGATTGAAAATTATTGTTTTTGAGATTGCAAAATGTCTATCAAAAAAAAAGTTTGCCCTACAAGATCCCGAAGAGTATTTTAGACTGAGTTTTTTTTAAGAGCATTGTTGATTGTTGTAAATGCTCTGGGCCACGCGTAACTCAGAAAAAAAACTTGGAAAGCTATGTGTGAAACTTGTCTGTAGATTTACTTGAGATGAAGACACAAAAAGGTTGTTCAAAAGAAATTGAACGTCTGTTCGATTAGAGATGCAATAAAATTACATATTCAAGTGTTACAAACTGGAAATTAAATGAGGTACGCATATATACGCATTATAATAAAGCTTCAACAATTAATGCGGCAGAAGTAATATCATCCGTCACCATTTTTCTGTTTTTTGTCTACACTAGTTAATCTCAACCATTGATTGTTGATCTGATCGTATATATTCTAAAATTGTTCCTTTTAAATGCGACACCACTGGATAAATGACCATCTGTATGACCTTTCGGTCCAAGAGGTCGGAAAGAGTAGGTACTCAGTTCTGTGTTTGGGTTTAGAGGGAATAGATCTCGTAAGTTTCCTATTATTTAGCGTTTGAGTTCCCAATTTTGTTGTGACGATGATTCCACTAAGTATACTAAGTGACATATAAATCCGAACACCCAGTTTAAATGGTTTTATTTTAATAAAATTTTGTATAAGTACTTAATGAAGCATAATAAGTAAATGATAAAAATTTCAAAATGATTCCACTGCTTTAAGGCCCTTTGACCTTTAATAATGTGTGGATGCACCCTGATGTGCTACGCATTCTCCAACGCGCCTAGGCATGCTTCTGATCAGGTGGTCAATGTCCTCCTGTGGTATCTCATTCCAGGCAACCACCAACTCCTCTCGAAGTGCTTCTAGAGTCTGAGGAGGACGTTGCAAATTGAGCAATCTCCTACCCATCATATCCCACACGTGCTCAATTGGGGATAAGTCGGGAGATCTTGGTGGCCATGGTAACAATGTGACATCATTATGTTGAAAGAAGTCTATTGTTACTCTTGCAACATGTGGTGAGGCATTATCTTGTTGGAAAGTTGGTTCTGCCAGGGTGTCAAGATAGGGTAAAAGATGGGGTTCTAGAACTTCGTGGATATATCGCTGCGCGTTCATGTTACCTCTGATGAAGATTAAAGGTGACCTGGAACCATAAGCTATAGCACCCCAAACCATAACTCCAACAGTGTGATGAACATGTCTTTCAACAAAAAACTGTGGATTCCTCCTTTCACCACGTCGCCTTCTAACCCTGGCACGACCATCGTGCATGCCTAAACAAAATCGAGACTTGTCACTAAAGACAAAGCTGTTCCATTCCTGATCCCAGAGTGACCGTTGTCTGCACCACTCAAGGCGATTACGTCGGTGTTCTCGAGTTAAAGGGAGGACCCAGTGTGGCCGGTATGAAAACAAGTCAAAACTTCTCATTCGTCGGTAAACACTTCGCATGCCAATAGGTCTTCCGTGTTCTGCAAACCATTCATTTGCAATGGACCTGGTAGTGGAGAAACGGTCCCTTAAGGCCAATAATCTTAGGGGGCGGTCTTTACGGTCTGTTGTTCTACGGCGGCGTCCAGTGCCCCTTGCTCTTTGCGTACAGCCTTCTCGAAGCCATGCCTGACAACACCTAACCACAGTGTCTACACTTCTTTGCACTCTAACCGCAATTGCCCGAAAAGAAAGTCCAGCGTCCCGAAGTCCCACTATACGGCCCCTATCAAACTCACTAAGTTGACGAAATCGTACAGGTCTTCGTACTCACTTGTTATTTACAGTAAGAGAAATACATTCACCAACTTTTATTAAAATAAAACCATTTAAACTGGGTGTTCGGATTTATATGTCACTTAGTATATTCATACAATGGCTATTTAGAGTTTTGATCACAAACTGATGACGCTATAGATCAATCTAGTATCCTTCAACATCTCACTAATACTTGATAGTTACTCATTCGGCTGACAGACTAGTCAACTAAACAATCCAGTCTTTTCTTTCTTAAAATAATCTTTTTATCTTGTGGGTTAATAAACGAATAACCTTCAACTCTCGATAATCAGTTGTTTCATTCCCTTGCCATGTAGTACCACTTCACTTAAGCCCAACCAGGTGTCCGACTTTTACTTGAGCACCTCCAGTCTGGCACTCTGCAGAATGAAGTCTCTAGAACTTTTAAAATTCTTCTGATCAGTCTCCAAATACCAGATTTATAACTAAAGTGTAAAATGAATCCGTTACTCAGCTCCAACCGCGCCAAGATCACAACAGCATGAACTTTTAGTTATTGTCGTAATCTCCGCTCGAGTTCCAGTCTATCCTGATGATAATACTGACGACATCGTAATTAGCGAACTTCATCGTCACCGACATAGCTAATTGATTGATGTATTTGACTAGTTTACGTTTCACTAATTAATGCAATAATCGCCAACCTGTTACACGAGGTTAGAATCGTCAAAAGTATATGCCCCTACTCACCCCTACAGTCTCCAACCCCTATTTCTAATTCCTGTCGAAAAAGGGAAACCGGAGCGATTTCTATTTTTCCGTTCTTCGCCGTACTGTACGATTTTTGAAACCAAGATAGCTCTTTCGACCTTGGCACAAGCATAAGCTTGAGTCAACATTTCACCAAGATCCGAGCGGCAATTTTCAAATTACAAAGGGGCCAAGGATTAGGGGACAACCTGACCGACACACCGTCAAACAGCGAGAGAGATAGACGGAAAGCAAGAGTCTTCGACTTCAAAAAGTATTTCATGCTTTTGGTATACTAAATACAGAAAGACGTCCGTGATAATAGCCAAAATATCGATAAAGTCTTTAATGTGTTATTTGCAGTCTTATTAACTGGTTATGTCAAGCGAGTTGGATCAAAAGAGCGACCACAACATCCATCTCTAAAGTTATAATAACATACTATGTAACTCCAAGTGGTCCTGAATCGTTTCTATAACTTTTATACCTTATTCCGATTCATGTTGGTTTTTTCTATGCTAATCTAACCTATGTAACATTTCATGAATTCATAATAAACTCGTACTTAGCCTGTCACTACGACTGAAGCTAAGCAAGGACGGAAGTTACTACACTTCATATCTACTCATAGTAAGTTATACTAAGTGACATATAAATCCGAACACCCAGTTTAAATGGTTTTATTTTAATAAAAGTTGCTGAATGTATTTATCTTACTGTAAATCACAAGTGAAAAAATTTTCAGCCTTATCAGTTGGACCTTCCGGTTTTTATACTGTTTTTTTTAATTCACTAACGCTCTAAAAATGAATATTTCAGCCGCAGTAAAGAATCAACGTTGGCGGATTTTGGTTCTTGACATCCTTTACGATCGGTTACGATGCCTAGAGTACGGAGACCTGTACGATTTCGTCAACTTAGTGAGTTTGATAGGGGCCGTATAGTGGGACTTCGGGAAGCTGGACTTTCTTTTCGGGCAATTTCAGTTAGAGTGCAAAGAAGTGTAGACACTGTGGTTAGGTGTTGTCAGGCATGACTTCGAGAAGGCCGTACGCAAAGAGCAAGGGGCACTGGACGCCGCCGTAGAACAACAGACCATGAAGATCGCCGCCTAAGATTATTGGCCTTAAGGGACCGTTTCTCCACTACCAGGTCCATTGCAAATGAATGGTTTGCAGAACACGGAAGACCTATTGGCATGCGAAGTGTTTACCGACGAATGAGAAGTTTTGGCTTGTTTTCATACCGGCCACACTGGGTCCTCCCTTTAACTCGAGAACACCGACGTAATTGCCTTGAGTGGTGCAGACAACGGTCACTCTGGGATCAGGAATGGAACAGTATTGTCTTTAGTGACGAGTCTCGATTTTGTTTAGGCATGCACGATGGTCGTGCCAGGGTTAGAAGGCGACGTGGTGAAAGGAGGAATCCACAGTTTTTTGTTGAAAGACATGTTCATCTCACTGTTGGAGTTATGGTTTAGGGTGCTATATCTTATGGTTCCAGGTCACCTTTAATCTTCATCAGAGGTAACATGAACGCGCAGCGTTATATCCACGAAGTTCTAGAACCCCATCTTTTACCCTATCTTGACACCCTGGCAGATCCAACTTTCCAACAAGATAATGCCCGACCACATGTTGCAAGAGTCACAATAGACTTCTTTCAACATAATGATGTCACATTGTTACCATGGCCACCAAGATCTCCCGACTTATCCCCAATTGAGCACGTGTGGGATATGATGGGTAGGAGGTTGCTCAATTTGCAACGTCCTCCTCAGACTCTAGAAGCACTTCGAGAGGAGTTGGTGGTTGCCTGGAATGAGATACCACAGGAGGACATTGACCACCTGATCAGAAGCATGCCTAGGCGCGTTGGAGAATGCGTAGCACATCAGGGTACATCCACACATTATTAAAGGTCAAAGGGCTTTAAAGCAGTGCAATCATTTTGAAATTTTTATCATTTACTTATTATGTTTCATTAAGTACTTATACAAAGTTTTATTAAAATAAAACCATTTAAACTGGGTGTTCGGATTTATATGTCACTTAGTATATAATGAGTGACAAAAAAAAGCTAAACACATAAATATGTTTGTTAGAATCCAAGAGTTTCTTACATATCCATTTATCTTGCCATGAACAACAAGTGGGAGTTAGGGTATGGGGTAATATCGCTTATCGTGGCAGATCACCACTATTCTTTGTCAGAGCCCGACGCTATATTCAGAAAGTATTGGAGCTTCATCTCATTTCATTCGTTATCACCATCCAAAACCCGATTTTGCAGCAAGATAATGTCAGACAGCATGTCACCAGAGCAGTGTCAGCCTTCATGGATCAACATCAACCGTTTACCTTGGCCACCACGATCCCCTGACCTGTCTCCAATTGAACATGTCTGGGACACGATAGGTCGCAGGCTCTTGAACTTGCAACACCATCCACAGACTTTAGCAGCTCTTACTCACGACATTGCAGTAGCCTGGAATGAGATACCGCAACAGGATAACGACCACCTTATCAGCACGAAGCCCAGGCGTGTCAATGGAAGTATAGGAAATCGTGGATCCTCAACCCATTATTGAAGCAGCTTCTGCAGTCAGTTGACGAATCAAGCTGAAAATTTAATCGTTTTACTAGTAAGGGACACTGAACATACGCTAAAAATTATTAAAATCGGATAAACATACGTGGGCGTTTACCTTTTCTTGTCACTCAGTATAAGATTGTCCACAAACAAGAATTATAACTTTTCAGAACGATGTTTTCACGAAGGCTAATGAGTGTTGAGAAAACTAATTATAATACACAAAAACAATTTTGTACGATACGCTTTTAATTTATCTTTATCTGTATACAGTATGCTAAGGTTTCATATGATTTAGACGCGCATTTTTTAATTAAATACGACATGAAAAATATACCTTGGTCATACTATTGGGAAAACCACAATATTAATGGAACTAATGTTATTACTTATTGAGCGTATAGTTTGCAAGTGGAATGTAGATATGATAAATTGAGCATAGCCTTATTTTTGTTCTGGCATACAGGGGTGATGTTGGTATGAGTGACCTGGTTATTTTTTTTGTATATCGAAGCACCGCGCAGGCAGAAGCCTAAATGCTGGAACACCGCGGGGTATGATGATCCCAAAGAAATTTTGTTAATACGATTTTTGAACTGCCTAAGGTTAGTAGAACTGAGAAAAGCTTCTTATTGTAGATTTTTCCACAATCTCGACACCTTCGGGACAAAGGAGCGGTCTTATCGGCCAGTTCTGGATGTACGAAGTTCGACACGGTTAGGATGGGACGCCAAAGTCAGCCGGTCTGTCTGGCATGCACATCGCGCCGCGGCATCATGGAAGAGAGCTCTGAGGAGCAAAGCCCGTTGGTGTAGCGATAGAAAAGAGCTAGATCGCCGACGGCCCGCCGGTGCGAAAGAGTCGCAAGACTGTCTGTTAGAGCAGAGTCATCGATCAGTCGGACCGCCCTCCTCTGGACAGCATCGAGCATGGACAATGTAGTCGGGGCGGCAGCACCCCACACGTGTGAGCAATACTCGAGGCTAGGCCTTATCTGGGCCTCGTATAGAGCGAGAAGGTCATGCGGGGAAAAGTACTTCATCTAAGCAAATAGCCTAGCTTTTTCCCAGCAGCTGCAGCTATTGACGAGATGTGTTCGTGCCAGATTAGGTCCTCGATGATCTGGACTCCGACCAGCCGAAATGAATGGCTCTTTGGCAGAACGCGGTCGTCCATCGAAACTGGATGAGCGCTAGGACGCTTTTTGCTCGTCAGAGTACAGTATTGTGTTTTGGAAGCATTGAACTGTACAAGATTGTTGCGTCCCCAAGCAGTGATAGCCTCCAGGTCGCTTGTCAGAGAGTAAGTCGTCGCTCAGCGGCAGATATCGGCTTGTCACTCTGAATTCCTGCATGTAGAGTGCTGTCATCCGGGAAGCTGTGGATTGTTTTGATCGTGCAGTAAAGGATGTCGTTGATATGCAAGAGAAACAGTGTTGGAGCCAAGATCGATCTCTGGGGAACACCCGCGTTGACGTGGGATGAAGAGGAGAACCCGTCAATTACGATGGGTATCTTGTGGCCAGAGATAAAGTCAGCCACCCATCTGCAAAGCCTTTCTGGGAGGCCATAGGATGGAAGTTTGCTTAAGAGGGCAGCGTGCCACAACTGATCGAACGCTTTCGTGATGTCAACAGCAACGACATGAGCCTCACCATAAGACTGGATGAGTTTACTCCACAATTGCGTGACGTAAGCTAGGAGGGCCCCTGGGAATCGTTGGTGCCTGTCGCTAATCAAGCTGTGACGTTCGAGATAGTCCAGAAGCTCGCGATTTATGCACCTCTCCATCACCTTACTTATAACAGAAAGCAGAGCTATAGGCCTGTAGCTGTAAGGGTCGGTCTTAGATCCTTTTTTTGGGATGGGTTGGACATGAGCAAATTTCCAATTTTTTGGGAAGGTGCCGGATTCATAAGATATCTGGAAGAGACGCTAAAGAACTGGAACAAGCTCACCTGCACACCTCTTCAGTACAATGTCAGGAATCAAGTCTGGTCCAGAAGCTTTGTTGATGTCGAGCGACAAGAGCACTCGTCTTACTGTCTTATGCCTGAATATTACCTCCCGCATAGTGTAGGGAACCCTTTGAATTGGCGGCACTTGGACATTGGGGGGACGTCCATGGTGAAGTTGGCAGCAAAGATCTTGGCTAGCGCTTCCGCCTTGGCCTTTGAGCCGAGAACAATCGTTCCATCCTGACACGTAAGTGGTGGGAGGCTACTGTGTGAGAAGTTCTTTTCAATCTGCTTGGCCAGCGTCCAGAAAGACCGACTGCCATTGCGCTGCGACATTACCCTGTGCCTAACTTTTATATCATGCTGGTTTTTGGCATTGCGAACCGCTTCGTTATATTTGTTTCTGGACGTCGGCTTGTCTGTTCTCTACAGTGGGGTTTTGTAAAAAGGTTCTGTGTGCCTTGATCTTCTGCTGGCGAGCAGTGCCACACCATTTGTTAAACCAGCCGTTGGACCCTGGTTTAGGCACTTTCACTGTGTGAGGGATGTATTCCTCCATTCCGACGTAGATAATTTCTGTTATCGAAGAACAGACAGCCTACGCATCCGTGTCAGTGAAACAGCCAAGGAAAGCTAGAGAAGAAGTTTCGGAGCCTTACCCAGTCGGTATGTCCGTATGCCAAGTTTTGCGGCCTGTACGAGTTTTTGCTGCCACATCGGGTTCTGACCGAAACCTAACCTCCACAATACCGTGGTCTGAGTTACCCAGGGGGGACAGGACAGTAGTGCTGTAAGGGACAGGATGCGTGGTCAGAAAGAGATCCATAGGCTACTGGCGTGTGACGAGACGCTGGGGAAAAAGGTAGGGCTCGTCACCAACTGGGTCAGCCCTTGAGAAAGAGCGAACGCTTCGACTGCACGGCCTGCTGCATCGATCTTGTTTGAGCCCAACCAAAGCTCATTATGGGCATTGAAATCACCGAGAAGATCTACTTCTGAAGCGGGGTAACTGATGTTCAGGAAGTCGATCTGCACGGCGAGGCATTCGAGTAGGTCATCCCAGTTATGGTCCGAGGGAGAGCGATAAAGGCAGCAAATAAATTTGGGTGATGTCTTGGAGTTGAGGCGAAGTCACAGAATGTCCATCTGGTCTGATTCCAAAGAAACATCTCTGGAGCAGGAAAAACTGCTGCGGACAAAAGCCCCAACTCTCCGTTGTTTCTCAGATTGGAGAGCACCTCGTAATTTGGGTAGTTGGGATGGCTAATCGTTGCAGACCCTGAAATTTTTGTCTCCGCCATGAAAAGCGGGGCGGGATGATTGGATTGCAGGTAGTGATGAGCAGCATCAATGTTGCTGTTAATCCAGTAGATGTTCGAAAAACAAATTTTCTTTGTTTTGGAAGATTACCGACTGCATAGCTTAGGTGTGGAGCATTTACAAGACACCCTGCGAAAAGCTAGCGGGTGGTATCGCCTCGGTCGACTGGTCCTTGTCTACCACCTTCTCTTTACGTGTTAGTGATATTAAATAGACCTAAAGTGGCCCGTTGGCGGACTTGTACCGCCACCCGGCAATCGATACTGAGGGATTCTTTAACGCGTGTACAATCACTGGAACGGGAAGAAGTTGTATACTGGATACAACTGCCGGAACAAGCATTTGCCACTGCCCCGCTCAGTAGGGCTAAATTGAAAACATGACTACTTCGTTCAAAAAAATTAGTCATAAAGCTATGAGTAATTTTATTTGTGCCAATTTAGGTATTCTTATGTAACACTAGGGTTATATTTTAACCATTTCCATCCAGTGTTTGGGTCAATATTGAATTCATCAAAAACTATGAATTAATTAAATTACTTAGTGGTAAACATATATTGTTCTGTATCATAGTACATACACTTAGAATAATTTAGTGTTACTTTTATATTACTGTAGCTTCTGATTTTGGCTGTATATTTACTGAAATTTGAGTGAGCCATACTTACGAGGTAAAATATTCCTGTTGTTCTCAAGTAATATTTTAATTCCTTTACTTATACACTAAGTTGAGTGAGGATATGAAATATTTTATCTCGGGCTTCTTATGTTTTTTATACAGGTATCTGATTATTTTGATTTGGTTCAGGTTAACTTAAAAATTTGGTTATCGCTAGTGCAATCACGATTTTCCTTGTACAGCGTGATTGAACAGCAGCTTTGTTTTGATTTCAAATTTTTTAATTGATTTCACCCAAGACTAAATTGATCAAATTGTTATTTCTGGTTATCTTTAACAAGTAATTTTTCCTATTCAGGGTTCTAGCTTCGGGTATTGAGTTGCATCTGAGACTTCCTGCCCTTGGTTGCCTACCTGAGATAGCCAAGCACCTGCCTTCTTTTTTTTTTTTTTAGTTTTACTGCTAACCATTTAGCTGTAGGGGGGGAGGGTAGTATAAAATAACTTTCTTTTGCTTGTCCACCAGGACTTCTTTTATTTTTTTGTTTAATAAATGTTTGTGTACTTTGTGAGTTGTATCTCCTTTATCGCCAGATATCCAACATTGGTTACTTGTTATTTCTTTTCCTATCCAAAAACCAAGGTACAAAGAACCACCCTGTAAGCCTCATTAACTACGATTGAGCACAGTTTTCGCGGGAAATCATGATATAGTTAGGTCAAACTAGATAATTATTGCTTATCCAACGAAATCAAAATCCCATATGATTTACTGCTAAGTTCATAGCCAAGCATCGTACGTATATTAATACCTAATGTTACGTAAACTAACTACCGTTAAACATCAGAAATTCACACGTCATACATACATTTTATATGTCCTCCGCAAGTGTTTAGATATAGTCTGAAGATACAGTTTCTTTTCTAAATTTTACGACAGTTTCAAGGTGAACAAACGAAACTGCATTGAGACATGCATGTGTTTGAGGTTGAAGTGATCGTTCTTATAACACCACATGAGATATTTTACTACCTGGCAATCAATACTGCTTAATTAGGCACATTAAAGCAAGTTCCTTGAATGCGGTGTCAAGATTCCTGTATTAAGGTAAATGTGCGAATATTTATTACCTTCATATGCACAACGTCAGGTAAAACGTTTTTTGGTATCCTTGATGCAAGATCCGAAGCGGGCGAAATATTGCTGGACAGGTACTTGAAGTAATCGTCTATCTTGTCACTGCACTTGACTTTCAGGATATTTTCTTGGCAAATACAATCGAATGTTTACAATTAGAATGTTCCTTTCTTGATTGGTGAAATTATAGATTAGTCACCCTTTTATCTTTTATTTCCCACGCCTAATGGCGGGGAAGTATTGTTCGCGAAATTTTTCGAAAATGACATATCGTTTTTTGGATGTTATATGGCATGTGCATCACGGAAAATATCTCACTTATGTCCGTGATTTTTCACACAACCTAACAGCTATGCCAAGGAAGCAAAGGCTTTGTAGTTTTTGAAAACCGGTCTAGTGGCGGCAGAGAAAAATGCAAAAAAAGAAACAATCAAAATCGCTCATACCTCGTTTTTTGATGTGCAGAGGATCCTAATCATTTTTGAAAAAATTATAGAAGTAAATAAATATGTGAGTGGAGGTAGTAGGGGGGTGGGGAGGGTTTATGTCGATCTTTTGATATTAATACGTTTATACGCTCCAGCCTCGGTAATTGTACGCACCTATAAGACTTATTTCACGCATCATAGATTTGTCCGCCTTTAAATTAAATATTTTCAACACACGGATCGCGTACCTACCAACCGCGGCTACTGCTCCCGGCGGCGTGCCTCCGGCCTTGCTGAGTGTTCTGTTGTTCTGGTATGGTATTACACGTATTTCTGCCGCGTCACAGCTTAGTGTTTCCAATGCTCTGACCGCGCTACCACGTGTTAACTATCGAGGAGAGGCGACGCACTACCGGTAGGACAGGGAAACACAAGACAAGTCTGTGGATTGATTGTACAGTTCTTCAGGCAATTTGCTTTTTGTAGGCAGTATGTCTCAAGAAAGGTACTATCGAATAACGTTTTATTTTTTGTAGACCTAGCGTATGTTCATTGAGAGTGATGTTCAATTTCTTTGTGATTTCAAATATATATATATATATAGCTTATCATTATTTTATTGCTTTAGTCAAAAACAATTTTATGTGCCATTTAATCATATGTGAGTGTGTACACGAAACTTTGACGTTCTCTTGTTGCTGATATCGTACGTTTTAGAGACCTAGTACTCTTAGTATGTGTATAGATAATTTCCAAACCGGACAGTTGATAACGTGTACAAAACTATGATGTTGAACAGTAATTAAGTGCCAAAATTGACTGGTAAACTATACATTGCGGAAGTATAGGTATACGCATCTGCTCGGAAAAAATATTCTGATACGTTTTCTTGTATATTATTTTTCAGAACGGCCGCTTTTACCGAATCTGCATGTTGTCAGGAAATAACCTTGTCAAAGACAACAATTTTTATTAAACGAATTCCAAAAATTGGTTTTTTCGCTCCTGACAAAGATTTTGAAGTCGTTATGACAAAAGGTATCTTTCATAAGAATGAAATTCTTTAAGGTTGAAAGCACTCGAGATATAGACGATATCATATACGAAATTGTGTAAAATATTTCATTCTCTACCTCCAGAAACAATATCGAAGACGAAAACTTTAATGTCGTCTAAGTTCCTAAGCTATTCCTCGAACAACAATCAACATAATCATAGCGCATTTCACAGTGCATTGTTATTGGTACTCCTTTGGTTTTGTATTAGTCAGTCGGGCGCCCAATTTATATAATATGCATTGAAATGCGCACTTTATTGATAATAAAAAATAAAGATTTACAATAACATTACTCCATAAAATGCTTTGAGAATTTTCCAATGGATGTATGAGGAACACTCAGGAACTTTAGCACCATTCAAATTTTCGTTGATATGTATTTTTTCCGGATATGGCATACTTTGCATTTTTTTAATCAAAACGACACTCAAATTCTACAGGAAACCTTTTCTGAAGTGAAGAAATATAATTTTTGAGGAAGACATTAAAAAACTTTTAACGTAATTTTGGGCACAGCAACATGCAGATTGGTTAAAAGGTGTCCTCTATGAATAAGATTATGCAAAAGAAAACAAACAGTATCAAAACACGAGCTGATGCAAAGATATATTTATTAGAACCTGGACCAATACTTTTAATCGTATTAGAAGTAATGTGTGCATCTGTGACATACATGACGTTGCGTGGACTCACTGAAACAGTTGGTACTGTGAAGGCATCATATTCGATTGATGAACGAAGCACGTCGGATCCTTCATATCAAATATCCTACCTTTGACATTCCTGTAGTCTATAAAAATCGGCACTTTGTAAGCTGAATGCGGAACGTATAACTATGTAAGAAGAAGCAAACAAATGATGCTTAGTAATGAGCAAAGTAGATTAGGTTTCGGGTTTTTTTGTTGTATTGTTGTGTGGTTTTGGCGGAGCTACAAACTAAGAGAGAAGCAAAAATCGTTAAAACATCATGCATCAAGTTGCAGAGCTTCCTACTTCTTTTCGGGTATTTTTTGAAGTGATTGAGAATTGTGGGTTGGGAGAGATAGGGGTTGAATGGTTGTAAATTGTTGTATCTCTGATGTTAGTGAAAGATCTTATATTGCTGAGAAGCTGCTGATGCCGATATTACTACGCATCTGTTATATATGTTAATTACCTGGAAGTATGATTTTATTTTATACACTTTGATATACAGAGATTTAAGATATTTCGCA
This sequence comes from Acanthoscelides obtectus, assembly GCA_963669975.1. Taxonomy (NCBI): domain Eukaryota; kingdom Metazoa; phylum Arthropoda; class Insecta; order Coleoptera; family Chrysomelidae; genus Acanthoscelides; species Acanthoscelides obtectus. Next base: position 24,295,241 of record CAVLJG010000010.1, on the reverse strand, counting down.
CTTAAGTGAACATACCTTGAAAGCATTGAAACTATAGATTCAATCTACTCGACTCCATTTTTCTTTCAATCAATAAGTGATAGCGTACTAACGCCTTATGTGTAATAAATTCCAGAACCGAATTCCGTTGTCTTTTGTGAAATTTGTCAAATGAAACTCGGTGTAACTTAAGACATACATATTTTACACAAAAAATGAGAATAAACGACATAAATAAGCAGAAAAAGATGCTTTGTACCTCACCTTTTCGAATATATTTTTCAAGATGTTAGTTCTATACAGGGTGTTTCAGTTTATTGTTGCATAACTTTAAGATTCGATAGAACTTTTAAAATTAGTGCATAAAGCCTATATAAATATGGGTCGAAAACTGCGTGGCTTCCGAAATACAGGGTGTTTAAATTTACTTTCTAAAATAGTTTTTTATTAAATATTTCAAATAATATTTGATGTATAACAGTGAAAATTGGTATACAAGGGTTTTTTGGTACGACAAAACGAACCATGGGCATAGTTTTACTGTAGCCGCTAGAGGGCGCTCTCTACTGTACCTGTAGTGTATTAAAATGACCGAAAAATTTTTCTTACTGCAGTTTTTTGCTTTTTGAATAAAAAAACGAATTCTTCGCACTTTTCAATATAAAAAAGCTTTCTTGTGAATTTTCGTTATAGATAGCCGTTTTTGAGATATTTCGATTTTTAAGGTAAGATGCATTTTTAATTATTCATGACAAAATAACGTTAAAAAGTCAGTATCTCGATAATTTTTAGAAGTAGGCTGTGCCTGCAAATATTTTTGAAATTGAATGCAGAATAAGGTTAAACGTCAATTAGTTGACAGTTAGTTTTGTGGTTGTGAATGCATGAAATTTAGCTTCTTTTACCTGTTTTTTTTTTGTAAGTTTTATAAAAATGCCATTTTTATTCTCCAATCAAGAGTTAGCGGATATTCATTTTGTGTATGGCTTTGTAAATGGAAACGCAGCAGAAGCAGCCAGAGAATACGCACGAAGATTTCCAAACAGACGACATCCAACTCGCTCAGTATTTGTAAGAGTGCATCGCCAAGTAATTGAAAATGGTTTCGGAAATCTCCAAAGGGATCAAAACATAAATGTTCGTCAGCGCAGATTTACCCGTATGATGCTACGTGAGTTTGATAGAGATCCGACCACAAGTGGTAGGAGAGTTTCTGGTGCCTTGGGAATTTCAGCAAGCCATGTTCACCGTGTTCTTAGAAATGACCACAGACCATTTGCAACCTGTGCAAGGACTACAGCCAGGGGACGGAGAACGAAGAGTCACATTTTGTCAGTGGATTCTTGATAGAACTGATAATAATAGGGAGTTTTTAAGTAACGTTTTATGGACCGATGAGTCATGCTTCACTAGACGTGGAGTGGTAAATTTTCATAATCAACAAATTTGGTCGCATGAAAATCTGCATGCAGTTCGGGAAAGAAATTTTCAGCATGAATTTAGTGTGAACGTGTGGATTGGTATCTACCGTAATCGACTATTTGGACCTTACATTTTGCCTGCAAGGTTAAATGCTGCGACCTTCTTGGAATTTTTAAAGGCTGAACATGCAAATATGTGGGATGATGTTATGTTAGATTTAAGAAGATTAGCCTGGTTCCAGCTAGAAACTGGCTGGACGAAAATTATCCAGAAAGATGGATCGGCCGTGGAGGACCAGTCGCCTGGCCTCCACGATTCCCTGACCTAAATCGATTAGATTTGTGTGTGTGGGGATTTCTCAAAGAAAAAGTGTACCAGACTCCCGTAACCACAAGAGATATGCTAATAGACAGAATCAGGAATGCATGTGATGAAATAAGGCCTTATTTGAATAATGCTATACCACGTTCGATCATTCGTAGATGTGAATTGTGTATTGAAGAATTGGGTTTACATTTCGAGCAACTACTTTAGATTTCGTATGTTTGTCCTAACTATCCAATAGCATTTTAGTTGTAAATAATTAATTTAATTTGTTAAAAATAATATTGGAAAATTAAACAAATTAATATTCTGTTTTTTGTGTTTATTTGGACTTAGGAATTATTGCTGTGTTTAAAAACACAATCTAAACGATCATCTTAATTACTTGTAATGCCCAAATCGAAAATGTAAAAAAAAAATATTATTTTCCCATAAATAATTTAAAATGCATCGAACCTTAAAAATCGAAATATCTCAAAAACGGCTAACTATAACGAAAACTCACGGGAGAGCTTTTTTATGCAGAAAAGTGCGAAGAATCAGTTTTTTATTCAAAAAGCAAAAAATTGCACAAAGAAAAAATTTTCGGTCATTTTAATACACTACAGGTACAGTAGAGAGCGCCCTCTAGCGGCTACAATAAAACTATGTCGTACCAAAAATCCCTTGTATACGAATTTTCACTATTATAAATCAAATATTGTTCTAAATATTTAAAAAAAACTATTTTAGAAAGTAAATTTAAACACCCTGTATTTCGCAAGCCACGCATTTTTCGACCCATGTTTATATAGACTTTGTGCATTAATTTTAAAAGTTCTATCGAATATTAATGTTATGCAACAATAAACTGAAACAGCCTGTATATGCAACCTATTTTTGGAACTGGATACAGGCTATCTGATAGAAGAGAATGGGTTGGCTAATAAAACAGTACAACATCAATGACAGGTACGGTATAGAATTTATTTAATTTATTAGACACATTATATACACAGACGTAATTACCGTATATCTCATAGATGTCAATTGATGCCATGACTTGGCATACCTACATAGAGCATCAGATAACTGTAGACACCGGCAGAATAAGAGCAATTTTGGTCAAGCTGTCATTACCTATTTTGCCACGTTTTTGCACATTTGGTCATATTCTGCGCTGTTCGAATTGCATTTCCAGCCTTTCATTATCTATGAGCTACACGGTATGTCAAAAAAAGGTCAAGACCACTGAGATCCGACTCAGAACTGTCGATTAAACCCGCGCTGGTTCGTCTTTTGGAAAGGTCGAGGTAAAGGTTTGGCGAGCACATCTCTCTGAGGTCTCTGAGCTTCTTCTGGTTCAGGATGAGCGGCAATCCATTCCAGCGCCCTTTGTATCGCTGGTGGAATAGGAGGTGGAGTCGGAAGATGTTCTCCCTGAGGTTGGAAGCCTCCTTCGTTGGCTATGTAGTTCATTGAGATTGGAGTGCCGTCAGGGGCTTGGTACTGGAAGGAACCCTGTACTTCGGCCGCCTCGTTTTCACTACCTGCGTTTTTGATCTGACCTTGCTCTTGGGCTACTATGCCATTGCCTGTCTCCAAACTGGAAATAAAGGAAATAAATGGTTGTTTGAAATATATTTTAGGGGTTTCTCTTGATTGAAAATTTCTTCAATTCTGCAAAGTTTGTCGATATTGTCATAGCGACTGCACTAATGAAATTCTATTCAGAGTTTATGATTGTGTGATCAACAACTGGTGCCCAAACTGTCACCGGTAGACTCAGTCAGCCAGTGGGGTCAGCGGTCGATGCTTGGAACAATACTTTTTATTTCATATACAGTGCTTTTCTTTAGTGCCCCCTCCCCTTTGATGTTTTGAACGGATCAATTCAAAAAATTAAAACATCTTGGAAAAAAAATTATATGAAAACGGGGGTCTGTGGCATATCATTTTGAAGCTCCTGACGAGTACTTTATAACACTTGAATATAACGTTATATACCTATATACTTTTACCTACTACAAAATGGTGGTACATTTAATAATCACCTGAATACATTGACATTTAACTTGATAATTAGAATAGATACGTTGAGTCCAGTTTAGAAGATACTGGAAATTGTTGCCTTGAAATTCTTGACACAATAACAGCCGGTCCGTAATTTCGCGTCGAACATTTTCAAACATAGTAACATCGATATTTCTACAAATATTTGCTATTCTCAGCCGTATATCCAATATTCAAGCAGGTTCAGCTTAGCCCCAAAGAAAAAAGTCTAAAGGTGTCAAATCTGGCGAGCGAGCTGGCCATTCGACAGGACCTCGACGGCTAATCCAACGACTGGTAAAATTGTTATCTAAATAATTCCTAACTTGTCTGTAGCAGTGTGGTGGAGCACCATCTTGCTGAAATACAATATCAGTATCGAATTTGATAGGATTCGCTTCGACGATTTCGGTGATTAGAGGGTCAATAGTATTTTTCAGCATATCCAAATACAGTTCCCCGGTTAAAGTTTGTTGGATGAGTAGAGGCTCCACAATATAATTTCCCAATATCCCAGCCCAAACGTTAATTTTTTGTGAATATCGAGTATGAGTTTCCTGGAAGACGTGAGGATTGGTGTCACTCCAATAAAGACAATTTTGTCTATGCACATTACCGTTAAGAAAAAATGTACATTCACCACTAAAACAAATATTTTGGATATGGGTAGGACGCCGTGCGATGGTTTCCATCATAGTCTCGCAGAGTTCTGTTCTTCGATCAGGGTCATCTTCAGTTAGCTGATGTACCATTTGAACTTTGTATGGGTGTCACTTATACTTTTTTAAAAGTCTCCATACAGGAGAAGGACAAACCTCACATACATTCGTGATGGAGTAAGTAGACTGTTGGGGATTGGCTATGATCTAAGCAACTATTTGAACTTGAACTTCCGGGATGGTCGGATGACTGGGGGCTTTTTGTCTACACTACCAGTAGCTATAAACTTAGATACAAGTTCCCTCAAATGTTTTCCACAGATAGGACGATTCGGGTCACGATCATTAAACATCCTTCCGGGCCCGTGAATGTTACGCGTCGCACCATAAATAAAAATCGCTTCGATTTTTTCTTTGAATGGACGAGAATTGACCATTTTGAAAATAGTTCAAACAGTATCGAGTACTAAAACCGAAAACTAAGTGAGAGTATTTTAACTGTACAATGATGTTTGTTTTCGTACTGATATTCTTGTCACTGTCAACAAAAAATAACAAAACAAGTTTTTATCGCTGTTGCTGTCGACACGGCAGCGAACTACAAATATTTGTAGAGATATGCATGTTAGTGGGTTTGAGTTCAAGTAATTATTAAATATACCACCATTTTGCAGCACGCAAGGGTATCGACTTTATATTCTAGGGTTATAAAGTACTCATCAGGAGCTTCGAAATGATCTGCCACAAGAATTGATCCGTTCAAAAAATCAAAGGGGAGGGGGACTTTAAAGAAAAGAACTGTATAAATACCACTCACGACCAGCTTCAAAATGAGGAATACCTTGCATATTCAAATGACTTATCTTTATTTGTATCGTCTGCAAGTACAAATATACTATCGAATGAATGTTGGGAAGCTTTAAATTTGATTAGTCGCTTTTTTCACTCTCATGTCTTGTAACCACAATGAAACATATATAGTTAAGTTACAATGAAGACAGAGTCAAAGCTCAGATTTGGCTGTTAGCTATTATGGGAAAATGATGGACAACATTTAAAGTGTAAAATTTCTGGGTTTATTATTTGATCAGCACCTACACTGGAATAGACATTGCAATAATTTAATGAAAAAATTGAGCTTGTCGACTTTTTCGATTCGAATATTGGGAACTTCATTTCAGACACCTACTCACGCGCTGAAGCTTCGTCAATTGTCATTTGTTCCTTTGTTTCTACTAATATGTAATGTTTGTCATTATTCCTGCACATTTATTGTCAAAGGGAAATAAAAGAACTATTAGCCGGGATGTCATGAACCAAGAAATTGAATGAATACTAAGTGACATATAAATCCGAACACCCAGTTTAAATGGCTTTATTTTAATAAAATTTTGTATAAGTACTTAATGAAGCATAATAAGTAAATGATAAAAATTTCAAAATGATTGCACTGCCTTAAAGCCCTTTGACCTTTAATAATGTGTGGATGCATCCTGATGTGCTACGCATTCTCTAACGCGCCTAGGCATGCTTCTGATCAGGTGGTCAATGTCCTCCTGTGGTATCTCATTCCAGGCAACCACCAACTCCTCTCGAAGTGCTTCTAGAGTCTGAGGAGGACGTTGCAAATTAAGCAATCTCCTACCCATCATATCCCACACGTGCTCAATTGGGGATAAGTCGGGAGATCTTGGTGGCCATGGTAACAATGTGACATCATTATGTTGAAAAAAGTCCATTGTGACTCTTGCAACATGTGCAAGGGCAGAGCTGGAATGCCGAGGTACCAAAACTGCTCTACAGAAATTGAAGCTAAGAGTGTTGAGCACCATGCAAGAACATTCAAAGCTAAATTTGTATGTTACTGAAAATATGTGTTACAGAATAAGAACTCTGGAAGGACCATCTGACGGAACGAGAATACTGCTGCATCGTGGACGAGAGCTCTGAGGAGCAAAGTCCGTTAGCAAATCCTTGGAAGAAGGCCAGACCCCCGTCTGCCCTTTAATATCGCGTATTTGGGACTGCCTGTCCACAGTGTCGCAGATTAGTCGATGATGCGAATTGTAGTAGCTTGAATCTTACGGAGAATCTGGAGGTTAGATTGCGAGAAACAATTTCCGGTTGTAAGCAAGTTACCCATCGCGTTCACAGCATCTGGTGCGATTAACGAGTCATCTTGGCGCCAGGTGACAGATTTCCAATTTAATTTCAAAATAAGACGAACAGATTCCTAGCAAAACCCGAGCACCTTTCAAAACCAGAGGGGCATTTGTGTGCTTACTATTGATATAGTAGATATTTTCTCTACACAAAGATGCATTCGATCCTCACGCTGACATCGTGGGGTCAAGAGGAAGTCCAATCAATTAGGGCGAATATCGTACGACTTGAGGGAAGCTTTGAATTTAAATATAATGTTCTGTTGTTACGGAGGCTCAAGTGCCGCTTCGTGTTACAGACCTTTCAAGATTCATTAATCTATAGTGTATTTACCCCCAAGATAGAATGGATGCGTGATTGCCAAAAGCAAGGACGGCGTTCAGGGCCGCATTCAGGGCTGCCTCCGAATGATGGACTACCACCGACGTGTTGTAAAACAAAGATGACAGTATTTAACAGAAACAGAAACTTAACAAATTACTCAAATACACTTAACAACAACAACAACAACAACAACCAAGCAAGGTGAATTCGAAAACACGAGCACGCAGTGATACACGCGAGGGTCGGTGGCCTGAATGCAACTCTGCCTGCCCTGCCCCTGCCCCGCGCATTATTCCACTTGAAATTTAATGGCGAATGGACCAATAAGAGGCGTTGTCCCCACCTGTTACCGAGACATCACGCGCTAACTGTTATTATTTACATCTCATCTTGAATTTGGATTCAGTTTAGATATGATGGTGACATCTAGAAAGAAACCTACACCTAATCGACCTTTTATGCATAAGCTTCGTAACTCATAACCTTCTCAACCTACGTGATAAAGCGCTATTATCAGTGAATGCAGAAAAATAACAACACTAACCTCCACTGATACGATCCATCTGCATTAACCCCTTCATTCTCGTACCTCACTATCGGAATCGGCTCACCTTGCTGTTGCGTCAAGGATACCGTCGCCAAGGCAGACAAGACAATAACCTGCAAATCAAAACAAGATTTACATACAACCATTTACTACAATTTATAAATTATACGCTAGCGCGTAAGCTTGAATGAACTGGAGCGATACCGTTCTGTGTGGTACTGTTATAATTTTATATACGAGTTCTCCATTCAATGTCAAACCATGAATGAAGAACAACTGGGCGTGCATAGTAGCTAAGAAATTCATAGATGTGGATGCAAGCAGGCTGCCATGCTGCAAGTTTCTCAGGTTTTGCTAATGCGTGGCAACCAATTACAGTTCTTCTAACGGGTGATTTTTTAAGAGGTATAGGATTTGATTTTCAAAAAAAAAACACAAAAAATTTGAAAAAACGATGAAATCTTTATTTAAGTCGATAGAACGGTCGATATAATTTAATGTTTAAAGATTATTTCATGTAAATGTTGGCCGCGGCTCCGCTTTAGATGGTCCATGCGCAAGGTCCAATTTTGGCACACTCTTTCCAACATATCGGCCGGTATCTCACGAATAAATGCTTCAATATTGGCTTTCAGTGCGCCAATCGTTGCTGGTTTATCCCTGTAAACATTAGCCTTAACATGGCCCCACAAGAAATAGTCCAGCGACGTTAAATCACACGATCTAGGTGGCCAATTGACGGGCCCCAAACGTGAGATAAACTGTTCACCGAACTCGCCTCTCAATAGGGCCATTGTTTCGTGTGCGGTGTGGCATGTGGCACCGTCTTGTTGAAACCAGATGTCAGCCAAGTCCAGATCTTCCATTTTGGGCAAAAAATTCACAGTTCCGTTCCGGCCCTTGTCGTCTTTGAAGAAGTACGGCCCGATGATTCCACCGGCCCATAATCCACAACAAACAGTGATTTTTTCGGGATGCATTGGTAGCTCTTGCAATGCTTCTGGCTGGTCTTCACTCCAGATGCGGCAATTTTGCTCGTTAACGTACCCATTCAACCAGAAATGAGCTTCGTCGCTGAACACAATTATTCGATAAAAATGTGGATCCTCCTCCAACTTTGCCAGCGCCCATTCACCAAATTGGAAACGTTGTGGGAGGTACTGTGGCTTCAATTCTTGCACCAGCTGTATCTTATAAGGTTTTACACCCAAATCCTGTCGCAACATTTTCCACGTAGTGGAGTAACAGAGGCCCAATTGCTGCGAACGGCGGCGAATCGACATTTCACGGTCATCACTAACACTGGCGGATACAGCCGCAATATTTTCTTCAGTCCTCACTCTACGTCTGCATGTTGGTGGTTTAATGTCCAGTAATGTAAACTTGGTTCGAAATTTGGTCACAAGCTTCCGAATAGCTCCCTCAGTAGGCCGACCAAATTGCCCATAAATTGGAAGCAGTGCTCGATGCACTCTCTTAACCGAGCATGAATTTTGATAGTAAAACTCAATAATTTGCAAGCGTTGTTTGTTCGTAAGTCGATTCATGGTTAAATTATAGACCAAACTAAACAAGTTTGACAATGATACAAGACTCGATTCACGCGTCAGCTGTCAAAAACAGTGTTGCCAAAAAGATACTAGCAAAAAAATCACCCATTACATACTCGGTCAGCCTTTTGCGTCGCCAAATCTTGGATGCTTCATTTAAACGACAGCAAACATCAAAATGATCCAATTTTTCGATATGTCTCAAATATCTAATTCCCAGTCTTTTGACAAAAATGTTATTGAATAAAGTTGATGTAGATAACAGAGATAAACCAATCATCAAAACACTAACTATTCGTCATTATTCGTCAGAACGGTCCGGTGGACCTTTGCTTTTAGTTAAAAGTCTCGTCGGGCTGTTAGTCTGTCAGGCCTGGTTACTCAGATATCAAACATGTTTAAGGGGAAAAGAGAAAGAAGGAAAGAAAGGAAAGAAGAAATAGAGCAAAGAGAAAATAGCTTAAGCATTATTGCTTTGACTACTCGAAAAGCTAATTGTGATCGGTTTTGTATACTGAAATAATTTTGGCTGGTCTGAATTTACAATTTAATTTTGATCACAGTGCGAGGCGCGGCCTGGAATGTTTGCGAACTTTCACGACTGTATAGTCTACTGAATCACGCGACAGAGGGTTTCTGTGCGATTCCGCTTGATTATAACGCCGCTGCGAATGTTGTTTTATGTAATTCGTTAGATATGGGATATCAAGATCTCTGTGAATGGTCCCATTTGACACGTACGAAGGGGCGTTAGTGATTGTGCGTAGGGTTCTGTTTTACAGGACTTGCAGTCTCTGGAGGTGCGTCTTGGCAAGAAAACACCAAGCCGCGCATGCGTAGATGATTGCGGTTCTTATGACCATTTTGTACAACCGAATCTTGTTGATCAAACTTAATTTTGAATTGATAAAGCTGCCGAAAGATAATTTGGAATTTTGTTTTCAAAATATCAGTATGTTTCTGCCAGGTCAACCCCTTGTCAATGATGACTCCAAGATACCTGACAGATTGCTCCCATGGTATGCGAGTTCGATTCACTGATATCTCTGAGGAGGTACCGCGAGGTTTTTTAGTACAATAGATTGCCTGCGTTTTCGAAGTATTAATTTTGATCATTCCACTCCATTACTTCCTCCTCCACCGCACTCTGCAGCCTGTCGTGAACCAAGTTACCAGAACAAGACTGGGCTAGCAATGCAGTGTCGTCAGCATAGAGATAGACTTCACAGTTGCTGGGGCAAATGACGTCATGTAGATAAATTGAATGAAGGATTGGCCCTAAGACCGAACCCTCAGGAACACCGGCTCTTACGGGCCGTGTTGTTGATAAAACATTGTTAATTTTGATCCGAAACCTCCTTCCTTCTAGAAAAGATTTTAACAGTTTTAGTAGCCAAAATGGAAAACCCTTTTGGATGAGCTCATACAAGAGGCCCATGTGCCACACCTTGTCAAATGCCTTTGATGCATCTAAAAGCAAGATACCAGTACTTTTGTTCTGGGTGAACCCCCTAGTTACTTGCTCCACCAGTCTAAATGCCTGTAGCTCCGTACTATGCTCAGATCGAAAGCCGAATTGCACGTCAGCAATCACATGGTGATCTGACGAGAAATCCTCAAGGTGACGATGAATCACCTTTTCAGCGAGCTTAGAAGGAGTTGACAGCAAACTAATGGGACGGTAATCCTGGGGGAATATCAAACCTGCGTACTTTGAGATCATGATGACTTCGGCGACTTTCCACGCCTTAGGAAAGTAACGAGTTCTGATCATTGCATTGATTATTGCCACCAGTTAACCCAAAGCCTTGAGCGAAAGCAACTTCAGTCCTTTGTTGGTGATTTGATCCTCTCCAGGTGCTTTACGCACCTTTAGGCCCTTAATGTGGCCTTGGAGCTCTGCTAGTGTGCAACACGGAATCTCAGACGATTCCGTTGATGTGCTATGCTGAGATTCATCTGAAGAGCCTTCCGTAGAAGGATCTTTTGAAAAATAGTCACCGATGTTAGCACCGATGTTGGTATCGCCATTTGCTCTGAAATTTCTCTTGACAGATCTTGCAATTTGTAGTTCCTCGTCAAGATCATTATCCAGATGATAATTGGGAGAAAACTGCCTTTCCATGACGTCAGCAAAAACTTCCACTTTATCCTCAGTCCTGAAAACTATGCCTTCAAAACCATGAATATGTGGTAGTTGTTCTTGCCTTCCGTTTCTGAGCGATTTTGCTACTTTCCAGAGAGGAATACTTGATTCAAGCATCCCCGCCAGAAAGCCGCTCCACTGCTCATTGCGGAATTCATGGAGTGCATTTCTCACTTCATGGACGAGATTCGTCGCTCTACGAATGTCATCAGGATGAATCGAAACATTACAACACTTGTAACTGTATTTATGTTTTTCAAATCAAGCCAGCAACGAATGAAGCGTCGTTGACGGCAGATGTAGGTAGGCTTCGATTAAGCCCAGTTCAGGAACATCTGTCTGGTTCGAGCCAACATGCAGCACATTTGCTTCGATATAATGTTAATAATAGTAACCTTGGATTTATTAGGGCAAAATTTAGCTAATGGCTACTCTTACATTTAAACCTGTTAAAAGAGTAGACTATACAGGAATTTATAAATCAAACCGTGAAACTAGCCTATATCACTCTGTTAGTAGCAGAAGCAATAATAGTATTGTGTATTTTTATATCTCATTATTCACCTGATTATATAATGTCGTTATGTGACAAAGATAGTTGGAATAGTGTTGAAATGGTGACGAGGTATACTTAAATTTTCCCCGCGTCTTGAATTTCGAGAGTTTATGTTTCTGCTAAGCACAAGTTTTTCAAATAAGTAAGATGGTGCGGAAGTCGCTATTAATTTATGTACCAAAAGAGAGGTAGTGGTGTAATTTTATAGTTTTTTCCAAATTCAGCCAACCAATGTTTTTCAACTTTGTTGATATATGATCATATTTTCTTAGTCCATAAATGAATCGATAGCAAGGACTCTGCACTTACTGTTGACATATCTTTGTCCAATTGTCCAGGCATCTGAAATATAAGATGTCACAGTGTAATGTATTGTGAGCATGCCTAATGATTCGGATAAGATTTCTTAACATCAGTACTAAGAACGTGGTTGTTCGCATATAAAATTTTTATAGTGCTTTGTATAATACTGCTAATATGATTATGGAATCTCAAGTTATTATCTAACGTTCGACCCAGAAATTTCAACTTATCTGTTGGAAAGGTCGCATGATGTATCAAGTGAAAAGTGTGATTTTCTTCCCATGCTTAAGTTCACTTCTCATTTCGATGGCTCATTGTTCATTTATATGGATATCAAAAAGTGCTCAAAATGGGCAGAATATATATTGTTGACGATGTATGAGCTACGCCGTATCCTTAGCGTTTCTTATAGTAAATAAAATTGTCCCAGAAAACGTGGTTAGAAATTAGTCGGCTGTCACCAAGTGTCATTACTTGACCCTGTAATAATTTTGGCGTTCTAGAAATAAAGTTTTACAGTATTCCATAGTATCTGTCAAATACATTCCATTACTCTGTACGGTACTACCATCGACTAGTATTACATTACCAAACGCACCCCTGCAATTCGCGAATATTATGTTAGGTAGTAAACAAAGTACAGATTATAGACGACATTCTCCAAAGAAGTGTGGATACATGGATTAAGAAAGAATCTCAGACGAATTAGAGTGTGTTTGACCCCAAATGCAACAGCTCTACCATAAATAGTTGGGCATTCTATGCTATGTCAGTGATATTTTAATAAAAGATGTGAAATGATTTCATGCACTACAGTTCTGTCGTTTGCTGGATATGCTCATTGACATTAAATTAATATTGATCGTGGTCGGTAACGGAGTATTTTTTGGCAGAGATAAATGTTGATGATATGAGACACGTATTATCCACTATTTTTGAACAATCCACTCTTTCAAAAACCAAAACCTCCGCACATTGTACTTCACAGTTCACTCCTTCCACAAAACAACCCTTGATTATTTTCCACAGTCACCGTTGTATCAACCTACCGTGTTCATCATTGTGACGATTTTGAAACAAACTAACCCTGTGCCAAATTGCTCACATTATATTTAACCGGCCATCCCTACTCACGTCAAACATTGTTCTTCTTCGCAGATGCTCGTAAGATTGACAATAAAAATTACACTCATGAACACATGAACTTTACGTGCTTGGTGATGAAACTGGGATCGATTCAGAAGAAGAGACATAGTCATTGCAATAGTCTGGTTAACCTAGATACTACATTATAAATAACATTAAATCTCAATGAGAACGAAAACATAGCCAAATCCTCCAGAATACCTATATAAAAATACAATAATGAGAATTTGATATACAGAGATATAATAACTTATACAGGGTGTTTCAGAACTAGGGGATCAAACACTTCTAGGGATTCTTCAGTGTAAGAGTAGGAAACATTTGAGTATAGGGACCCATATCCGGAAAAGTGTCACTACGGCACTACGGCCCTAAGACGTATAGCTAATCCTACTTTGAGTCGAAAGGTTTGTATTACTTTTTTTGTTCAAACTGAAGATAGCGCGCTATGTAGTGTATCTTAGCGTCCAAAAATACATCTCAGATTAAATGAGATACCGTAGCGTCATCTAAGAGATTTTGTCATAGCTATGTTTCTCATCTAACTAGAAATTAATCTACCTTGAGAAGGTTAGTGTCTAACTAAAAGGGCTAATGGCACCAGAACAGAAACTCTTTTTTGAGAAGGAATGGTCACACTTAGCTATACGTTACTGTTCTAAGTTAACTCCTATAACGACTAATATTAGAACAATATTTATCACCTTTTCCTAGGCGGTCTGTTTCCTTTATTGATGACGAAAAGCACAAGATTGTAACCTCGAAAAGCCACCAAACATACGCCGTATCGTTTGACACAAGTGGATCTTGCATCTTTCCATCCTAATTCGAAAGGTCACTCCACTGAAATAGCTTAAGGCGAGTCGTCTGAAGGTTAAAATTTTTTGCTATATGTCAAGTACCCTGCTACTTAACTTGATCTCTGGACGCAATGGAGGGTCGAGTAATGAGAAAGTATAGGCTGGCTGCCAGTAGAGATAAAATATTACTGTGAACTGATTACCATAGAGAACTGGGAAAAACAAGTGTAGATATGATGATAAGGCTTAACAGACGTCAGATGCATTCGTTGAATGGGCTCTCAATATTGACCAATCTTTTGGTTGCCATTATTACTGACAACTACTGACTGAGATACGTGTGTCAAACCTTTCGGTTTCCTATCAATAAGCTATTTCCTTATTCTGCTGCGTATGCGACATTTTCGGGCTGTACTGAGGCTACGGATGGATTTTTGTTTGTGGAACTAAAGTATCCTAGTAACACGTGAAGATCAACTTTCTATAAAAAGTAATTCAGAAGCTTCGCGGTATACATCTAAATTTCTAGACAGGATACTAACAAAATACCTACTACTACTAATTTGATAGCACACAAAACTGACATACTAGCATTCTGAATCCTAACACACTATACAAGAGTGTTACAACAGTACTCATGTATAAATTTCATCAACTCAAATATTGGCTTGTTAACCTGACCTGCTCGAAAAATGGGTAGGCCGAACCCTTTTGACAAGCACCATATGTAACTCTGACCTCTACCTTAGTTTTGTTGGTACCTACAAGATATAAAATTTATAAATACCTGATACAAAAATGGCAGCACTATACAGGGTGTTTCAGTTTATTGTTGCATAACTTTAAGATTCGATAGAACTTTTAAATTTAATTCATAAAGTCTATATAAACATGGGTCGAAAAATGCGTGGCTTCCGAAATACAGAGTGTTTAAATTTACTTTCTAAAATAGTTTTTTAAATATTTCGAACAATATTTGATGTATAACAGTATAAATTGGTATACAAGGGTTTTTTGGAACGATAAATCGAACCATATTTTTACTGTAGCCGCTAGAAGGCGCTCTTTACTGTACCTGTAGTGTATTAATATGACCGAAAATTTTTTCTTAGTGCAATTTTTTACTTTTTGAATGAAAAAAATTATTCTTCGCACTTTTCAACATAAAAAATCTCTCCTGTGAGTTTTCGTTATATAGTTAGCCGTTTTTGAGATATTTCGATTGTTAAGGTTCGATGCATTTTTAATTATTTATGGGAAAATAATATTTTTTTATACATTTTCGATTTGGACATTACAAGTAATTAAGATTGTGTTTTTAAACACAGCAATAATTCCTAACTCCAAATAAACATAAAAAAAAGAATATTAATTTGTTTAATTCTCCAATATTATTTTTAACAAATTAAATTAATTATTTACAACTAAAATGCTATTGGATAGTTAGGACAAACATACAAAATCTAAAGTAGTTGCTCGAAATATAAACCCAATTGTTCAATACACAATTCACATCTACGAATGATGGAACGTGGTATAGCATTATTCAAATAAGGCCTTATTTCATCACATGCATTCCTGATTCTGTCTATTAGCATTTCTCTTGTGGTTACACTTTTTCTTTTAGAAATCCCCACACAAAGAAATCTAATGCATTTAGGTCAGGGGATCGTGGAGGCCAGGCGACTGATCCTCCACGGCCGATCCATCTATCTGGATAATTTTTGTCCAGCCAGTTTCTAACTATTCTCGAATAATGAGCTGGACAACCATCAAGCTGGAACCAGGCCAATCTTCTTAAATCTAACATAACATCATCCCACATATTTGCATGTTCAGCCTTTAACAATTCCAAGAATGTCGCAGCATTTAACCTTGCAGGCAAAAGGTAGGGTCCAAATAGTCGATTACGGTAGATACCAATCCACACGTTCACACTAAATTCATGCTGAAAATTTCTTTCCCGAACTGCATGCGGATTTTCATGCGACCAAATATGTTGATTATGAAAATTTACCACTCCACGTCTAGTGAAGCATGACTCATCGGTCCATTAAACGTTACTTAAAAACTCCCTATTATTATCAGTTCTATCAAGAATCCACTGACAAAATGTGATTCTTCGTTCTCCGTCCCCTGGCTGTAGTCCTTGCACAGGTTGCAAATGGTAAGGACGTCTATGGTCATTTCTAAGAACACGGTGAACATGGCTTGCTGAAATTCCCAAGGCACCAGCAACTCTCCTAACACTTGTGGTCGGATCTCTATCAAACTCACGCAGAATCATACGGGTAAATCTGCGCTGACGAACATTTATGTTTTGATCCCTTTGGAGATTTCCAAAACCATTTTCAATTATTTGGCGACGCACTCTTACAAATACTGAGCGAGTTGGATGTCGTCTGTTTGGAAATCTTCGTGTGTATTCTCTGGCTGCTTCTGCTGCGTTTCCATCTAAAAAACTCTGGATTGGAGAAAAAAAATGGCATTTTTATAAAACTTACAAAAAAAACAGGTAAAAGAAACTAAATTTCGTGAATTCACAATTGCAAAAAAGCGTTTCTGGTTTTAACGGACAACAAAACTAACTGTCAACTAATTGACGTTTAACCTTATTCTGCTTTCAATTTCAAAAATATTTGCAGGCACAGCCTACTTCTAAAAATTATCGAGATACTGACTTTTTAACGTTATTTTATGATAAATAATTAAAAATGCATCGAACCTTATAAATTGAAATATCTCAAAAACCGCTAACTATAACGAAAATTCACAAGAGAGCTTTTTTATGTTCAAAAGTGCGCAGAATCAGTTTTTTCGTTCAGAAAGCAAAAAATTGGACTAGTTTTTCGGTCATTTTAATATACTACAGGTACAGTAGAGAGCGTCCTCTAGCGGCTACAGTAAAACTATGCCCATGGTTCGTTTCGTGGTACCAAAAAACCCTTGTATACCAATTTTCACTGTTATACATCAAATATTGTTCGAAATATTTAAAAACAACTATTTTAGAAAGTAAATCCAATCACCCTGTATTTCGGAAGCCACGCATTTTTTGACCTATTTTTATATAGACTTTATGCATTAATTTTAAAAGTTCTATCGAATCTTAAAGTTATGCAACAATAAACTGAAACACCCTGTATAATATCCGTAGATACGGTGTAAACGACCATAGAACAGCATTTAGGCACATAACTAAGGTACTCTGTGTCTATCTAGGCGAATTCGAATTGATGAGTCAAGCATGTTTGTCGCTAAAACAGCGTAGGCTTAGTGCCTTGGACTCATTTGTCTACCAATACCGGTGAAAACTTCTACCTTCATTAGGCATGTGCCGGTCTTTGCAAATTAAGTAAGAAGTACAATGTCCTTCCTGAAATCGTCTATCAGCACAATTATCTGCAAACTTTCTGAAAAACCAACACTAAACACACGAATTCAATGAACGACTATGAGAATTTGGGACAAACAAATCATAGACTGGCTGCCCCTTCCCAGACTGAATTCGTTGATCAGAAACGATGAACCGACCATTCTTCAATTGCTCGATTCTCCAAAAAACTGCGTTTTAATTCACATATGCTCAGACTTTCGGTTCAAAGAAATTTTGATGCGAAGCTCAGGCAGATACAACAAATAATTTATGAAGATTGAAAAATGTTGCCAGATTTTGTCTCTCTATCACACGTACCGCAGCTATATTTTCAATCGAGGACATGAGGAACATAGCAACGATGAAAGTTTGCTTGACATTCAAATAATATTGCACAATACCCTACGAAGTTGTATACTCATGGGTAGGCACCTTGTACAAAACCTTGTAATTCAGCTCAGAAGGTGACTCTACTCTGGCTGTCCTGTAATGACTGTACTATTACTTATTAGTGATAGATGTGCAAGCTTTCTTTGAGAATTAGAGGCGCCGCCGCACCGCATTGGCATTTTGGACTGCTACCAGAGAACAGAACATGCTACCATGTCACGCTTCATGTCGGCGGCTCGACCCGTGATTGCGTTGGCGGCGATATGCAGATTTTAGTAGAGCTTTCTGGTAAGATTTTGGGTATAAACTGACTGCTGTTAACTTTCCCTGTTTCGTAAGTTCTAACTTTTTGTAGTGGGCAACACCCCATAGATTACTTTTTGTTTGACAAATCATAATTGCTGTATATATACTAAGTGACATATAAATCCGAACACCCAGATTAAATGGTTTTATTTTAATAAAAGTTGGTGAATGCATTTATCTTACTGTAAATAACAAGTGAACAAATCTTCAGCCTTATCAGTTGGACATTCCTGTTTTTATACTGCTTTTTTTTAATTCACTTGCGCTCTAAAAATGAATATTTCAGCCGCAGTAAAGAATCAACGTCGGCGGATTTTGGTTCTTGACATCCTTTACGATCGGTTACGATGCCTAGGGTACGGAGACCTGTACGATTTCGTCAACTTAGTGAGTCTGATAGGGGCCGTATAGTGGGACTTCGGGAAGCTGGACTTTCTTTTCGGGCAATTGCAGTTAGAGTGCAAAGAAGTGTAGACACTGTGGTTAGGTGTTGTCAGGCATGGCTTCGAGAAGGCCGTACGCAAAGAGCAAGGGGCACTGGACGCCGCCGTAGAACAACAGACCGTGAAGATCGCCGCCTAAGATTATTGGCCTTAAGGGACGGTTTCTCCACTACCAGGTCTATTGCAAATTAATAGTTTGCAGAACACGGAAGACCTATTGGCATGCGAAGTGTTTATCGACGAATGAGAAGTTTTGGCTTGTTTTCATACCGGCCACACTGGGTCCTCCCTTTAACTCGAGAACACCGACGTAATCGCCTTGAGTGGTGCAGACAACGGTCACTCTGGGACCAGGAATGGAACAGTATTGTCTTTAGTGACGTGTCTGGATTTTGTTTAGGCATGCACGATGGTCGTGCCAGGGTTAGAAGGCGACGGGGTGAAAGGAGGAATCCACAGTTTTTTGTTGAAAGACATGTTCATCACACTGTTGGAGTTATGGTTTGGGGTGCTATAGCTTATGGTTCCAGGTCACCTTTAATCTTCATCAGAGGTAACACGAACGCGCAGCGTTATATTCATGAAGTTCTAGAACCCCATCTTTTACCCTATCTTGACACCCTGGCAGATCCAACTTTCCAACAAGAAAATGCCCAACCACATGTTGCAAGAGTCACAATAGACTTCTTTCAACATAATGATGTCACATTGTTACCATGGCCACCAAGATCTCCCGACTTATCCCCAATTGAGCACGTGTGGGATATGATAGGTAGGAGATTGCTCAATTTGCAACGTCCTCCTCAGACGCTAGAAGCACTTCGAGAGGAGTTTGTGGTTGCCTGGAATGAGATACCACAGGAGGACATTGACCACCTGATCAGAAGCATGCCTAGGCGCGTTGGAGAATGCGTAGCACATCAGGGTGCATCCACACATTATTAAAGGTCAAAGGGCTTTAAAACAGTGCAATCATTTTGAAATTTTCATCATTTACTTATTATGCTTCATTAAGTACTTCTACAAAATTTTATTAAAATAAAACCATTTAGACTGGGTGTTCGGATTTATATGTCATTTAGTATAGATGAAATTTTATCCAGCCATTGATTTAAAATTATCCGTCACGTTTTGAGATGTTTTGAGATGCATCCAAGGCGAACATGGACCTAGATCTCTGATTCAAGCCTAGGTGGGAGCCGATCGCCCTAATTTACATTCTATCGACTACACCTTGTACACTGAAAACCAAGATTTTTTGAAGGCTTGAGTTCAATGTGTACGAGAGACAAGTGTTTATAGGCACATATTCAAATTCAAATTCAAGTTCCCTTTATTAGTTCTAAACACTGTATATAAGTATAGAGAGGAACATGTCATAAGTATCACATATAATACTTCCAAAAAGTAAAGTCAAAATAAAAAACAAACTGAAAGAACAACAGACAAACTGATAACATAAAATTTAAAAAGTACATGTGAGTGCCAAGTTAATGGAAGTCCTGACAATTGCATTATTTCAGGTCCTTCAAAAATGCAAGGAACTCATCTATGCTGTAGAAGGTGTTAGATAAGAGCATCCTCTTATGGTGCTTTTTGAAGAGCATAACATTATCTGTTATTCTGGTAAATTATTGTATACTCGTGTACCAGTATATCTAGGCGACTTTTCGTGAATAGCTAAGTTATGCTTACCTAAGCAAAAGTGGTTCTTATTCCTCGTGTTATAATCATGAAAATGTGAGTTTTTTTGGAAAGAGCATTTGTTTTTATGAGTATAGGATAGTAATTTTAGCAAATAAATTGAGGAGACGGTCAAAAGTTGATATTTCTTAAAATAGTCCCTGCAGGACGCCCTGAACGATAAATTGAACATGTTTCTAATGACTCTTTTTTGTGTGATGAAGACTCTGTCGACAGTTGAGGCCTGTCCCCAGACAACAACATTATTGACAGGACCGAGTATATAAACGCATAGTCGACACTAATTAAGGTTTTACGACTTACACAATTTTTTAGACTATTTATGACGAAAGCACCTGTATTTAACTTTTTGCAAACCTTGTGGATATGGGTTTCCCAGTTTAGGTGGCAATCCACCGCTGAGCCTAAAATTTGTAGACCGAGAGAGCTCGATGTTGTGGCCATTAAGGGACAAGTTAACATTACAGGATTGCTCCTTCACAGATCTTATATTCATGGCTACAGTTTTATCGTGATTAATCATTAGACTGCTTAGATTACACCAGTTGGCAAACCCTTGGAGCACTGTATTCACCTTCAGTTGCAATTTTGTTTCTCATACAGCAGAGACTACTGCAGTAGTATCATCCGCATATAACAATATTTCGCCTTCATCGATGTGGTCTGGTAAATCGTTTATGAAAAGCAGAAAGAGCAGGGGTCCAAGAACAGTACTCTGTGGGGTACCGATATCTTGATTATAATAATCGGACACTGATTCACTAACTTTAACAGCAAACCATCCATTTTATTCTTAACAAAGATTTTGTCAACTGTATCAAACGCACGTGTCAAGTCAAATGATATAGTGAGCACAAGTTGCCCTCTGTCCAGTTTATCGGATATGTATTGGATTAGGTCAATGCAGCCCGACTCTGTAGACATACATTTGCGAAATCTATGCTGTCTGCTACTTAGAATATTATACTTGATGATAAATGTACACACGATTTTTTCAATAATTTTAGAGAAGATACTCAGTAATGACACTGGTCGATAATTATCAAATATAGGAAATAAGTTTCTTAATATGTCTAACAGATATCTGATCGAACCCACACAAATTTTTATTCGGGAATGCCATAAAAATTTGCTCAATTTTCTCTATTGTAACGAATTCATAGTAAAAATAGTTTGGAACATGTCTGTTTGGAACTGTACATGCTTCAGAAAGATGCTCGTTGAAATACGAGTTGAGTTTACCTGGTATTACAGATTCAAGACGCTCTCCGAATAATAAAGCCACATGATTGGGGCCAGATACAATACAGCCATCGATAGCTATAGTAATATTTTTGTCTCTAGTAGTTTCTTTGCAACGAGATTTATTGATCATTTACCACGTAGTTTTAATTTTATTTCTTGAATGAGTGATTATGATGAGTGATGTTGATTATGATATGCAGCTTTTTCATTTTTAATTTTTTTACTGATATCTTTTTTACATATACCTTTTTATCATTGTAGTTATTCTTTATCCAATTCAGTCTTCCGAGGTTATTTATTTCTATTATAAGTTCGTCAGAAAAACGCATTTCTTCCTTGCTTTTTTGTTTCTGGAAATCGGGTAAAACATATTTGAAGACAGAAACAGAAAGAGTCGAAAAATCTGTCAAATTCAATATTAACGTTCAGATCGTTAAGACCATCATACCCCCTAAAAAACCTGAAACAGAATTCTTCAATATTTGACTGCTTGAAGGGCCTGATTTGAATTGTATTTACAATTTATTTATGCGACCCGAGTTGTGCTAAATTAACATCAAATTGCTGATCACAGTGATCCGTGAAAGCCAAACCAAAGTTCTGAGCATCTACTAAGCAGGGTTGGTTAGTTAGTACATAGTCAAGCGTAGCAGTAAGCCTTGTCAGTTCATTTATTAAAGATGTCATATTAAAGCTTTCCAACAAATCACTTATCACACTGAATCATCTATTTTTTTGTTTAGCGTTGATATTTAAATCTCCGCATAGTACACCGAAACTAAAATTTGTCGTCGCCTTAGAAAGTAAACTAAGTGACATATAAATCCGGACACCCAGTTTAAATGGTTTTATTTTAATAAAAGTTTTTGAATGTATTTATCTTACTGTAAATAACAAGTGAAAAAAATGTCAGCCTTATCAGTTGGACATTCCGGTTTTTATACTGCTTTTTTTTAATTCACTAACGCTCGAAAAATGAATGTTTCAGCCGCAGTAAAGAACCAACGTTGGCGGATTTTGGTTCTTGACATCCTTTACGATCGGTTACGATGCCTAGAGTACGGAGACCTGTACGATTTCGTCAACCTAGTGAGTTTGATAGGGGCCGTATAGTGGGACTTCGAGAAGCTGGACTTTCTTTTCGGGCAATTGCAGTTAGAGTGCAAAGAAGTGTAGACACTGTGGTTAGGTGCTGTCAGGCATGGCTTCGAGAAGGCCGTACGCAAAGAGCAAGGGGCACTGGACGCCGCCGTAGAACAACAGACCGTGAAGATCGCCGCCTAAGATTATTGGCCTTAAGGGACCGTTTCTCCACTACCAGGTCCATTGCAAATGAATGGTTTGCAGAACACGGAAGACCTATTGGCATGCGAAGTGTTTACCGACGAATGAGAAGTTTTGGCTTGTTTTCATACCGGCCACACTGGGTCCTCCCTTTAACTCGAGAACACCGACGTAATCGCCTTGACTCGTGCAGACAACGGTCACTCTGGGATCAGGAATGGAACAGTATTGTCTTTAGTGACGAGTCTCGATTTTGTTTAGGCAAGCACGATGGTCGTGCCAGGGTTAGAAGGCGACGTGGTGAAAGGAGGAATCCACAGTTTTTTGTTGGAAGACATGTTCATCACACTGTTGGAGTTATGGTTTGGGGTGCTATAGCTTATGGTTCCAGGTCACCTTTAATCTTCATCAGAGGTAACATGAACGCGCAGCGTTATATCCACGAAGTTCTAGAACCCCACCTTTTACCCTATCTTGACACCCTGGCAGATCCAACTTTCCAACAAGATAATGCCCAACCACATGATGTCACATTGTTACCATGTCCACCAAGATCTCCCGACTTATCCCCAATTGAGCGCTTGTGGGATATGAATGGTAGGAGATTGCTCAATTTGCAACGTCCTGACGACATTGACCACCTGATCAGAAGCGTGCCTAGGCGCGTTGGAGAATGCGTAGCACATCAGGGTGCATCCACACATTATTAAAGGTGAAAGGGCTTTAAAGCAGTGCAATCATTTTGAAATTTTTATCATTTACTTATTATGCTTCATTAAGTACTTATACAAAATTTTATTAAAATAAAACCATTTAAACTGGGTGTTCGGATTTATATGTCACTTAGTATATTTGATTGAGGAGATTTATAAAAGGTTCAATATTTCCTGCAGGGGGTCTATATACATTAATCAAACAAAAATGTTGAATTTTAACTGCGGAACATTCAATCACCGATTCCAAAGAGAGCTCGTTGATAATATAGATTGGTCAGACCTCGGAGACGACAGACACATATGTTAGAAAGAGATAGAAGCCTGTTGAATATCGAAGCTTTTTGCCACGTTGCTTAGCAACGCTGAAGCGACAGTCTGCCGCGTTGACAATATGTTACACCAGTTGTATCATTGGTTCGTTTGAGAACACCGCATCTTGTACATTAAAAGGCAAGGTATCCACCTCCATGATCAAAGTTGAGCGATTTTGGTCAGTACCCATCTAGCGCTCGTAGGGCTGGGACGTATTGCTTCAAAATGGCTTCCACGTGCGTACGCGCAGGCAAACATAATTTGTATTACGTAACGTTATTTGTCACATTTTCCACCATCGGTGGAAATCAATGATAATTCTGAAAGAAATTGAATCACTAAGTTGCATCAAAATTGAAATAAATAAATAATTCTAATCAAACTGAAAACAAAACCTTAAATCAAACGTTCTTGAGTTTCACAGTAACTTAACCTATTGTAGAAGCCTTTGCAAAAATTTTCTGTTGTAACAACGCTAGGCAATGTGGTGATGAGGTTGGCTTCTCTTTCTAATATGTGTTGATACACCCTTCTCGCGCTCCTCTTTCGTACACGTTGTACTCAAGCCGTCAGACAAACTTGGTTTTACCTGTATAATATATCAGTTCCCATCAAAGGTCTATGTGTATTGAATTTTAATCCGGTTGTCTGATGAGTCAAACTTTTGGGTCGATTCTGGAATCGGTAATACTATGCAATCTGTCTATGTTATAATCTTGACTAGACTACTAGTACTGGTATGTGGCCGGACATGAAACAGGTCTTATCTAATTTTTCGTAAGCTCAGTACTCTCAGAGCAGTCTTCTAAAAAAATTAATCATGCGTGGTCGGTCTACTTTGTTTTTACCTAAAGCTATGACATGGATAGCCAAGAGTGTCTAATGCCAAACAGAGTAGTCAAATTTTTCCTTTACGTGGGTACATATTACGTTTCGTCACCAATATTATTATGTACCGTACCTACGGGACGGTCGACACTCGTGACATTCCTAATATGTAATGACAGCGAATATGTATGAGAAAATATATATATAGCCAGTTTAATATCATTATAATTTGCTGCACATAGATGATGAGTTTTTGCAATAATTGCCTTGATATGACAAAAGAAGTACCAATTTGCCTGATTTCGCAAGAGTCTGGGTAAAGTAAGGCGCCGTGTCGTACCCTAATTGGCATGATTCTCTGCCCATCAATTTCAGCGATAACAATGGAGCTGGACGTACGTACAAATGTTTACTACTAACAACTAACATGTTGAACAAATTACGCTTCATGTAAGTAATTAAATTGATAGATTCTGAATTATTGAGTAATTTCCAGACGAGCTTTTAGATGTTTTTCAGTTTGTTGATCGATGGAAGTCATAAATGAGGCAAAAGACAAAATGCGTCTGTGATAATTTTGCATGACCTTGAGAATTCAGAATTTGTTGCTACATTTTAAGGCACTATTGTGTACACCTAAAAAGATTGGAGGATGCCACGAAATTGTAGTTTAGCCGTATTCATAAAACAAAGGATATCGTTAAACTTGCAAATTTTGAAGGAAATCCTCCAGATGGTATTTATAATAAATTGAAGTAAATGCTTTTGCTTTTTGAGTATAAGCATATCCTTCAAAGCAGTGGCATAAGTAAAAGGATATTCATAATCTTCACCTTTGGTAAAGGAAGCATATCCTTAAAAAGTTCTGAGTGTGGTCAGTAGCAGACTCAAATTCGTAACGAAGGGTGTTCAAACGATGATGGCGGAAATTGTGGACGTTAGGGATGTTAAAACGTACAAACCTCGTTTACCTTCACTTGGTCGTGACAAAAAGTTATTTCGGTTCGACGAAGCTAATGTACAATGGCTTGCGGGCAGATTTTAAGTTAAGAATGAGGAAACTCGATGAGGATCACTTTCATGTATTCATAAAATGAAGATATGTCTACGCTACCTCGGTGACCCTGGATATCTACAAGGCATTGAACTTGATGTTAGTCAAGCAACGGTATCTCGGACTGTGGATAGAATTGTGAACAGCATAGTTGCACAGTCGAACGAATGGATCAAGTTTCCAACTACCAACCATGAACTGATGGAGGCCAAGCGGATATGGCATGTATAAATTTCCGACAGCAAGCTGTAATTTGATTGTTCACATATAGGAATCCTGAAACCAAATCGCCATGGAGATGAGTATATCAACCGAAAAGGGAGACCTACCTTAAATGTGCAAGCCACTTGTGATGCCAGAGAGATGTTTACAAGTGTTGATGTCAGTTGGCCTGGATCAGTGCATGATTCCAGAATATGGAGAAATTCACAGACCAGATGACATCTAGTAAATAAAGCTATTCGGCGATGACGGTTATGGTATTGAGCCATGCCTTATGACTCCCTTCAGAAATCCTACTCCAGGTGCAGAAATAAATTATAATAAGCTTTTAAAACAAGAAAGAGTTATAATTGAACGCTGTTTCGGCCAACTGAAACGCCGGTTTCCTATCCTACAGTATGTTTGCCGCGTAAAGTTGGAAAACGTTCCGAAAATAATTATTGCTTGTATTGTACTCCATAATGTTGCGAAGAGCTTGGGCGAACCTGAGCATTATAATAAATAGTTTTACTGATTAAAGTATATTTGTAAGTTATAATTTCGTTTTATAATACTCTTGTAGTGTAAAATACTTGTTTGGTACTACTGTAATAGCACTAGTCGTTGCAGTTCCTTTGTAGTTAACCCTTTGGTTTCCTAAATTTCGTATTTCTCTGTTGCTAGTTTTCTTTTTGGTGGCAATGTCTTCTGCACTGCTGGCGCTGTAACACTAACTGTTTGCTCACTGCGCTCGGTATATATTTCGCTTCCGTCTTCTTGAACATTACAAACCTGAATGGCACCTCTAATTTTCCTAATTGTAGGATTACAGTCACCTTCCATAGCTTTCAGCAACTTTCTTTCCCAATCTAACAATTTAATTGCTTTATTATCAGTTTTTTTACATGTTTTTTTTCTTCAATCTCGATTTCATGTTGATTTTTATTAACAAGCCTTTAGTATCTAATGGTTTACCAAAAGTTGATTCGTATTTTTTCAACATCTTCTTCAAGGCATCATCCTTTCTCATTTTTATTTTTGGAACTTGTGACTTTTACAATGGCAATTTCATTTGCGATGAACTGCAGGTCGTTGCTATTATTTTCTATAGTTTCCTCATCACTTGAGGATGACATGCTTATTAATTTGATAAAAAGCTGTATCCAGTAAAAATACGGAACGGTCTGTGCAAGCTTTGGAGTACAACTGTCAGTGATGCTGAGTGAACGAACTCCCACGTTAACTACAAGCTGGAACAAGACAGGACATGTCACTCAAGATACAAATACCAGTCAACCTTTTACTTCTTCTTGGAAGATATCCTCGTGAGTATAAGGTAACCATTATGAATACGAAAATAAGGATTTTTTTTTATACTCCAACTACCACGAAGGCCTAAGGCCTAAACACCCATTGGGTGCCGTGGGGCTATGCTCATACTTCTACCTTTATCTCCGAAGCAAGACCTTATACTTTTACCTTATGCTTCCGAGAATATGCTCTTTCATGAATACGACTCAGTGTGTTCACATTGTATTGAAATTTTTAACTATTAATTTATCACTACGATATACATAAATGTATTTTTTTGTGACAAGATTAGTTAAGGAGTGGTGGCAATAATCGTAGTTCTATATTTTCAATTCATGACTGGCTTAAATACCTATTGCCAATCTGCAAAATGGAGAGACAGATGTTTCTATTTGAGGTATCTTGAAAATCTCAACTATAATTCAGGAAAAGCAAGACTTATACGAGGTCTGTAAATCAAGCGCGTTCGATCCGGCAACACTGCAGGTGCTGGGCTAGAAGGGAAGACAGGGAAACATGTGATTCGCCTCCAGTACAAGTTTGAACTCGCTCGAGCGATTTTTTTTTGTGAAACAGTTTTTTCTATTGTGTTCTAAAAATAAATGACTTCAATTTTGGGTAACGGCGTCCTAGCAGGTTTCGCTTCACACTTGGGCATTGCAACGGAAACCCTTGCCATACTTCAGCATACCTACGGAGATAGTGTTTAGTCAACAGCCCAGTTTTTTCGATGGTTTAAATCATTTTCAGAAGAGGGAGAGTCGATTGAAGATGAACCACGAACCGGCAGGCCTTCAACTTCAGACAAAGAACCGGCAAAGTATCGACAGAATCCTGGATCTTGTGCGTCCAGATCGTCGCTTGACAGACAGAATGATCAGGGCAGAGTTAAATTTGATTCTTACCACCGTTCATCAGATCAAGGACAACTGGGTGTTGCATCACGAAGTCAATAAACGAGTTTTTGGCCAGTAAAAAGATTTCTGTGGATCCTCAGCCATCTTATTCTGGAATTGAGTCCATGAACATTTTTTTCTCTCTTGAAAAGTCATCTCAAGGGAGTTCATTTTGAGACAGTCGAAAACATTCAAACAGCTTTAACCTGAGTGACCAGCTGAAGGTTATTCCAGGAGAGGAGTTCCAGCACTACTAAGCTTTTTTGAGGGTGTCGGTCTCACTATTTATGAATGAATAATAGTATATTCAAGAATGAATGTATAGATGAGGATATGGTGAGCCATCTGAGGAAAATGTTCGACGTTGTATTTTCCTTAGCTGCATGACATGTTTCATTATCTGCTTATACGCGTATACTTTTGTTGCAATTTGAATCTTCATCTAAACAGCACCATTTAATGGCGGACCTTACATCAGTGTGCACAATTCATCAAAATATGGTATACGAAGGCATTGAAAAATATTTTTTCTCGATCTCTCTTATGATTAATAAGCGCATTAGCACCAATTGCGTTTGGTTCGGTAGGTAACATATCTCATCTTTTCTTGCGAAATCTTTATGCGAACACGAATTTTGCAATGATAGCAAATTAAGTAAGACGTGATATACTTGAAAAATACTGGCCATCAACGACAAGCATTCATCATAATAAGTATACAAGGTGCGTCTGTAAACACTTAATGTATACTCTAAGCCAACTCGTCATTTTTACCGCGATAGGTTAGTAATAGAGTCGCCACTTGAATCAGTTGAGTGCCCAAAATGTTATTATTTCAAAGTGTATTTGATGAGAGTAGATCGAGTAATAATAGTCCCGTTGCCGGTACATTCTTGATCCACATTTTCACTCTCACTCCTACTTGACCTCAAAGAAGAAAAAGTGTTCAAGTATAAAGATTTCAAGTGCGGTTTTTGTCTCAAATTATTTTTAATAATAGGTCGACTTCTGCCTAGACGGATCATTTGAAACATACCAGTTAGCCTGAATATTCTACCCCTGCCAACACATCTTTGGAGGGATTTATCATTTTCAAACCTATATCCGCTTAACATAACACCACATCAAACTCCTATCAAGTGCCAGTTACCCTGATTTATCTCATTTTGACTTTTAGGTCCACTCTCAAAGGTGGGAAGTGTACTTGTTTCAATATTTTTGTACGCGAGAAGTACATAAAAAACGTGATTTCTTATCTTATATCTTATATATTTTGAGATATAATGCTCAAGGTGTTCAGTGATGCAGTTAACTTACACTTTTTCGCATTTTAAAGCTCTAAATAAGACATCAAATAAATGTATAATGATAAATAACTTATTAGTAAAATACATCATTAAGTAAACTTGGACATTATAATATGTCGAAAGGCGAAGATTAAGATAAGCAACGTGCAAAAAGCATCTGCAAAATGTACCAGATCTTGCTTCTTAGAATAGACCAGGATATCCGGGCTATTGCGCTTTCCGCAGTGGTGGATTTTAGTATGATATATGGTGCTTTGCATTGTCTTATTTTGATAGACCGAACCCCCAGTATAGGCTGCGAAGACCAAGCCTAGACCATGCTGATAAGTAGCCAAGAAGCCAACAGGTGTCCATGGTTGGCAGTCTTTTTGGTCGGTCGGACGAATGCATCATGTTTGGTTGTATTCCAAGGCTAGGTTAGGTTAGGTTACTTACATTTACCCCAGTAGCTCCGACCTCTTGAGAAAGTCTATCAACTTGTTTGGAGAAATATCCTTAGGTCTTCTGCTTGAAGTACTACGTCTCCAGGTATCTGGGCATCTGCACAATCCACGCCTGACCGTTTCATCTCACTCCATGCACAGTCTGCACTCAGCGTCTCCCGCCATGAACAGCCTGCTCATGTGGTGACGCAATTTGCAATGACCAATATACAGTCCCACTAGAGCTTTGAGGATATTCCTGTTCAACCGTAGCAATGAGTCTGTTATCTTCTTTATCAAGATTGGTGTAGTTTTAGTTTTAACCCTGCTAATCGCTTCCAGTATTGATGGATTTTTCTGTCCATCTCTGCAGAGACTATTTGTTAGGCGTATTGTATGCGACCTTAATTGCTGGCTCAGGCCACTCTTTGCCGGAGTGTGAGCCCCTATGCCACCGAGAGCTTCTTTGCAATTCCACACTAATTTTGATGTCGAGTAGGTGGAGTCAAGTACTTTAAGTGTTGCTTGACTATCTGAAAAAATAATTATAGTTCAGTGCTTCAGTTCTATCGTATATAGCTGTGCTTTGAAGATTGATTCCCAGGTTCCTAGGCTAACAGGTGTTCTAGTCTTTAGCTTCGGCACGAAGATACCAGCTCCAACACCTACCTCGGTCTTGGAGCCATCTGTGTATGCACAGATACCTTTCCTTATCAGGTTAACTTGCTGTTCCCTCTCATTCCTGTGTGGAATTGTCGCTTAGTAGCACTTAGTGTATCTTATCATTGGTATTATATCAGAAGGCATTCCCAGACTGTGGTGGTTTTGTAAGTCCACCTCCATAGTGATATTGTCCTTTTTACCATTTGCCACATGATTGGATTTACTTCTTCATGCTGCAGTCTCAGCGCTCATGTTCCATGGGAATAAGCTTTAAGACCCTATTCTGAATAGTATGCTTTGCGGATGACATTACTTTCCATGCATCCATTTAGACTAGCTTTACCTTTGCGGTTGACCTGGATAGAGGAAGACCAGTAGCGCCGAAAGAGGTTGCTGTCGCTTTCAGGCAATGAAGTACTTTAGTGCAGTTTAATGTTCCCAATTGCTGTAGGTACTGTATCTTACATGATAAAATACAAGAACAAGGAGCTTTAGGTTTAGTTGAGTTTATTCTTTGTTCAGGTTGAGCTTTAGAAAATTTCGCTCACCAGAACAGAGAACTACAATATCGATATCATCAAACTCCATGTACAACATTGAAGGCTTCTTCCAAGACAACCAGTCGAAAATAGAAAAACAACCATCAATTATTGAGAAAACAACAATGCGTAGCTTGCAAACTGGAATATTGATCAACAGGATCATCTAATTGGTTGAATATTCTGTAAAACTGAGGATCTCTCAGATTACATGATTACTACCCACAACAGCTATTTTTGAGAGAAGTAATGTTGATAAGAATAATAATTACCTTTATTCATATTGCTTTGCGGATATGAAACTTCAACAGGAATAGGTCAGATTCACATAGGTAAGAGAAAAATATACATGATTCAATTAGAATTAAATAGGCGATGACAAATTATAAACAAAGTAACAAAAATTATGTGTTTGGAAGTATAAATAGTAAAATAGAAAAAGTATGCTGAAATAATGTATAATATGTACAGGGTGCGGCAAAGAGGATGAACGGTTTTGAAAAAATGATAAAATAGTTAATTCTTACTCGAAAACAAATTTATTGATGGAATCAGGTTCACAAGGAAATAGCATTTGAGACAGTCAATTGTGGAAAATCACATCAGGCATGTGGTGGCCGAAATCGTTGATGCAGTGCTGGAGGCATTCTTGGAAGTTCGCGTAGACTGTCTCCAACATCGCTCCAACTTGGGCGACTTCCACGCGAATTTCGCCCTTCAATTCGTCCAGAGTTCGGGGCTTGTTCACGTATACCCTAGCCTTGAGGTGTCCCCTGTCGAACGCATTCAACATTTTCAGGAGTTCGAGCTGTTCGCGGCGCTCCTCTTGGTCTTCTGTTGTCAGGCGAAAACGCGGTCCTACACCGTCCAAGATCCCATAACGACAACTGGTAAACTAATGCTAGGATCTCACGAGTCAAACGGCACCCCCCCCACCTCTCTCGTAGACGGAGGCGGAGAGTACTACCCATCCCAAAAACGTCCGTCCTCTCTGACGCACCCTGTATAATAATCAATGAAACAGTTAAATATGTAATTATTAAGAATTATATGTATCTTGTAAAGAGTAAAAAAAATTAGGGAACAAGTAAAAGTTGTTTTTCAGAGAGTTTTAAGTCATTAGTGGTTTTTAACTCGGAGGGCAAATTATTTGAGATCTATCCACATAGGTAGCCAGGGCTACTACTGTACGTGCTGATGCTATAGTTGTTCAATATAATGTTGTTATTATCCCTAAGATCGTATCTCTGTGACTGTTTTAGCCAAGTGAGTTTGAATGCACGGACTTCACATGAAGCCACTATTCAGAGAATTTGCTGATAACAGAACTTTTTTGCTAATTTTATGGCTCTGATTTGCTAAGAACCCAGATTAAGAAACGCTTATCCATGTAATTATAGACTTTGGAAGAGTAAATAAGACTGGTACTTTAAAACTAAAACACTAATGTGCGAATGCAAATTACACCACAATGGAACTTTTGCATCCAGAGATACGAAATCACTCCACAGTGGCATAGAAAGACGATGAGCAACAAAAATTATTATCCAATCAACATGCCATTAAATACTAACACCAACCATAAGCTGTGTTAAAGACGTCTGGGTATAATAACCACTTAGGATTTAATTACCTGCATGAGTATCATGTCAGGGCATCATATTTCTTATGTAACGTTGCGTTGGTTCGTACCTTCTGACGAAACCAGTTAATGGAAGACACGCCAATCTGCAATAGTTGATCATGAGATATTTTAGCAGTCCAGAGTACAGAATCCTAGGGTTTGGCAGCCTAGAAATATTTTTGAGTGTGGTTACGTCCTACCACTGCCTACCACTTTCTCCTTTATTTTTTTTTTTTACTTGGTCGCCCTCGTTTCACTACACATTACCTTTGTTATTTCAAGGGTAGTTGTTTCTGAAAAGGAAAACCCCAACTTTGCGGACACCCTGTATTGATATTCTATTTATTATATATTGTTATTTATAATAATGGTTTATATTTTTTCGATTTACAAATTATAATTATGTGTATTTTATGTGTCGAGCCCGAAGCTACTATCCCATATGTTAAATGACACTCGACTACTAGAGCATGAGGAATAATTGCAGTCAACAAGAAACTGCGATAAAAATGGTAATTGTACTATGATTCATTTATCACCTTAGTCACGTTCACACAATTTTTTTGATATATGCAACAGATTATGCCTGCGCTGAGTGAAGTACAAAGGCATGTTACATCGTGATAATCTCCTGCATGCTCATTGGAATCAATGAGGATGATGTAAGGGCCTTGATATTTTTAGATGTTCAAACGCCAGTTCAGTTCCGTTTGCGTGGGATCTAATAAATGAATAAATTATTATAGTAACCATAGATCAATCTCACACTTACTATTAATCGTACTTTATTGATATAGTACTGTAACTTTACGTATTTAAAGTCAGAAGTACGTTATGGCGTTTTACTGATAATTATGAAATCAATTAGGTGTGTTTTAAATGTCTGCAAATTGCATATTTTCTTGATAATGAGTGTGAAAGTGATTTTACAATGAGTTAGTAGACTTGAATCTGAAATTGAGACCCATGACCATCATATACTAAGTGACATAAAAATCCGAACACCCAGTTTAAATGGTTTTATTTTAATAAAAGTTGGTGAATGTATTTATCTTACTGTAAATAACAAGTGAAAAATTTTCAGCCTTACCAGTTGGACATTTCGGTTTTTATACTGCTTTTCTTTAATTCACTAATGCTCTAAAAATGAATATTTCAGCCGCAGTAAAGAATCAACGTTGGCGGATTTTGGTTCTTGACATCCCTTACGATCGGTTACGATGCCTAGAGTACGGAGACCTGTACGATTTCGTCAACTTAGTGAGTTTGATAGGGGCCGTATAGTGGGACTTCGGGAAGCTGGACTTTCTTTTCGGGCAATTGCAGTTAGAGTGCAAAGAAGTGTAGACACTGTGGTTAGGTGTTGTCAGGCATAGCTTTGAGAAGGCCGTACGCAAAGAGCAAGGGGCACTGGACGCCCCGTAGAACAACAGACCGTGAAGATCGCCGCCTAAGATTATTGGCCTTAAGGGACCGTTTCTCCACTACCAGATCCATTGCAAATGAATGGTTTGCAGAACACGGAAGACCTACTGGCATGCGAAGTGTTTGCCGACGAATGAGAAGTTTTGGCTTGTTTTCATACCGGCCACACTGGGTCCTCCCTTTAATTCGAGAACACCGACGTAATCGCCTTGAGTGGTGCAGACAACGGTCACTCTGGGATCAGGAATGGAACAGTATTGTCTTTAGTGACGAGTCTCGATTATGTTTAGGCATGCACGATGGTCATGCCAGGGTTAGAAGGTGACGTGGTGAAAGGAGGAATCCACAGTTTTTTGTTGAAAGACATGTTCATCACACTGTTGGAGTTATGGTTTGGGGTGCTATAGCTTATGGTTCCAGGTCACCTTTAATCTTCATCAGAGGTAACATGAACGCGCAGCGTTATATCCACGAAGTTCTAGAACCCCATCTTTTAGCCTATCTTGACACCCTGGCAGATCCAACTTTCCAACAAGATAATGCCCGACCACATGTTGCAAGAGTCACAATAGACTTTTTTCAACATAATGATGTCACATTGTTACCATGGCCACCAAGATCTCCCGACTTATCCCCAATTGAGCACGTGTGGGATGATGGGTAGGAGATTGCTCAATTTGCAACGTCCTCCTCAGACTCTAGAAGCACTTCGAGAGGAGTTGGTGGTTGCCTGGAATGAGATACCACAGGAGGACATTGACCACCTGATCAGAAGCATGCCTAGGCGCGTTGGAGAATGCGTAGCACATCAGGGTGCATCCACACATTATTAAAGGTCAAAGGGCTTTAAAGCAGTGCAATCATTTTGAAATTTTTATCATTTACTTATTATGCTTCATTAAGTACTTATACAAAATTTTATTAAAATAAAACCATTTAAACTGGGTGTTCGGATTTATATGTCACTTAGTATATTATGATTGTTGATATCGCTAAATGTACCTTGAACAAAAATTTCCCGGAATTTATTAAAAAGTAAGAGTTTATTGTTCAAAATCGATACTGTTCCCTTCAAAGTACTCCCCATTGACTGCAATGCACTTATGCCAACGCTTGATCCAGTCCTCGAAACATTTTTTAAACTCGATGTTAATTATCTCTCTCTCTCTTTCAGTGGCTTTTTGTTTCGATTGAACAAAAAAAGTCACAGGGGGCCAAATCAGGTGGATTCGGTGGTTGTTGAATCGTAGTAGTGTTGTTTTTTGCCAAAACTCAGTGATAATTAGGGCACTGTGCGATCGTGCGTTACCGTAGTACAAGATCCACGAGTTGTTTGCCCACAAATGCTTGCGTTTTTGACGGATTGATTCACGGGAACTTCTCAAAACACCCAAATCGTACTCCTTGTCGACAGTCTGACCTTCTGGCAAGAATTATCTATTCACCAGGCGGTAGTAATCCATGAAAACCAAGAGCATTACCTTCTTTTTCGACAGGAAACGACGCGGTTTCTTCGGTCGTACTCATAAACTCACGTCTCGTCTCCAGTAATTATGCGTTTCATAAGTGATTCGCCAGAATTATTCATGGAAATCATGTCTTTGGCGATATCAATACGGTAATTCTTGAACAAAGCACTTTGTATGGATTCATTAGCAATGCTCAAGTTCTCTGCCATCTCTCTGACAGTTAATGTGCGGTTGGTGGCCAACATTTTCTTTACTTTGTCAACGTTTTCCTCTGTTTTCGATGTCGATGGACTGATGACCTTCTGTGACCCGTCTAAAACAGCCGTTTTCTTCAAAGCATCGTTGCCGAAGCATTTTCCTACCATTTCCAAAGTTTGCGTACCGTTGATATTGTTTTTTACAAAAAATTTTATGCAAACGCGACCTTTCCGGAACTTTTTTGATCAAGGTAGTACCTCAGATTGCTGCTTACTCACACAAGACTTATAATAATTAATAGGATATCATAGTAATTCACTCACCACCTCTGATGTTGGTTGACCTTTTTAGTGAAAATTTGCCAAAAAGGAAACAACAGGGCTTTGAAAAACTTGTTACGTTTGAACTTTGGGAAAAAAAAATTTACACTTTGCGCTCATATAAAACTTCCGTCAAGTAGTTTAACTGTGCACTTCACTTGCAACGCTCTCACCAATTCATAAAGGATTATGTCCGGTACTAATTAGCCCCTCAGCGGAAAACGTTACCTATGAGCACGTATAAATAAAGATAATTGAACAGATCAAGTTAGTCATAGAGGTGCCTGTAATTAGTCTAATGCCCCACCCGTTTGAAAATGTTGCGATCTAGAAATTTGTCTCCTGGATACGAGCCATCTAGCCATCCAGCCACACATAGGTCAGACCCTAACGGGCACCGCAGGTATATCCAGAGATGCCTGTATTGGTAATATTCCTCTATCATTATCAATGTATAAGGGCGATGGTACGGGGAAGTGTGAAACATACCTAATAAGCGCGTAGAGTTACTTGGGGTTGGAAATTTAAAAATATACTAACGCCAAAACATTAAGGTATACCGTACCGCATCCCCTAACCTCCAACTTCAATTAATAAGCGTTACGAATGTGTTTCTAAAAATGGTCAGGATTCTGCGAAATGTCACATAACAAAGCCATATAGAGGGTGTTCCTTAATGATATGCGAATATTTAAGAGTTTGAATCTACATGAAAAATTAATGTTAGTTTGCTTCATAAACTATGGTTCAAAAATATTTCCTTACAAAAACTCGGGGTGTTGGAGTTTTAGGAAAAAAAATGGATATTAATTCTACTTCGTGCAGCTCTGCTTCCTCAATTTCAGGTGTTCTCACACTTGAAGGTCTACCTTCAGTTTTTCCTTTTCGGACAGAACCAGTTTGAGCAAGACGACAATGAATATTACAAAAGGTTCGACTATCTGGCAGCGCACGATCGGGATATCTCTGGTGATAAATCCGTCTGGCTTGCTCACCATTACCGTCGGCAAGGCCATAGACGTAATGCATGTCCTCCATTTCTGCATTTGAATAATTCACCATTATTAACAAGATTGTAAAAACTAAATAATGAAAAAGATGTCACAGTGAACAGATTTGAATAACAGTGACTTTTCAGATGTCAAAAGCCAGTGACATACTCCAGAGCAACTAGATATTTATTGCTAAATTGCATTCTTCAATTATTACATTAATTTTCTCGGTTTTTGTTTTTTACTCAAAAATGGCGCAACGAAAAAAAAAACAATTCAGGAGAGACCATTTGTTTTAAATTGAACGGAGAATTCAAAAATAGTTTTTATTTGGCAAATAACCATTGGTGTACCATTTTTTTCTTAAAAATATCGAAGTCAATACCCGTACGTACGCCACTGATAGGGCTAAACATTATTTTTGTATTGAAAAATATGCAACTTTATCAGCTTTCACGACGTACTAAATATGGGTGAAATATAATAATAATAATAATAATAATAAATGCCTTTATTTCCAAACAGTTTTCAAAAAAAAAAATCAGAAAGAGAAACATGAGTATTAACCAAGAAAAAAGGAAAATATAAAAAAAAATAAATAAAACAAATGTCGACTGTCTGAAAACCACAAGGGGGAGTTCACTATCTAGTGCTCTTCCACTCATCCCTTGGAATTGTAAGAAACATTATGCCAGTAAATACATCCATCAACCATATAAAAACATCAATATGAACAGCATGTAAGTTTTAAAAAAAAATAAGATAGAAAAGTGAGACATGTGGTAATAGATTAAAAAAAAAGAAAGTCTAGAATAATATATATATATACATATATATATATATATATACATATATACCCATACATACCGCATAAACAAACGCCAATATGAGCGACAATTAAGTTTGAAAAACAGAGCAAATAGAAAACGTGGTGGTAAATGTAAAAGTCTAGAATGATGTACAAATACATATATAGTCAACGCCAAACAAAGTGGCGTGCACGTCATCAAGGTGGGTGTGTTGAAAAATTTACATTGTTGCCAAACTTTTTGTAAAATAATAAAATTTATTATTTACATATCTAGGTTTATAAGCAATATTAACCTCAAATGAGAACAAAAATAATAGTATAATAAAATTATAGATCTGTACTTGCATAATCATTAAGCATGACAATTATTGATCAGATGACACTATGAAACTACCATATTTAATTGATAGCTTAAAGGTACTGAATAAAAATCCAAATGGGGTCCTCCAAATTTTATGCATGGTATTTATTTTACAGAATTCATACAGAAAAATGCATTCTAAAATTAGGTAAGCTACTGGTGTAAGCTTTTTCTGTACAATAAAGTTAGTCGGAGTTTCTTTCTTCAGCGCTGTCTGAATCTGAATCTTCATCACTCTCAAAGTTGATTATTAAAGGTTCGATGTCTGGTCGATCAAAAATTCGTTCTCTTTCATACCATTTAAAAATTTCTTGCTCAGTATGTCGAACACTATTTTTCCACATGTCTGGGGTAACCGTTTGTAGAGCCTCGTTCCACATATCCAAACAGTCTTTTTCACTGTTACCATCTCTACCAATATGTCTGTTATAGTAACCTTTTGCTATGCCCCAAATTAACTCAATAGGGTTAAATATACAATGGTAAGGAGGCAGACGAAGAACTTTGTGCCCATGTTGTTCCGCCAATTCATCAATCACGTATATTTTAGGTGGTTTGTTTCTAAAAAAGCAGTTATTTTAAGAATAGGAATAAACAAAAGAAATATAAACTGTCGACCAAAATATATATAATTAAGAAGCATTATGTACCGAGCAACAATAATCAATAGCTCTGTTTTAAACATTGTGTTTAAAAATGGTATGTTTTGATTTGTCAACCAGTCTTGGATATTTTTTTTGTCCATGCATTGTTGGGCACTTTGTTCAATATCATGCTGTGATAAGGGGCGTTATTCAGTATAATCATAGATGGACTCTCCAATTTTTCTAATAACTGATGTTGAAACCATTTCAAAAAATTGTCCTGGTTCATCTCTCCATGGTAATCGCTCAATTTTGTTTTCGAAGAAAATATCGCTTCACTACCCTCAATAAACCCATTTTCATTTCCAGCATGTAATATAATGTATCTAAAATATATTAGTTTTAAATTTTATAGTGCAAATTGTGTAAAAGTACATACCTTTTACCATCTGTTTTAATAGCTTTCACGCTTTTTTGGTTTCCATTTTGCCAAGAGCGACCTATGGTCCCATTTTGAAATATCCAAGTTTCATCGAGGAAGACAAACTGGTATAAGGCCTCAACCTTGGCTTGATTGTATTGCCTTAGAAATTCTACCCTTTTCAAAGCTATACTTGGTAGTTCCATGAGCCCTCGTCGCGGATTGTCCTTAAGCCACTTAAATCCAAGATCTCTAAGCAACCGCCTTAAAGACGTGGCACTACCATCAAATAATGCCCTATCTCTTAATCGAGACCATAAAGTTTGTATCGTAACTTGTTCTTCTGAAACCATGTGTAATATGACATTATAATTTAGTTATCAAATTAATGCAAATTTCTGATAAGTTATTATAATAAGATCTTACTTTTGTGATACATATTATAGATCACTTCTCGAATGGCACTTGTATCCAATGTCGCTGTGTTGGTTACACGTTTAATATAACTCCGCTTTTCTTGGGCGATTCTAAATTTGCATCACTTTTCACACCCTCGGAAATACGACTAACTGTCCTTAAACTAATTTTTAAAGCAGCAGCAACACGCTACAAAAAATGAAATAAAATTTCACTATTATTAATATACATTACATATAATTATTAGTAACCTACCTCTTGAACAGCATTTAAAGGCAACAAAGGCCCGTTGTTGTCCCTTTCTTGCTCAAAGTAGTGCATTAACGAGGCCACGAGTTCCTTACACCGACTATTTAACTGTTTGGGCATCTTTATATACCAAAATTGCCTTTATCTACTCGTAAAATGAATAATTTTGTTTTGAAACAAACAGTTGTTGATTTACAGTATGCGGGGCCAAAGGATTTATAAAGATTTGAAAGGCCACAAATTGATTCAGTGTCAAAATTAATAAAAATGTCAGTTCCCAGTTTAAATAAGTTTCAAGGTGACAATGTGTCAACGCTGCGAAATCGGTTTAGTGCGTTTACATGTCGATAAGTGATTGGAGCGTTTGCAAAACATTTTATTTCGCATAATGCGTCTAAATTTATCAGAAAGCAACTTATGTGATATTTTAATAACAATGTTTATATGACTATTAACCATAATAAGAGAGTAATGACCATTTTACAATTTATATATCACATTAATATGAAACTGCAATAGAGCAATTGTTTGTGATAGAAACCTAGGCATTAGGTCGGGGAATTTTTATCGTGATGACGTGCACGCCACTTTGTTTGGCGTTGACTATACGTACATTTATGCATCATATGAAAAAAAAAATATAAATAAAATAGTGGAATGCAAACAAAATAAAATTGAAATTCCGCAGTAAGAATAATTCTACTTTATACATTCAAGGTAAGAATCACGCAAAACCGCTTTGAACTTGTGAATTTCATATGATTTGAGGTACTGGGGGATAGGATTGT
The DNA here is from genome assembly GCA_963669975.1 of Acanthoscelides obtectus. Classification (NCBI taxonomy): domain Eukaryota; kingdom Metazoa; phylum Arthropoda; class Insecta; order Coleoptera; family Chrysomelidae; genus Acanthoscelides; species Acanthoscelides obtectus. The sequence goes on along the minus strand of CAVLJG010000010.1, from coordinate 24,254,635 downwards.
ATAGCTTATATATATTATACGTAAATGATGTTTCATAAAATTTAGTTCTGTGGAATGGAGCGGTAATGTTTTGTTTCGAACAAATATTTACGGAATGGATGTCTTTTCTGAATGTTATTTTCTCGTAGAGGTAATGCGGCTGCCTGAGAGTTAAAATTTTATGATAAAAGCATATTGTGAATATCTCAAAACGAGCCTTCATATTTAGCCACCGGAGTTCTTTCAGCTTATGACTAACTCTTTCAAATTTTCTTATGCCATATATAAAACGTATGCATGAGTTCTGTGTTCTCTGTATTCGCATGAATGTATCACAATCTAAACATGCAGAATAAATTGGAACACAGTACGAAAACTGTGATAAAACCAAGGTTTCGCAAAGAATTCTTTTGATGTCTAAATTGAGAAAATTTCGGTGAGGATATAATAATTTTAGAGCCAGATAAGATTTTTGATACAGTTTGATATGTACTCACGAAACCTCAGATTATAATCCATTGTTAAGCCTAAGTTTTTAACTTTATCACAGTATTTTAATCTAATATTATTTATGGTTATATTTAAATTCTCAATCACATAAGAACGGTCTTTACCAAAGATCACAGCAGCTGATTTATTTGGATTTAATATTAATGAATGCTCTTGCAATCTTTTAGAGAGGTTAGTCAAGTCACTGTTTATTTTCAACTCGGCAGCTGGCCATCTAAAGCGGTTCTGAAAATATTAATTAATTTCCATTTTTTTCCCTAGTTTCTAGGTTTTTTCGAAGTTTCAGTGGTAACATTCATTAACTGACAGACAGACCGACGGAAATGAGTAACATAGCTTGACATATATTATCTATTATCAAAAACGTATCTTATTTTCAAAATCTTTAGCGAATACACTTCTTTTCTGTGGTGTGGCAAGTAAAAAAGTGAAACCACTCAGAATCTACTTTCTGGATGAAAAATATCCATTTTTCATTAGCTACAGTGAATCACAGGCTGAAATAACAAAAACACAACAAAATATATATACACATAAGTGCAGAATATCTTTTAACAATAATGTTTCATCGAAATATAAATTTTTGTAACTGTGTCTTGTTCCCTCTTCCCGGATTAAAATTATTTTTGAGGTTGATGTCATTTGCTCACAACGATGTTGTTGATAGTTATTAGTGTGAAATCCGCAACAGAAGAAGTTACATAACACAACTATTATACTTATGAACATAAATGAAGGTGGAACAGTAAACAAATATCACATTTTTAACAAAGATCAGAACCACGTGCGCTAAGCAAATCTTGTGATTTATGATCGACGAAGATTTGTAATGTTTCTTGGAATCTAAATTTACATAGGTACATCATTACAGACAACGCATTAGGAGTGTGGCAATTGGAAGTGTTCTTTGATATGTATTAGCGAGAATACAATTCAAGAAAGTAGGACAGAATTTTTCAAACAATTTTACATTTAGCTATTTCTTAAGCTGCTACTCTGTTTATTATTTCAATGAGGATTCACTGAAGGGTTGCTAATAGTTGGTTTTCTATATGATATACAAATATACTGGTGATCTGGTTCACGATGGGTTACAGAGTGCGGTGGAAGAACTACTAGAGTGGGCGGAACGGTGGATGACTAAAATTAATCATTCGAAAACGCAGGCTATTTATTGTACCAAAAAACGTCGCGGCCCTCCAGAAGCGGTCTCTGTAGACGGCAATCGTGTACCATGGACAAATTCTGTCAAGTACCTCGGTGTCAACCTTGATAAAGGCATGACCTGGCAGAAACATACAGCAGCCTTGAAAACAAAATTACAAATCGCGTTTCGCAACTACATCCTTTGTTATGTAGATCCTCCAAATTGAGTTTGACAAACAAAGTTCGCCTAAATAAAATGATTATTAGACCAGCCATTACTTATGCATGTGCGGCTTGGTGTTTTCTTGCCAAGACACATATGCAAAGTCTTCAAGTACTGCAAAGTAGAACGCAGCGCAACGCTCCATGGTATATCTCAAACGAGACACTACACAGAGACCTTTACATTCCTTACTTGAGAGATTAAGTCAAACTGCAGGCGCAGCGACGTTATAGTCAAGCTGAAGCACACAGCAACCCTCTGTTGCGCGACTCAGAGGACTATACAGTGGAGCAAGTTCGTACGGACCGCAAAAACAAACAAATGACGAATAGTAGCAATACCTCTTCTTGCAACTCACCGTAACTGTCAAAATTGGAGTTGTTTAGAGTCATGATGACAGCAACAGAGACAGATGATGCAGGCGCAAAACCTAAAATGTATTTGCTGCGCAGTGTAGCAATTCCTGTTATCGTCAACATTTTTGACTTCACCTCCACCCAAGGAGTTTACCCTCCTATCTCTAATCTTCATGGTATGTTGTCAGCTAGTTGTCAGATAACACCAGTTTTGTTTATATCTAGATCTTTCGATATGTTTCGCGAAGTTTGTAGAGCTCTTTATTTTTCTAGAAATTGATCTCCACATGTTACTTTGGTATATAAATAAATAAAAGCTAAGTAAGTTTTGTGAGTTTTGAGCAAATATACAAACTGAAAAGTCGCAACGTATGCATGAACGAGTCAATCTTTACGAAAACGGTTGAACTTAGACAGTCTGAAGCTAGTTCAATGAGTTGAGTAACATGGAGATACCATTGATAAATCATACGTTTGTAGTACTTAAATATTAATAAAAAACGCGTTGGGATTAATGGAATATTGCTTCACAAGGTGTCTAAAAGTTGTCTGTGAGAATAAATGGCAAGTAATGTATGGTAAACATATTATTATCTAATACCTTTGAAATATACGCTAGATCTCTAGCTGGATCCGATTCAGTGGCGTAGTAGCAAGTAACAATAGAAGCAAAATGGAAGACTACGTTTCTACGTTGAGAAGGTCACGACATAAAACCAAAGTCTCTGTAAACTATCGAAATAAGACAGCAGAAAGTGCCATCTACCAGAATTGATCATTGCGAGAGTGCAAACAGCAACCTGTCGGTTGGAACTGTATCCCAGTTCGAATTGTCAGCCTGGTCACGAATGCAGCCGCTAGATGCCGCCAGTTCTGGTGCTATAGTAGATACGCTCTACTAAACATTGTAGCTGCCCAGCTTTCGTTCGCTGTCCTACCTGAGACCAAGTAACTTAGACCATACTGAGGTATTGCCAAATTGCATGAAACTTATACTTATACAAATTCGAGTGATTTGATCTTCAAATCTTACGTTTGCTGTGATGACTGGATATTGCTGTCTCCTTGCAGGAAAATAGGTACTTACCTCAGCGTTCGACCAGTGATTGAAAAAGGGAACATAAAGCGTGCATTATAAAACTTGCAGTTTACTCTTTTGTGTTTGAATTTTATTTTCTTATGGTTTGTTAAGGTTAATTTTATTTTGACAAGTTCCAGACATACAGGGTGGCGCATCGAAAACGAAACAGACGCATTTACTGGCAGCTCAGTTTTTTTTTTTAAAAAACGCTCAGACTCATCGATTTTGTTTTCGAGGGGGACACAAGTTTGTCAAAAAATTACGTTAGAACGAGCAGCCCCCTAAGCGGGGGTGACACCACCCCCAAAATCTTAAATGGAAAGGGTGGTCGAGTGATACCTTATTTTAAAGGTCTTTCAATTCTCTTTATAATGATGTAAAATAGATGAGCTTCAGTTCAGTATTTCTGAAGATTTATTGATTTAAAGCTTAAAGTAGACCTTGATAGGTACATCAGATTAGTTTGTACTACTTTCAGAAGAAATTTGACTAAGAGAATTTACTTAATAAGTAAATGGTTTTCTTCACTACGCCCATGGTTTGTTTATCGTTTTGTTGTTGAAAATAGCTATTGGAGCGTATTTTTGTGTAAAAGAAGTTATTTCTTGGAGAAAGATAAGGAAATATCTCGTACTTATTTTAATTAGGAATTTAGTACATAGTTTGCGATTGATTTATCCAAATTTTGTTGCTAAAATAGCTTGTAATGCTTTAACATAAATTAGCCATGGTATATTCCACAACAGAAAGAGTTGAAATTATCGAAATACTTTTCGGAAATAATCAGTGCGCTAATAGAACAGCAGAAATATTTAATCAGCGACATGAGAACAGTAACGTTCATCGAAAATATGTTCTAGAACTGGTAGCTAAATTTCGGGAAACTGGGTCAGTCGCCAATAAAAAACGCGACATTGAAAATCCCATAATTAACGAAGCCATAGAAGTGGGGCTTTTGGGGCAAGTTTATGTAGATCCTACGTTAAGTACCCGCAAATTGGAGACTGTGTGTGGTGTGAGTCGACATACTGTCCAACGGATTCTAAAGGCCCATAGTTTTCATCCGTATAAAATTTACCTGGTACAAGAACTTAATGAAGACGATTTGGATCGGCAAATGCAATTTTTTGAAGATATGAGTGAACGAATTATAAACGATGAACATTTCCTATTCAACACTTGCTTTTCCGGCGAATGTTCCTTTTTCTTAAATGGCGTAGTAAATCGTCATAACTGCCGATATTGGTCCGATTCTAATCCCAGAATTTATCATGAGGTTCATACACAGCAGCCACAAAAATTAAATGTTTGGGCTGGTATCTTTGGCGATCATTTAGTTGGCCCTTTTTTCTTACCTGGAAATTTGACCTGTGAAATGTATTTGGAATTACTGGAAGACGCCATAGATCCTGCATTAACAGCCATAATTGAAAATGAGTATGATCGGCGGTACATTGCGAATAGGTTGATGTTCCAACAGGATGGTGCGACAAAGAATTGTGAATTAGTGCCTTCAAATTACTCCTCAAATACTGAAAAATGTGCGGCAACGTTTTGAGCAAAATTTTTATTATTGCATGGAGTGTCATGGTGGCCATTTTCAACATTTACTTGCCTAACGGGTCAGTTCGTTCTTCATTTTTAAATTACTTTGCTGCCAAATGTAGCGATCTCCACTAAAGATGATGTATTCGTTTTATTTAAGCTTTAAATCAATAAGTCTTCAAAACTACTGAACTGAAGTACATTAATTTTATATCATTATAAAGGGAATTGAAAGGCCTTAAAAATAAGGTATCACTCGACCCCCCTTTCCATTTAGGATTTTGGGGGTGGTGTCACCCCCGCTTAGGGGGCTACACGTGCTAACGCGATTTTTGGCCAAACTTGTGTCTTCCTCGAAAACAAAATCGACGGATCTGAGCGTTTTTCCCAAAATAAACTGAGCTGCCAGTAAATGCGTCTGTTTTGTTTTCGATGTGCCACCCTGTATATACCCTGCACATGGTTCGCAGCATATTACGGGTCTTCGTAGTGACAATAGGATACAACCGTCCATACCACAAGTTTCGGTACAAGTTGTGCACAGCTGTTACTTGGCACATCTGCAAAATGTTGAGGAACAGAGTGGTAACGCACCGTTATAGATATTCCTGAGTGGGTGGTCTCCATCGTTTTCTACATTTTTAGAGGCAGGTCGTAAGATAGAGATACCTAATTCGAATTCGCCTATAATGCAGAAAATATCCTTGTCTTTTCTGACATTTTAGGTTCGTCTAGAAAGATGAGGCTTTTAAACCTAATACGAACAACCCAATTAATGAGTTGACACGCTAGAGTTCCAAAGTAACTCTTTTTCCTATTCAATTTATCGAGGCAGGCAGAAAGTCAGCGCTCATGTACTTCTTCATAAGAAATAGAAAAACAGGCCAATAAACTTTAAATGCATTATGAATCGCTGGGGTGCCGTAAAGAAAGATTACTGTTAGTATTTCCTTGAACATTTCTTTAGAGCTGAAGAATTTCGATTTTTTTTTGCAGAGTTTCCGTACTATAAAAATGCATAAAAAACCTTAGCGCCTCTGTACTCCTTTTGAGTGGATTACTCACCTTAGTCACCTTTATTACCGCGAGATTAATTAGTGAATCCAACAGGACTGTCTCCGTTGACGCTGTTCTACAAAAGTCACGGTAGCTTCATGATATAAATTAGTTTAAGCTCCCTTGCCCAGGTAGGAGCATATTTTTTACTTTGTAGGTAGATTTGATCCATCTCAGCAGCGCTATGCCAAATCACGACCTTAGGTAACGCCACTGATGTTAGGGTAGAGTCAGTACCATGAGTCTGGCATTGATGACTGATGACCAGTTGACCTATACCGCAATCGTATTAATAATCAATCCAAACACACAATGAAGATAAACAATGATTTATTTCGGTAAGCGATAACATCTCTATCACACAGTATGTACAAAAGCTATTATAAAAAAATTAGCACTATCGTATATAAAAACAACTATTGCTACTGGCCAGATACTAGTTACCTAAGACATTGCGCAGTTTTTTCTGTCCGTGCGTCAAAACATTTATCACCGTTATTTACTCATACCATGAACTTTATAACGTGAGATACGACTTTTGACTTACAGTGCAGTGACGCAATTAAGATTTTTTTATAATTTTTCATATGCGGTGCTCAAGTCATCACATCAGGGTCAAAGCATTCGTCTTGGTCAAGCTTAGACGAAGTAAGCGAATCACAAAATATCTTATTCTCAATTATCCATCTACTGTAGCCTAGAAACTACGTCAAATGATTATGTTACTCATAATCGACACTTGCATTTTTTATTGTTAAAAACTACATGTTAAGCTTCTCTACAAAGGCTGTTCAAATAAATGACCTACACTTAGAGTGCGGGTCTTCAATATCTTGATTATAGACTGCCGAACTCATTATGTACGCGAGGGTTTAAAGTTAAGTAAGCCATTACATTTAGAGCTGACCGGATATGAAATAAATTTAGAGCTGATTTCGGAGACTGAGTAATAATTCCTTCATCGCGTGTTCATATTTTAACCGCACAAGCGACAGTACTGAAGTTGCTAGGGGTCACTCAATAAAAAATGATCCTAGCACTTTTTAATGGTTTGTCAGCCTGTGTCTGCATTCTACTTCGAGGAAGTAACTATAAACAGTTGAGGAGCTTCACACGTAATGAAAGCACTCGAAAATTCTTTACACTATCCGGTTTTTATGAAAATATGTTAGGAAAATTTACATTTAGGATTAATCTTAGAATATTGAAAATATAAACTATGAACCAACGTTCTAGAAACATTCGTAAAAGGTTTACTTTCAAATGCATCAAAATATGTTTCCAAGTTTTTAGAATAAGTACTATTCAGTCTCAGTTATACACTTTTCTAGATAAGCATGACGGAATCTAGGTATCAGTTTCACTATTTTCAGTTAAATGATTAAAATACATACAATTGATGGATCAGCAGGATGGAGTAACATAGCAATGGCTCTGTATAATTCTTCTGAACGTGTAGTTTCTCTGACTAGACAGCCCTAATAGACGGCAAGATACTTTAGTCAAACATTACCTTTCGTATTTTGTGACTCTGTAATTTGCTATTGCTATTCACCGCGTTTTTGGTAAGTGTTGTCCTGTGGCCCTATATCCATTTTCGTCTGCAACATATGTGACCTTGTAAGTGACGCCATCTGTACCCACATACGTATAAGATCCTTGAACAGCTAGCGACTCATTTTCTGATCCAGCGTTCTTAAGTTCTGCTGTTTCTTCTCGTTGTGAACCATCGCTGGTCTCATACCTTTAACAAGGACAAGCAAGTACTAATTGAAATGATTTCCACTTGCTTAACGTTAAAATCTTAAATGCCATAAATCGCAATGGCTATTGTATTCGATTAATACAATACTGAATTTGACAGTAGCAGTCGTTCCTACAATTGTAGGGCGCCTTTATGGCCTCCTTGATTGTCATAGTTTTCTACTTCTCCGTGTCAGAACTCTATTTTGAGGTTATGTCACAAATATCTATTTGCATCAAATTGTGGTTGCTTTTGAGTTATATCATGTTTTATCAGCCTGAAATTTCCTACAATTTAAAAAGAAAACATACCTTCACAATAGGAGCGCGCTGAAGCTGACACGGGACAAGTGTAATCTAGAAATTTTTGAAAGAGAGAAAGGAGTATGACAATAAAGGAGGCCATAAGTGCGCCCTACAATTGTAGGGACGACTGACGATACGGGTCTAAGGCATGATGGAATAATGAGTCGTATCAGAAAGATAGTGCGCTTAGCTACTCTCAAAGCTTGCATACTACTCTAACATAGTAAGTAGTTTAATATCAGAAACCTTGTGGACAAAGGTGCATCATAAGCAATGACATGCGTATGGAAAACTAAACGCGTAACGTATTTTATTTAAATATTCTCCATCATAGATATTTTGGAAATGAAAGAGCGTGAAAAACAGCCACTACAAAATACTTACGAAAAACTATAGTTCGTTAGACCTAAGTTGTTTTCGTGTTTTACTATCTTCGATGCACTATAGTTCCTTGGATATTTCGAATCGATCTGTCTTTGAGAATAATCTTGTCTCTGAGGGTAAGACAAGCAGTATCCAGTTGTGACGAGGATGGAGATCAAAAATACCTGCAATAAGTTTAATGTGAGGTTCTATTCCTGCAAATACATGCTTCTTTGGCATTTTGTTATCATTTAGCCGCTACTAAGTCTCACTCAAGAATGGAAGGACACCATTTTCTAGTCCCACAAGTAGGTTTTGTGTGTTACGGTTTACGAAGCATTAGATTTTTTTGGAATATTTTTGGCATGGCAGAAGGGAATCCTTTACGGTATTGAATTTCTTCACCGAAAATTGCTTAAGATTGAAAATAATATTTTGAAACCGGCACAGCTTGACTCTTCCGATAATATACCAGATTTTTTCTACAATCCCAGATCTCCTGTTCTCAGTCGTAGCCAGATTATGAACCCTTAATTTCACTCTCAGAATCACACAGACCCTTCATTCTTCATTTCCCGTATGCAACATAGCAGCATTGCAAACTTTTCATAAAAAACCGCCAAGCTTAACACCAGACCCGTATTTGTCCATAATACTGGACAACAAATTTTAGTTTTTAATTGTATCTTGTGGGAAAAGTTCACTTCTTTGTTAATTTTGGGGCGCTGAATCCAAAAACGACAATGAAATAAAAAAATTAGTTGCGGTTTAGGAAAAAAACTTTTTATTTTTAAGGATATACTAAAAAAGTAACAAGATTCATATACTTTTAAGAATCACTATATGCGCTGTCTTTTTGCTGTTCTTTTATGGATCATTTCTGGAGCATCTCTACCAAGAGTCCAACAGTAGTCTGCATGCATGGAAGGATTCCACTTTCCCTGGTACCTTTTTTCCATTGTCGAAATATCCTGATGAAAACGTTCGCCGTGCTCATCACTTACGGCTCCGCAATTGTCAGGAAAAAAGTCCAGGTGTGAGTGTAGGAAATGTATCTTAAGAGACATATTACAGCCCATCTTTTGATACGATGACAGCATATTTTTGACAAGGGTTTTATAGTTGTCAGCTTTTCTATTGCCCAAGAAATTAGTGACCACCAGACGGAAATCATTCCAAGCACTTTTTTCAATACCTGTTAAAGTGTTTTCAAACTGTGTATCTTTCAAAATATTTCGAATCTGTGGCCCAACAAAAATACCTTCTTTAACCTTTGCCTCACTTAGTCTTGGAAATTTCTGACGCAGGTATTGAAAAGCTGACCCATCTCTATCTAATGCCTTGACAAAGCTTCTCATTAGGCCCAACTTGATATGCAGTGGTGGTAATAATTTTTTTTCGAATCTACTAATGGCATAGGCTGTACATTTTTTTGACCTGGCTCTAGGAATTGACGAACAGGCCAGTTTTGTCTGGTGTAATGAAGTGCCTTTGCCCGACTGTCCCATTCACACAAAAAACAGCAAAACTTTGTGTAGCCTAGCTGCAGCTCAAGTATAAACAATCTCCATTCTTCTGGGTTATAGTTTATATTTAAAGCCGCCAGTAAGCCGTTAATATTACTACAGAAAACCAAGTTATTCTCCACATTGAAAAATGGTTCTAAGGCTTTGTGGCGTTTACGAAAAACACATACCGAAACATCGTCTTCTAACAAGTTCCACTGCTGCAGTCTTAATCCAAGTAACTCTGCCTTACATTTTTCAGGTTCTAAATCTCTTACAAGATCATCTAATTCTGACTGTGTTATTTTGTGCGGTTGGTGGCATGACATGCTCGGTATAAAATCAGGATCTCTTGACGTTGATGGCATATCTTCTTCCTGACGAATCACTCGATCGCCATGATCTGATTCGTTTTCTGATTCGCAAGTGTAGGATTCTGGGGGTTTTGGAATAGGATTTTCGTCACTGTGAGGCACAGGTCTCATCGCAGATTGTATGTTTGGGTAGTTAATAACCGATTTTTTTTTCTTGGACATACCTGTGGCTTGTCCAACACAAGGTACCATGCACAAGTAACAATCATTAATATGATTTGTAGGCTCTCTCCAAACCATTGGGACAGCAAAGCGCATAGACCGTTTTTTTGCCATTTAACCAGCTCCTCAGACTTGAAGCACATGTATTAGAGCAGATGTGGGGTGCCCACTGTTTGTCTTGATCACCTAGTTTACAACCGAAATAAAGCTGATATGCCTTTGTTATTAGTGGAGTAATAGACCGTCTCTGAGACGCAAAAGTCACATCACCACACACGTAACAAAACTGATCTGGATTGTTTACACACTTTCGAGACATCTTGCATGAACGCTATCAGCCAACTGAGGAAAAAATGGCTAATATAAAACAATATAATGTACACGTATGTATAACGTAACACAATCATGCCGATTACATCATCTTTCCTTGCCGAATATAAAAATGTAGCACGTGCATTCTTGTGAATTACAGTATATTAACACTGTCACAGCAGGAACACATATAATTGCCGTATCTCTAAAACTTGAACTAATATTGAAAAAATAAGTTTCATTCCGGTTTTAGCACATTAAAAATAGTAATATTTTGTTGATTTATTTAGGATATTTTTTTGGCTGTTGATCAGTGATTAGGATCAACCATGCATCAAAATAGCAAAATTATGTAGTATACAGCTAGTTTATAGCGAAGAACTTTGTGACTTCCTCCCCCAGATCAACAAAGGTGTCAATTTTACTATGCTCCCGGAATGAATAGACTTTTGTGCTGTTGAAGAGAAAAAAGTCATTGGTAATAATCTTAAAGTGAGAATATGTATTGCATAGTAGTAGTTCCTTTAAAAACATTTACCAAATACTCTGAGAAAGAAATAGGAAGTAACTCAGAAGTAATTTTGAGAGCAGAAGAGAACCAAAATCTTTCAAGAACACAAAGCTGGACTGGAGAAAGATGATTTTTCTGAAAAAGAAAACTAATCTAATAGCCTGCTTCGTAATGCAAATGGAAATAACTTAAGCTGTAGAAATCCAGTCTGGCGTCTACTCTCGATTTAGTATTACTCTGATATACTATATAATATAGTGCGGCTGTATTGAGTACGTATTATTTTTCAAGAACTCTACGTCTCATAAGAACTGAAACATTTTAACTGAATCAAAAGCATTTGTTTAACACAATCTCAGCTAAGCGCTGCTCACTTCAGTTTGTTTAATGCAAGTTGTTCCAACCAAAACGCACTTTGAATCAGGTGAGACTTCTGTCTCTCCCCTTCGGTCAATAGTATAGACCAGCCTCAACTCTGAGTGAGACATGTGAGACATGTCCTCAGTTGCAGCTTTTAGGCTTTATTTTGTTTAGGTGCAAAATCAATGGAACTCAAACTCTAGCTGTATCTGTGATCAGACATTAACAGTGGATATGAGAAATTCAATTACAATGCTGTATTTTTGGGTTATATTCTGATCAAGGCTGAAAATAACGTCCGGTGATCAGAAAAGGGTGACATTTTGCCCCTGGATACGCTGTTCTAGTAAATTAGTCAAATGCAAAACAGTTCTAAGGATACACTCAAAAATATTTCAATTAAATCCATGTTCACCACACCACCATTTTCACTTAACGACACATGAATGCCATATACTACGTACCGTGAAATTCATATTTGCAAATTTTCAAATAACTGAACTCCGTTCATTCATATTTCAGCTTATATACTTGGTAACATTTTCGTCAAATCGCAATTACATATCCTGAGACTTCATTGTTTCGATATTACAATTCAGATCTTATTGGATGATAAAGTCATTAGCATCTTTCAATATCAGATTCGTATTAATGGTGACCTAAAATTTGGCAGACCCATTATCTGAGGATTGATGGAAACAGCCATACGTCATCTAGCTGATAAGCTACTAGAAATTGATGTTGGTGGTATTGCAACAATATTTAAAGGGCAAGACTGAAATAACGCGAAAGGAAACATCGAGAATGACTGCTTTAAAATTATTAATTGCAGAAGATTAACTCATATACAAAGGAACAGGGTTAATTGATATCAAACAACTTTATCTCCTACGTCCATGCATTACCTTAAGATATCACTGAGTGCGATGCAATTAGATGATACTCGTTACAAAATCTGTGCGGGCTCAAAATATCATACTGAAGCGATCTTATCTCTATTTGGACCCCGAATTATATGGACGTGTACTTAAAGATATAAAACAATCCCAAAGTTCATATGATTTTAGAAGAGCCTTTCAAAATGGATACGCTTCTTATATAGTCGATTGTCTAATTGTTTGGACTTGTTTTTCCACCAGTATCAATGGGATTTCATCCTTACTCAATGTTGCTCATTTGGCAGAGTAATTTAAATAAGCAAGAGAATGTCTTCTTTCTTCCGGGAACATTTTTCATTTCATCTTAGCGAGTTCAATAATTAGTGCTTTCCGACTCTCGATGAACAGTTTTTTTTTTATTTTTTAGCTTATTTTCTCGACTTGACTGACCTCAGTCGAGTTTCAGTGTGATGGATTCTCTCGTATTTGACACCACTTTGAGAAGTTCTAGAAGGTATAATGGTTATAGTTTCTGAAAAGTCTCGCAGATCAGATGATAATAATAGATAATAAATAAGTGAAGTGTGAACCAACCAAGTAAGTGTGCAAGTGACCTTAGTACGTCATTTTTTCAAGAAGGATTCAACAATACAAATGTTCCATTTCTTTAGCCTTAATATATTCATACGCACCCAGCCAATTTAGTTATACGCACTCCAAATATACCAAATGACATATAAATCCGAACACCCAGTTTAAATGGTTTTATTTTAATAAAAGTTGGTGAATGTATTTATCTTACTGTAAATAACAAGTGAAAAGATTTTCAGCCTTATCAGTTGGACATTCCGGTTTTATACTGCTATCTTTTTAATTCACTAACGCTCTAAAGATGAATATTTCAGCCGCAGTAAAGAATCAACGTTTCCGGATTTTGGCTCTTGACATCCTTTACGATCGGTTACGATGCCTAGAGTACGGAGACCTGTACGATTTCGTCAACTTAGTGAGTTTGATAGGGGCCGTATAGTGGGACTTTGGGTAGCTGGACCTTCTTTTCGGGCAATTGCAGTTAGAGTGCAAAGAAGTGTAGACACTGTAGTTAGGTATTGTCAGACATGGCTTCGAGAAGGCCGTACGCAAAGAGCAAGGGGCACTGGACGCCGCCGTAGAACAACAGACCATGAAGATCGCCGCCTAAGATTATTGGCCTTAAGGGACCGTTTCTCTACTACCAGGTCCATTGCAAATGAATGGTTTGCAGAACACGGAAGACCTATTGCCATGCGAAGTGTTTACCGACGAATGAGAAGTTTTGGCTTGTTTTCATACCGGCCACACTGGGTCCTCCCTTTAACTCGAGAACACCGACGTAATCGCCTGTGGTGCAGACAACGGTCACTCTGGGATCAGGAATGGAACAGTATTGTCTTTAGTGACGAGTCTCGATTTTGTTTAGGCATGCACGATGGTCGTGCCAGGGTTAGAAGGCGACGTGGTGAAAGGAGGAATCCACAGTTTTTTGTTGAAAGACATGTTCATCACACTGTTGGAGTTATGGTTTGGGGTGCTATAGCTTATGGTTCCAGGTCACCTTTGATCTTCATCAGAGGTAACATGAACGCGCAGCGTTATATCCACGAAGTTCTAGAACCCCATGTTTTACCCTATCTTGACACCCTGGCAGATCCAACTTTCCAACAAGATAATGCCCGACCACATGTAGCAAGATCCACAATAGACTTCTTTCAACATAATGATGTCACATTGTTACCATGGCCACCAAGATCTCCCGACTTATTCCCAATTGAGCACGTGTGGGATATATGGGTAGGAGATTGCTCAATTTGCAACGTCCTCCTCAGACTCTAGAAGCACTTCGAGAGGAGTTGGTGATTGCCTGGAATGAGATACCACAGGAGGACATTGACCACCTGATCAGAAGCATGCCTAGGCGCGTTGGAGAATGCGTAGCACATCAGGGTGCATCCACACATTATTAAAGGTCAAAGGGCTTTAAAGCAGTGCAATCATTTTGAAATTTTTATCATTTACTTATTATGCTTCATTAAGCAACTTATACAAAATTTTATTAAAATAAAATCATTTAAACTGGGTGTTCGGATTTATATGTCACTTAGTATATAACTTATAGAGGAAAGGGGTCTAATTTTGGATACTTTCTCTTAATTCAATTTTCTGTGGCGAAGAACAACTTTTGTAATTATTTGTTTACGCTCAAAATCTGCTATTACGTGAATAAAAACACGTCATGCATATTAAAACATTTGGTTTACCCATAAACGTCATAAAAGATAGGCACAAGTAATGAATGAAGCAAATTGAGCACTGTACCCAGTTTTCTCCATGCTGGTCCTCTGAATAACGTGCAGTGCAGAAAATACACTCTGCGCCACTCTGTTGATCGACAGCCACATCTGAGTCGCCTTCATAAGTAACATCTTCTGAGGAGTCAGGTAATTCACTTTCGTCTTTTGCTTTCTTTAGTTTTTCATTTTTGATAACAGTCACGGCTCCTACTTGTTTTTTTTTCCACTCAGGGTGATGACTCTAGCAATCTTGGATTGTACTGTGCTGATATCAGTTTCGTCAAGATTATAAACTCTAAGTGGGTTAAAATGTATCTTCCCAATAGCTAGTTCCAGAATATCAAAGAAACTGTTGATATTTTCAGGGGTAAAACCTGTTATTCTATTTTCTGAAATCCCCTGCGGGTTTCTCAAAGATAGATTGGGATGACGTCTCAAAAAATTTCGGAGCCATTTTTTATCGGCGTTACCGTCTCTTTTTGAGAAGAAATGAGACATGCTATTCGTTATAGCAAGGTGGTATTCCAGTCTGCGAATGTCTGTAAGTCTTAGACCATAATATCTTCTGTCCATTTCCAAACAGTTCTGTACCAAGTCTTCTTCCATTTCAGTTGAGGAAGCTAGTCTTCGACCCATCCATAGCGTGCATTGTTCTTCCCAGGATTTACCACGTTTGATGTATAGTTCTAGAGCCAGCTTCGAAATGCTGAAGCAGCTTGATGTCTTTAAATATACCATTTCATTACTTTTAACTGCCTATACATCCCTTTTCACGTTTTCTGGAAACCGTTTTTTTATGTGGGAGTTCTTTCTTCGGCATTTTACTGAAAGCAATATATAGGTAAATATACAGGCTGACGCATCGAAAACGAAACAGACGCATTTACTCGCAGCTCATTTTTTTTTTAAAAACGCTCAGACCCGTCGATTTTGTTTTCGAGGGGGACACAAGTTTGGCAAAAAAATCACGTTAGCAAATGGAAAGGGGGGGTCGAGCGATACCTTATTTTAAAGGTCTTTCAATTCCCTTTATAATAATATACAATTACTGTACTTCAGTTCAGCAGTTTTGAAGATTTATTGATTTAAAGCTTAAATAAAACTAATACATCATCATTAGTGGAGATCAATAAATTTGGCAGCAAAGTAATTTAAAAATGAAGAATGAACTGACCCGTTAGGCAAGTAAATGTTGAAAATGACCACAGTGACTCTCCATGCAATAATAAAGATTTTGCTCAAAACGTTGCCGAAAATTTTGCAATATTTGAGGAGTAATTCGAAGACACTCATTCACAATTCTTTGTCGCAGGTCATCTAATGATGGTGGCTGAGTAGCATAGATTTTGCTTTTTAAATGACCCCACAAGAAATCCAAAGGTGATAAATCTGGCGATCTTGGGGGCCATTCAATGGTGCCTCTTCTACCAATCCATCGATCTGGAAACGTCTGATCTAAATATTGTCGAACACGTAATGCGTAATGTGGTGGGGCACCATCCTGTTGGAACATCAACCTATTCGCAATGTACCGCCGATCATTCTGACTTTCAATTATGGCTGTTAATGCAGGATCTATGGCGTCTTCCAGTAATTCCAAATACATTTCACCGGTCAAATTTCCAGGTATGGAGAAAGAACCAACTAAATGATCGCCAAAACTACCAGCCGAAACATTCAATTTTTGTGGCTGCTGTGTATGAACCTCATGATAAATTCTGGGATTAGAATCGGACCAATAACGGAAGCAATGACGATTTACTACGCCATTTAAGAAAAACCAAGTGCTGAATAGAAAATGTTCATTGTTTATAATTCGTTCACTCATATCTTCTCAAAATTGTAATCGCCGAACAAAATCGTCTTAACTAAGTTCTTGTACCAGGTGAATTTTATACGGATGAAAACTATGGGCCTTTAGAATCCGTTGGACAGTACGTCGACTAACACCACACACAGTCTCCAATTTGCGGGTACTTAATGCAGGATCTACATAAACCTGCCCTAAAACCCCCACTTCTATTGCTTCGTTCCTTATGGGATTTTCAATGTAGCGTTTTTTATTGGCGACTGACCCAGTTTCCCGAAATTTAGCTACAAGTTCTAGAACATATTTTCGATGCACGTTACTAAATATTTATGCTGTTCTATTAGCGCACTGATTATTTCCGAAAAATATTTCGATAATTTCAACTCTCTGCTGTGGAATATACCATGGTTAATTTATGTAATAAAGCGTTACATGTTATTTTAGCAACAAAGTTTGGTCAAATTAATCGCAAACTATGTACTAAGTTCCTATTTAAAATAAGTACGAGATATTTCCTTATCTTTTTTCAAGAAATAATTTTTTTGCCACAAAAAAACGCTTCAGTAGCTATTTTCAACAACAAAATGATAAACAAACCATGGGCGTAGTGAAGAAAAGCATTTGCTTATTAAGTAACTTCTTTTAGTCAAATTTCTTCTGAAAGTAGTACAAACTAATCTGATGTACCTATTAAAGTCTACTTTAAGCTTTAAATCAATAAATCTTCAAAACTACATCATTATAAGGGGAATTGAAAGACCTTTAATATAAGGTATCAGTCGACCGTCCTTTCCATTTATGATTTTAGGGTTGGTCTCACCCCCTCCCAGGGGGCTGCACGTGTTAACGTGATTTTTTGCCAAACTTGTGTCGCCCTCGAAAACAAAATCGACGGGTCTGAGCGTTTTTCCAAAAAAAACTGAGCTGCCAGTAAATGCGTCTATTTCGTTTTCGATGCGCCACCCTGTATTTTGAAACACATATCGGTACTGCGGGTAAGCAAAATGGCTCTAGATTGCATGGTTGTCAAACGGATGGGGACTAGGAACAAATTGCATGTTCCTGTTTGGCTTACTTGATCCATTATACATGTTAGTAGCTAACCTTTTCAGAGCGGCTCATTTTGTGTTGAATATACTCCTTTATAAACTGATGACAGCGTTGTATGGAAACCGCAGTGTCCACCTACTTGACGCAATTTTCCTATCAAAGCGAACGTCAGAATTGCATGTTCCATGAGGAAGTAATATGTTAATTTTGATTACAATACTAATGTTACTATTATTTAGAAATGATATCCATCGTGACTTCGTCAGCTCGCATCTTTAGACTAGTAACCTTTTGTCGGCGATATAACAAAAAGGACTCTCGCTTTCATCGACGAGGCAGCCGCTCTCATCCGAGTGCTTCTCCGCCTCTTCCAAATCTATGTCAGAGAAATTGGCACACTCTGATCGACTGTTGGTGATTTGATTGTTACAAACGTACAGACACGTCTGCGTATGCTTATCTGATCATACATCTGATCTCTACGTGTTATGAAGGATATGCGGTTGGGCCATTCTTCAATGCTCCAATACTCAATTAACGCTGTTGTAGTTCTTCCTACAATGGACAAGAAACAGGAAGATTTTGTATAAAGAGACCCTACAATTTTCGCAACGGTAAGTTTTGGTCATGGTGTCGTCAGATTATTGTCTCCTAATGATAGGTTCAAATTGACGCCTTGATGGGGCTGCAGCATTTGCCGCCATTTTCATAAAAGCGTTGGATCGAAACTCTCATAGACCATCGATCCTATGTAAGAAAGTGACATAAACAATTTTGTAGAGAACTAAATTCATTACTATGTTGCTTTTTTACAAGTTTTTCATATAGGTAGTCAACAGCTTACGAGAAATTCAACGGTAAAGGTACATGTAACAGTATTTTCGCCTATGATCGTTAAACTAAAGATACAAGGTGGTCCCCGGAAGCTGGAAGTTTTGCTGCTCGGTTTCAAAGGTTTGCAGATAAACTTGGGTTTTAACAGAACCTAAAAGTCCAGAGGAGTTAAATCCGGGGAACGCGCTGGCCAGGACGCTTCACTGGAGGGTCCAATCCACCTTCCGGCAAATCGCTGAGAAAGATATTCTTGAACTTGTATGTGCAGGAGCAACGTCTTGTTGAAACCAACAGCTTTTAAACTGTGCTAATGGTAAATTATCCAGGCAGCAGATCACATTGTAACAAGGTATCGTTCTGAAGTTAATGAATTGTGGTAAATAAATGAACCAAAAGTTTGGGTCCCTAGAATTCCACACCACAAATTAAACCCAAAACGTTCTTGATGTCTGGATGCCTTTTTAGCCTGCAGATCTTCTTACGCCCAGCAATTAGTGTTGCGGTGATTAAAGATACCATTATTAGTGACAATCCTCCGGTTCGACCATATTATTCTTGCAGTGAAACTAAAATCTTCAGATGTTCGTGTCTACCACTCACAAAAATGCTGGCGCCGTTAGTTATCCCTTGGTCTGAGTCCTTGGCAAATCCTGAATTTATAGGGGTGGTATCTGTTTTTCGCTAAATAAACTGGGCTTTGGCTACTCATACATTTTTCTCAATTTGCTTAGTTGGGTTGAGTACCCAACTAGCAAGCTTTTGGTAAAAGATCCGTTCAGCCATTAAAGCTCTCTATTGTTGTTGCCTGAACACCAAAATGCTGGCTTAATGTTGTGTGGAATGCAAATTTGCTTTCTGCAAAATTTTTGCTCTAAAATGAGGTGTTTAAGATATTCTTATAGCATAGTTACACAACACCTTATAGGACAAATTTTTAACTGTTGCATAAACGTTTATACAACTATTTTATACGGCATATTTGCAGGTTGGTCAAAATGGTTGTGTTGTGGCATCCATGGTAACGTTTATAAAACAAATCCGAGCCTTGTTGTTTTGCTGTGCAAATTTACTACTTTAGCCAACAAATTGCGCCCAACGGAAGCACTTATACAACTGTTGTTTAGTAACTGTTAAAGGCTGTACATGTGCTAAATATGTTGGTATAGAACTTCACCATAACCTAACTTTCTGCTGTCATATTTTTGTTAAAATGCCATAACCAATGTTTTAAGACAAACAACGCATGCATATTGGTTAAAAAGGTTTTATCAACTGTTCGAACAGAAGATATAGATCTGGTACAAATTCTAGGTAAATCATTCGACTCTGTCGGTATTTCATTTCTGACATTTGTCAAATTGTTGTATAACACCTGCAGGCAACACCAAAATATTCTAATAAACTAAAGACAACATGGACGATGCCATGTACAATCATACCACCCGCCATATTGGGCAAACATTTATTCCTCTATTTGATATTAAATAATAATGTTTCAGTTCGAAATTACAGATATAAAGTGATAAACATTAGTGTAATTGTGTCTAAATATAAGATTTGTGGAAGATTTAACGCAGATAAGTTCAGTTTTCCATCTTAAAAATCTAGAATCTACTTTTGATTATTATCAAAATATGAATCAAATACGAAGCCCGTAGAAATTGCGTAACTACTTTGCACGATAATCACAATAAAATTTGCTGCGCAAGTAATTCAATAGCCCTATATCACAGTGTAGAAGTTTATCATATACCTGTGTATGAAATTCACAATGGCCGATATGTAAGTAAACAAGATGACTGTGTTGTGTTAGTTATATATTCTTCTCTTCATCTATACAATACGTAAGAAATAGTTTGGTTGCAATAAAGTAGAATCACGTAACAGAATAGTTGTATAGTTGACAAAAACTGAATCTTGCACTGATGCAAATGTCCTATAGCGGCTGCAAGAGGCTTACACTTTTGTTGTATAACTGTTACCTGCAGCCCTTATACAACCTCTTAAATGACTGAAGGTTCTCTAAATAATCGATTGATGTTTCAACGAACTTGCTATCTGGCTCTTGTGGTGATCAGTTTGAGCCCGAATGAGCATACACTATTAGGTGTGCCCATTCCGCTTGTATAGCTGTTCTAAGAGGGTTTTGCCAATGTTCTTACACTATACAATGCTGTGTAAGGAATACTGTATAATCATTCTTGCAACTCTAATAGGAGTGATAATTGTTAGTTGGGTAGAGTTCTCAGCAACTGCTTGTAAAAGACTTTTCTGAGTTTTCTCTAAAAACTCCTCTTTTCGAGATGTACATAGCAATAAACTTCTGTCTTGATTCGGGTCTAAGTATACTGGCTACATGCAGCATCGGAAACGGAAGGACCTCTGAAGAAGCTTTCCACTCGTGCTAGCGAAACGTTTGCAAGAAATTCCAGCCGACGATGGCCTTTAGTCCCGAATGAAGACAGCAGCTTATCAACTGGCCACGAAAACCTTAACCAATTTGTCGTACATAACAATCTTTTTCAATGAGCTATATCCATCCAAATTTCGAGCAAATTCTAAAAAAAGCAACTTACTTGGCTGCCTTCTTTCGGAAAATTTGTCAAGATACATTTCTGCAGTATTTTTCGGATCCTTGTAGCACAAAATGTAGCAAACAATTAAATAAAATCTGAAAAAACGCATTTTCCTTATAACCTAGAAAATAAATGTAGCATGTGATACATCCTTGAATTCGTATAAAAAATGCTATCAGATACAGGGTGTACTTTGTTCAGACCACATGAAAAAATAGAAGAGAAATAAATAAAAAGCGATGCATAATAATTATAAAACAAAACATAACAGAAGTAAACTAAAAAACAATTGTAAATAATCATAAAAACAGTAAAACAAGAAACAATTCCATGTAATTCTAAAAAACAAAAAACAACACAGTAAAATAAAAAGCAGTTCTAAGTTGTAACAAAAAAAGAACAGTAGTAAAACAAAAAAAAAACAATTTCATGTAATTATAAAAACAACAAACAGTAAAATAAAAAGCCATTCTAAGTGATAAAAAAAACAAAAAGTAAAAATAGTAAATTAAAAAACAAATCCAAAAACTAAAATGAACAGAAAGTATTCAATATTAAAAGGTATACTTGTCGCAATATATTTTGGAATCGGTCTCCGGGTCTAGGACCATAGAGCCCCCACCAAATCAACTGGTCAATATATTCGGGTAAATGAGGCGATATCATGACACCCAGCCGCCTCAAAAATTGCTTTAATCTAGACCAGAGCCCTTCAATTTCATTAGTGCACACTCCTGTCACTGGATCCACAAAATTTAGTGTGCGGTTCAATGTTTCATGGATGTAGGGGGAAACACCTCCTAGGTTCCCCAAGCGATTGTAGCCGGCCCAACCGTCCTTCCAGATTTCTGTTCCCGGCTTGACAAATTTTAGTATTTCGCTCTCAAGCGTAGTCGCACTCCTATTTGGAACATAAATAATGCGCCCACGTTTCGTGGAGACATCGAAGAGGCCCAGGACCCACAGTTCCCTGTGTTCTTTTTTGTTTTCTATAATTACATGGGATTGTTTCTTGTTTTACTGCTTTTATAATTATTTACAATTGTTTTTTAGTTTACTACTGTTATATTTTGTTATATAATTATTAAGAATCGCTTTTTATTTTGCCATTGTTGTTTGTTTCAGTTTTTCGCTTTTGTGTTTCATTATTTAAATATACGTATATAAATTTTCTACTTTTCATACTTTCCCCTTAATGCGGAGCCCAATCTGGCAACAGTGCAGGCAAGCGCCTCTCATATAGGTACTATGACATATGCACAGACGTCAACGTCATACGGCGGATGGCGGTGGAGTTAATGGTGGAAAAACTGCTAAAAATACAGTGATTTGGGAAAAAATGTTCATGAAAAAAGTGCTCCATCCACACTTTTCTTGTTTTAAAATAATCTATAAGACTACCCTCCATAAGTTTCAAGTGGAAAAACAGTGAAATCGGAAGTTCTACAAAACGCAACAGCACCCATGTAATGCCTAAAAAGTGCCAATGGAGAAGTTTCCTTAGCTTTTTGATATTTTTTAAAAGGATAAAAACGGTTATCTGACTTGGCCGCTTGATCCGCCACTGGTATTATAAGCTTGCCGTTTCTATATTCTTGTTTTACCTGAGCTAACCTTAGGCAACTGATCACACGCAGACTTGTAAGAATTTCTGCTTGATTTCACTAGTAGTTGGCATAGCACTAATTAAGGTGCAAGTACTAGATTTTCTGTTTCCCTATTTACCTTATTAACACGCTTTTATTCATTTTTTATTTATTATGTGCGTAAGAAACGGAATCTTTGAGCATAGTTTTCACCAATTTCCAGGAGTTTGATTAATTTGAAACTTCGCACGCGTATCAAGGTCCGATGACAATGCCATAATTTGATAAGAGTTTCCCTTTATCCTTATTATAAGTAGTATAGTAGTATAGTACTGGTCTTGTAAACCAGTGGACGTGAGTTCAATCCTCACAGGAGGGATTGTGGTATACCAAGTTTGATTAATTTGGGTGCATTTCACTACATTTTCATAACTCTCCTCTCACAGATAGTTACCAATAGAATGATTGTAACATTTAATATATCAAGCGCCCCACGCTTTTTCTTCTGAATTGAATTATTCTGCTAATAACTTAAATTTTATTATAATTTTATTTTGAGGTCTTCAATTATGATTTACCATCCATTACTATAATATGAACTCTTTGAAATTTAAAAAAAATTTCTACTTTTGAGTATGGTTAGCTATAAAGCGTGTTTTTTTAGTAACTACTATTTATTTTATTCTTTGTTTTCTAGAAGATTAAAATAGAAAATTGGTTATTGTTATTAGCTGCTTTTTAGATACGGAAAATGTTTTGCACATTTTTGGATGCTCCGTGACATATAGACATTACCATATCACCCATTTTTTCCGGTATCTCTGGTTGTTTATTTGTCCGGTGTTCTGTGAATAACTTTGGAAAAACTTCTGGGTTTTGATGAAACCTAAAATACAGGGTTATTATAATGCCAAAGAGAAAAGTGCTTTAGGGACTTCTAAACGAAGCTCTTTGGAAATGAGTTATCACTGAAAGACGAAGAATACAGAAATCATGGGCTCTTTTTGACCGAGTGGACAAATTTTTTTTGATTATAATATAAAAATCCAACTTCGTTTTCTGCGCTTCAAACTTTCTGGCTAGCATGAGACATAGTCAATTATTTTGGCTTGCTCAAAATTTGTGAGAAAACTCAGGCCTCCTACTTCACTTATAACTCCCAAGGTGCTTTTGTTTTGATTTGTTGCTGAGGAGTAAGGTACCTACCTAAACTGTATCCATCGAAGAAACAAAGTAAAATCAAACATATACACCCGTATTGCACGTGATCAAGAACTTAACCGTAGGAGACGCTACAGGGCCGTATCAAGCTATTGTGACTGATCTATCAAAAAATGTCGTACAAGATATGTGTTGCTGTAAATTCTATCAAAAGCATAGTAAATTACCACGCCTTTCTAATCATATTTCGACATTAGGAATCAGTCCAAAAAATTCTGTATTCACCATTTCAGCAAAATGTTACTAAAACGCACACGAAAAAAACTTGTGGACCATCTCAATTGAAATTGTTCATATTTTATTATTAACTTAGGTACATATATACCCAATACTATTTACAAATCAATCTTCTATTCACAATGCAGAGCAAATTTTTTTGAGCAAATAGAAACTACAGACGTAGTAGTACTAGTACAAAAGTTTATTACAGACTCCATAAAGTTTGTTAGTTTGATTGCTATTAAAATTTACATGAGAAACAGGAAGAAGGTCAAAATGGCACTATTATGCTTTGGAACTCCTAAATTAACCTTAATTTTGTGTAATTATAAATTTGGAATTTCCACATTAATAACTAGAAACTTACACTTTGATTGCAGTCTATAATGAACTTACCTGTCTTGCCAAAAAGCCAGTTAAACTGCCAGTCTTAATGGTATCAATCGATTTATATGCTGTATTCCGAGGAGCTTGAATCATCAAAATTGTTGATGTCAATTATAAAGGGTTCAACTTGGGTGTCAATGATATTGTCCATATCCCACATTTTGGTTTCAACCTTCTCTTGGACATGGTCAATACATGTTCTCCATTTTGCTGTCGTAATTCTATCGACAGCAACATCAAACAGTTTTTTAAGGTCAGAAAACTTAAAAGTGCTGTTATTTGACGCCACGTATTGCTTGATGTCGGCCCAAATCAACTCGATGGGATTCAGTTCGCAGTGATAGGGAGGCAGCCTGAGAATCGTTTTATTTTGGTTTTTGGCCATTTCGTCAACAATTTTTAAATCATATTTATACTTATGTCGCTTGACTATATTTATCAGCTCAGCTTTGACCATTGTTTGGTCGAAGTCGATCTTCTTTGAGACAAGCCACTGTTGAATGTCTGCCTTTTTGGTGGCCATTGTTGGAATTTTTTTCAATTTTCTGGAGTGGTACGGGGCATTATCCATCACAATAATTGCGTTATCATCAAGTGTCGGCAAAAATTTTTGAACCAATTTTCAAATGAGTTGCCATCCATTTCTTCGTGATAGTCTCCAGTTTTTTTGGATTCAAATGCCCACAATGCTTCAGGAACAAATCCATCTACGCTACCTATGTGGCAAATGATCAGGCGTTTTCCCTTGCCTGAAAGTAATTAGTTATTTCACTTCTCAGCGAGCGCACTAAATGACGAAATTAAGCAACTTACTCTTTTTAGGTTAGTGTAGGATAGAGTCTTAGATTAGTTTTTGTGGGGAAGAAAATACTCAGAAACTTGGATGAGATAGCAAAACTGAGTTCGGAGCTTCCAAATCATTGATTCGATCAGAAAATGAATTATCTGCATCCAAAAAACTTCATATACTTCGAAACTTACCTGCAGGATTTTTCAATCCCGTCGAAAGGCCATCTAAAAAAGCCTGCCTTGAGTACCTCACAGATCTGTCTGCCCAAACCTTTCCCTGCGTATGCCCCGCGTTCACCCATGTTTCGTCTAAATAATAAATTTTTCTTCCTTCAGCGCGGAATTGCCTAATTTTTCTAAGGTATTCTCTCCTCCAGATAACAATTTCCTCCTTTTCTATCAATAAACTATTCCTTCCTCTTTTCAAAATCGAAAGTCTAGTTCTTTCAACAGCTTATGGAACGTAGATCTTTTAAAATTTGGCAGGTCCTCATCATCATTCACTTGCTTCAATATTTTATCTATTGTAGGTATTTCATTCCTGAAGCAAAAGTGATGTACTTTTCTTCTAATGGCACTTTTGTCAAAGTCATCTATTTTTCGATGATTTTTTTTCTCGCTGGATATGTTTTTGGCTCAGATAGTGAGTGATTTTGTCTATATTCCTTCAAGATTTTGTAAACACTTGATCGACCTACTCCAGAAATTTCAGCAACCTTACATACGATATTTTCTATAGCCAATCCACTATTCTCTTGCATCTGGTTCTTGTAGATATTTAGAATAATTTGTTTTTCACCTGCGCTTTTTAGCCCTTTTTCTGGGTGACGTTAAGCTGATTTCAACCACTTCATCAGCTGTATCTGTGTCAGACATTTTAGACTAATATTAAATTTCCGCAAGAAAAATCAAGTCAAGACGTGTATAAAACGTTCGCGCTTATAAACGGGTATCCGTAACTGATTACAATCCTGTGCGTGGTGACGAACAATCAACGTGACGCTGAGAGTTCCCTCTACTATGCAGCGTTGCCAGGCTTAATGTCACAATGATCATGTTTTATTGGGAAAATTGTCAGAAATCGCCGAATGTTGAACAGAAACATTACAAGAAGTCTAACCTTGAAATGTGAGGCTACAAATCGATATTCTTATAGGGGGGAAGGGTAGGGAGCTGTTATGGTTCCTATTAACCTTGGTGAAAGTTGGAAACGGTAATATCATATATGGCATACATTCGCTTGAAGGTGTGTGCACGGAAAATAGATTGCGGATAGGATTTTAATAGATAAATCTGCACAAAAAAACACAAAAGGAGAGTTTTGTATTTCCCTGAAGAATATCTCAAGGTTATTTCAGATGTACTCATCGAAACTTTATGGAAGGATTATCGAAACCTTATTTTCAATTGCGATAGGGACACATACCTCGACATCGCATTAATGTGAAAAATAAGACAATAGAAAAAAATTCCCTCACTGATGCTATCTCTTAGGAAAAATTTAACTATAAAGATTGTACAAAAATTTTCTTCACCTTTTTGAGCTTGTTTTCGCATCTCCGTATATGCCGTTCATAATTTGCTGCAGATCAAATTGGAATATACCTTTGTGATGCCATTTATTGTTATATAATGTCCTTTACAACAGTTATTGCACGTATTGCACCAACAGATTGATTTGTGATCCATGCGAATGTGATCAACCACTTTGGCGAAAACTCGCCGAGCGTGGCAACCGTGCGACTTTGTCTGGAGGCTCGTCGCTACAAGCCAATCAGGAAGAGGCCGACAGAGCGCCATGGCTACCGATCACGCGTTGATCACGAATCAACCAATGTTTACGATTACTTTGTAGCTTCGTTAGATACACTTTAGTCAGCCTAAGTGACTCCATCTTTTTGTGAAAAAAAAAACAACATCTGATTGATTGTTCGCATATATTTAGTACTCATAACACATGTCTTGTTTCATCTACAGGATGCTTCAGAACTAAGGAATCAAACTTCTAGGGGTCATTCTGTGTAACAGTAGAAAACATTCGAGTATAGGAACCCATATCCGGAAAAGTGTCACTACGACACTACGGCCCTAAGACGCGTTAAAATTTAGAAAGTCGATGAGTTGCCTAAATAGGATTTAATGCATTTAATTTTTGCCTTTTGTACATGATATCATCAAACCTGAACACGTCCATTTAAACGTCGCACATGATTTCGGCGAACTTGACTGAAAATTTGATACTCGTTTCAAACGCTACTGTAATTGGTCCAATTAAGTCTTGGTCTGTTTCTACTGGAGTTTCGTAAACCAAAGACTTTACTTGTCCCCACAGGTACGGTGTATTCAGGTTGGATGAAGACATTTTGAACAATTGTTGTGATGATGTACAACATTCAAAAATTAAATGCATTAAGTCCTATTTAGGCAATTCATCGTCTTTCTAAATTTTAAAGCGTCTTAAGGCTGTAGTGCCGTAGTGACACTTTTCCGGATATGGGTCCCTATACTCGAATGTTTTCTACTGTTACACTGAATAACCCCTACAAGTTTGACCCCATAGTTCTGAAACACCCTGTATAGGTAGTGTATCCACCAGTATTACTTTTAGTTGGGTAGGTACAAATGTCATGCGATCAACCAAGCACACTCATGTTAAGAGTGTTGCAGGTACTTCTCTTGACGACGTAAATGCCAGTTACCATGGAGACGTGTATACTCGGACTCTGTAGTGCATACTTTTTCCTCTAGCGGATACAAACTTTAGTTTTACATATGGTTGGAACAAACCTCCTTGCGCTACTGAGATTCTGCCGACACTCTTTCCTCCAGAAAGATCAGTTGCCTACAAATAACAAATATCAACAACAATAGAAACACGTTGTAAGCCGCACATAGAGAGCATTTTACTAAAATAGTATTACAGGGTGTTACAGAGTGCGGTCAGGAAAGAACTGATTGAGAACGTAATCCGAAAGTGGTGCTTTCCCATAAACGTACCACCTTTGATAGTTTGTACGACATTGCTTTTTGCAAAAATAAGTGCAAGTGAAATCTGTCTTTCTAATGAACATAACAAAGCACTTCAGGAGTGATTAAAAAGGTGTCAACATGGTTGCTATTTTTGGATAACGGTGAATAGGTTAATGAGACGATTAATCTGAACGAAAATCTCCAAGGGGCAGATTATGCCAGGTTGCGTTAAGATACTGATACTATTTTTACCGGTAACATTAATGTGTCCTTTAATTTTTTTCGCCATGTATTATGGTAGTAGAATCGAGACATTTCTGGACCTCTGTCTATATGTTTCCTCATACATTAACGTTTATTGAAATAAATGAAAAAAAATCGAGCAAATAAAAAAAACTGCTGGCAACGTTATGGTTTTGCTGTAGAATCCAGCAAATTATGTTATCTGTTTGACTACAAAATACCTTATTCGTCAACTGGATGTTGCTTTCATGTTACGTTTACGATTAATTCAGTTTTTACATGAGGGAAGATTTTTATATTTAAAAAAAAAATCAGTAGAACGAATAATAAAGTTTGGAAAGTCGTAAGTATTGTATATACCACTCGGTGCATACTTAATACTTACAAGTATACAGAGGATTTGACTTCGATACAGGCCGCCGTATGGTGGAAATGTGACTTCATGCAAAGCTCTCCTGAGTAACTTCCCTGGCTCATAAAGCACTATTTCGCTCTCCAAGTCGTAGCACCTACATTAGTGAAAGAAAAAAACAAGGTGAGATCGGAAATATTTGAATCTGGCGGAACATTCACGTTGTCACTTGATCTCGAAAATTGCACCATCTCAGGCCATCTATAATTTCACAGAAAACCATAACAAATAATTCGAATAGCAACGCATCTCACGGTTTGAATTTCATTTCCAGTATGGTCCAAGGGAAATATTTTGTGTTTCATCCAAGTATATTTGCAGAATCGAGATTTCCTGAAAGTTTGCTCCCTATTTTTTCTAATGTACGGGCTACAAATGATACCGGGTGTTTCAAATTCGAGCCTCATCATTGGGATTTCGGAAATGGTAAGAGATACGAAGTCGCGTATTTAGGTAACTAACAAAATACCGCTCAAAAAGTTTCAAAGTTTATTGTACGTTCGGAGAGAGACGGCAAAAACCGAATTTTCTAAAAATACTTGTCATTTTTTCCTGAGTACTATTTACAGTGGATTTCAAAATAAATTGCGCATTACATTGCCACGTTTTTCTCTTTACAAGAGGCGTGATTAGAATTTCAATATGACGTTTTGTTTCTTGTCTTACAGATTCAACTTTATTTTTTATTATGGGTGTCACATTGGGTTTTGCACAGGTGAATAGAGTCTCTAGATCTGACTCCAAAAATGTATATATAGAGCATTGACATTGCCAAAACTTAGTTATCTAAAAAAAGACACAATTTCCTAGGTAGTGCTCGAAATTATCAGATAGTCATTCGTTTCGAATACCGGATTTATCGCAAAATCATTTTTTATTTTTCCTGGCTTTACTTGAGATGGGACTTCAGTAAATAAAATGTTGTCATTGTAACTTTTTCTCCTCTCCAAGATGGCGTAGTCAAATTTTCAAGTCGAGGTTTCTTCTTTCGACTTCCATCACCAACTTTGTTTTTTCATATGGACGCTATATTGGAATTTTGTACATGGCGTTTCCAGCCATCAATTCATTGGTATATTTTCTTGGCTCGTCGTGGATTTGCTGTTGAAATAATAATTATAGTGGTATTAAACACAGTATTGTGTAACTTGAACAGGAAATGGAAAAATTACACTGATTAACAGCCAAAAAATATCCTAAATAAAATCAACAAAGTATTACTATTTTTAATGTGCTAAAACCGGAATGAAACTTATTTTTTCAATATCAGTTCAAGTTTTAGAGATACGGTAATTATATGTGTTCCTACTGTGACAGTGTTAATATACTGTAATTCACAAGAATGCATGTGCTACATTTTTATATTCTGCAAGGAAAGATGATGTAATCGGCATGATTGTGTTACGTTATACATACGTGTACATTATATTGTTTTATATTAGCCATTTTTTCCTCAGTTGGCTGACAGCGCTCATGCAAGATGTCTCGGAAGTGTGTAAACAATCCAGATCAGTTTTGTTACGTGTGTGGTGATGTGACTTTTGCGTCTTAGAGACGGCCTATTACTCTACTAATAACAAAAGCATATCAGCTTTATTTCGGTTGTAAACTAGGTGATCAAGACAAACAGTGGTCACCCTACATCTGCTGTAATACATGTGTTTCAAGTCTGAGGAGATGGTTAAATGGCAAAAAACGGTCTATTATATATATCAATGATTGTTACTTTTGCATGGTACCTTGCATGGTACCTTGTGTTGGACAAGCCACAGGTATGTCCAAGAAAAAAAAATCGGTTATTAACTACCCAAAAATACCATCTGCGATGAGACCTGTGCCTCACAGTGACGAAAATCCAAAACCCCCAGAATCCTACACTTGCGAATCAGAAAACGAATCAGATCATGGCGATCGAGTGATTCGTCAGGAAGAAGATATGCCATCAACGTCAAGAGATCCTGATTTTATACCGGGCACGTCATGCCACCAACCGCACAAAATAACACAGTCAGAATTAAATGATCTTGTAAGAAATTTAGAACTTCTAAAATGTAAGGCAGAGTTACCTGGATCAAGACTGCAGCAGTGGAATTTGTTAGAAGACGATGTTTCGGTATGTGTTTTTCGTAAACGCCACAAAGACTTAGAACCATTTTTCAATATGGAGAATAACTTGGTTTTCTGTAGTAACATTAACGGCTTACTGGCGGCTTTAAATATAAACTATAACCCAGAAGAATGGAGATTGTTTATAGACAGTTCAACATTGAGTTTAAAGGCAGTGTTATTGCATATTGGAAATATTTTACCATCTCTTCCTGTAGGGTATGCAGTTCACATGAAAGAATCATATGACAATATGAAGTACCTATTGACATGCATAAAATACTATGAGCACCAATGGCATATTTGTGGCGATTTGAAAGTTGTTGCACTTTTACTTGGGCTGCAGCTAGGCTACACAAAGTTTTGCTGTTTTTTGTGTGAATGGGACAGTCGGGCAAAGGCACTTCATTACACCAGACAAAACTGGCCTGTTCGTCAATTCCTAGAGCCAGGTCAAAAAAATGTACAGCATATGCCATTAGTAGACTCGAAAAAAAATTTATTACCACCAGTGCATATCAAATTGGGCCTAATGAAAAACTTTGTCAAGTCATTAGATTGAGATGGGTCAGCTTTTCGATACCTGCGTCAGAAATTTCCAAGACTAAGTGAGGCAAAGGTTAAAGAAGGTATTTTTGTTGGGCCACAGATTCGAAATATTTTGAAAGATACACAGTTTGAAAACACTTTAACAGGTATTGAAAAAACTGCTTGGAATGATTTCCGTCTGATGGTCACTAATTTCTTGGGAAATAGAAAAGCTGACAACTATAAAACCCTTGTCAAAAATATGCTGTCATCGTATCAAAAGATGGGCTGTAATATGTCTCTTAAGATACATTTCCTACAGTCACACCTGGACTTTTTTCCTGACAATTGCGGAGCCGTAAGTGATGAGCACGGCGAACGTTTTCGTCAGGATATTTCAACAATGGAAGAAAGGTACCAGGGAAAGTGGAATCCTTCCATGCTTGCAGACTACTGTTGGACTCTTGGTAGAGATGCCCCAGAAACGATCCATAAAAGAACAGCAAAAAGACAGCGCATATAGTGACTCTTATAAGTATATGAATCTTGTTACTTTTTTTAATATATCCTTAAAAGTAAAAATTTTTTTTTCTAAACCGCAACTAATTTTTTTATTTCATTGTCATTTTTGGATTCAGCGCTCCAAAATTAACAAAGAAGTGCACTTTTCCCACAAGATACAATTAAAAAACTAAAATTTGTTGTCCAGTGATTATTGACGGTATTAACAATAGTAATCATAAATAAGCAGATGTAAATCATAGTAGATGTTTAAAAACTCGTTTTGTGGGCAAGACCTGGCTATTGTCTTAAAATTGTTTTGTTCTCGGTTTATTTTTCTTCGTTTCAGTCTTCCACAGTCTATTAAAATGTTTAAGTTGAAGTCTTGTCTGGTACACAAAACAAATGACTACCTGAAGATTTCAGAGCCTACCTAGGAAACTCCGTTTTTCTGGAATAACTAAGGTTTGACATGGCCAATGTATGACACATCATACACTTTTGGAATCAGAAGTATAAACTCTATTTACGTGTGCAAAAATGCGATATGGCATCTATAAGAAAAAATAAAGTTGATGATGGAAGACAAGGGACGAAACGTCATATTAAAATTCTATTAATTCGAGCCATCTTGTATGGAAAAAGTGTCGCTAATGTGCTAATTATCTTGAAATCCCAATACAAATAAATGTAGGAAAAAATCAATGCGATCTTGGACAATTCGGTTTTGCAGTCTCTCTCGGGAAGTACTTTAAGGTTCGAATTTTTCTAAGGATATTTTGTTGGTTACCGAAATACACAACTTTGCCCCATCCAAAGGACTTTGTATATCTTTCCGTTTCCGAGATCCCAATGCTGACTGTCGTATTTAAAACACCTGATATCAATGAGCTCTTTAACCGATTATTCTACATTTCACTTCTAGGAAGCATGCATATTGCGAATGTATGTCCAGTAGTATTACTTTAAATACATTATTTACACAGTCCAAAAGTGAAAAACTAAGACTAAATTTATAAACTGCTAATTCTAGGTCTACAAGCAAGACCAGTTATATCCTCATCATTTAAAGATGTTTGAATGCCTAAACAATAGTGTATAAGTTCTAAAATAACAGAGAAGGGGTACTTACTCGTTGATTTCCCATGGGTACGGACAAATTGTCAAATTAGGATTATCAGAATCGTCCCCCCAACCAAGGGTGGTGTTGCTGCAGTTTGCAGTTGCTACAAGAAGTGAGCAGGCTAATAGTGCTTTATGAACCATGTTTTGATCCTGCGTGTAAAGTGGAGATCAATTTGGTTCCTTAGGCATTTTATAGTGATTCGAAATATAATACAATGGACAATTATATGATTTTTATCGTCAAGTGGATTATCACATCGTCAGGTTTTTGCCTATTGCGATTCTAGTTAACTTATCTGACTTGCAAAATGTGCTTTTTATAATTCTAAAGCACTCAATGTTAGTGATATACTATAAAGGTCACCTGCACTCATTATAGACAAGAAGGAAAAGTGCTTTATGAACCATGTTTTCATCCTGCGTGTAAAGTGGAGATCAATTTGGTTCCCATTTTATAGTGATTCGAAATATAATACAATGGACAATTATATGATTTTTATCGTCAAGTGGATTATCACATCGTCAGGTTTTTGCCTATTGCGATTCTAGTTAACTTATCTGACTTGCAAAATGTGCTTTTTATAATTCTAAAGCACTCAATGTTAGTGATATACTACAAAGGTCACCTGCACTCATTATAGATAAGCAGGAAAAGTTGCATCTAGTAGGAGGTGTATAGCTTTGCTAGATTAACATTTCATATCTCAAAGGCAGAGCCAATGCTTCTAACGTAGAGAGTTGGAGCCCTATCCAAGAGTACCAATTCAAAAATAACTATCAAAAAACTATACCTAATAAGAATCATTAGTCCTAAACGGACCCCTGTCGAACTATAGGGTGCTGGAGTATTTATGAAAACGTGAAAAAGCGTGAGTGGATAATGATGCTGAATAAAAATAGTGAGCATGTAGTATGAATTACATAAGAAGTACACTAAAAAATTAAGCTCAAACTAAATCAGGAGTGTTGAAGTGAGAAACCTTTTAACCCCAATACCAAGTAAGGAAAACAAATATTCTGTCACTGACTTTTTGTATAAACAATTTAATTTCACGGAATCTCTTAATATACTAAGTGAGATATAAATCCGAACACCCAGTTTAAATGGTTTTATTTTAATAAAAGTTGGTGAATGTATTTATCTTACTGTAAATAACAAGTGAAAAAATTTTCAGCCTTATCAGTTGGACATTCCGGTTTTCATACTGCTTTTTTTAATTCACTAACGCTCTAAAAATGAATATTTCAGCCGCAGTAAAGAATCAACGTTGGCGGATTCTGGTTCTTGACATCCTTTACGATCGGTTACGATGCCTAGAGTACGGAGACCTGTACGATTTCGTCAACTTAGTGAGTTTGATAGGGGCCGTATAGTGGGACTTCGGGAGGCTGGACTTTCTTTTCGGCCAATTGCAGTAAGAGTGCAAAGAAGTGTGGTTAGGTGCTGTCAGGCATGGCTTCGAGAAGGCCGTACGCAAAGAGCAAGGGGCACTGGACGCCGCCGTAGAACAACAGACCGTGAAGATCGCCGCCTAAGATTATTGGCCTTAAGGGACCGTTCCTGCACTACCGGGTTCATTGCAAATGAATGGTTTGCAGAACACGGAAGACCTATTGGCATGCGAAGTGTTTACCGACGAATGAGAAGTTTTGGCTTGTTTTCACTGGGTCCTCCCTTTAACTCGAGAACACCGACGTAATCGCCTTGAGTGGAGCAGACAACGGTCACTCTGGGATCAGGAATGGAACAGTATTGTCTTTAGTGACGAGTCTAGATTTTGTTTAGGCATGCACGATGGTCGTGCCAGGGTTAGAAGGCGACGTGGTGAAAGGAGGTTACCACAGTTTTTTGTTGAAAGACATGTTCATCACACTGTTGGAGTTATGGTTTGGGGTGCTATAGCTTATGGTTCCAGGTCACCCTTAATCTTCATCATCTTGACACCCTGGCAGATCCAACTGATGTCACATTGTTACCACGGCCACCAAGATCTCCCGACTTATCCCCAATTGAGCACGTGTGGGATATGATGGGTAGGAGATTGCTCAATTTGCAACGTCCGCCTCAGACTCTAGAAGCACTTCAAGAGGAGTTGATGGTTGCCTGGAATGAGTTACCACAGGAGGACATTGACTACCTGATCAGAAGCCTGCCTAGGCGCGTTGGAGAGTGGGTAGCACATCAGGGTGCATCCACACATTATTAAAGGTCAAAGGGCTTTAAAGCAGTGCAATCATTTTGAAACTTTTATCATTTACTTATTATGATTCATTAAGTACTTATACAAAATTTTATTAAAATAAAACCAAGCAAGATCTCTTTGTAGATCCTTTGGGCTTGAAGTACCAACCGGCCGCGTGGTGGTGGTTAGACGTCTCCTTGAAAATTCAAGGTCGTATAGCCATTTTATACAACAATGTGTAGGTTGGCTCTTGTTGTGGGCTTCGTGTGTCGTTTTCTTTTTTTCCCCTCCAACTTCGTTTCCTCAGGTTACACCCGTATCCGGATGTGTAGGCATGTGTACCTACTTTTGTAGTTTCATATGTGCATTCATTTCGGGCCTGATGAAGCCAACCAGCAGCGTATCGTTAGGGTTACCTATCCTATTTTCTGCTCGAATCCACTTTCCTCCTTTTTGCGGATTTTGCCCATTATTTTCCTACTTGTTGTTATATACCTTTCTCCGCATGATCATATTCTATATATATACAGGGTGTCCGCAAAGTTGGGGTTTTCCTTTACACGACCTGTAGATCTTGAAAACATAAGCAATTTTTCTTTGTACCATATACACCAATGTCTTAAGGGAACCGAGATAAAGGGCTCTGCAACATCAAAAATATCTTAATACCGTCCTGTAGCCGCGACATCCCCGAGTGGTACTAGGACACTAGGTCAACCCGACGACAGAACTGGGTCGGGGTCAGTGTGTCAGGTCAGTATGCAACGTTCAACCGACGGATACGGTCACGCGTGTAGAGGCAAACGAACCCGTATAATCGATTGCGTTTCAAAAAACTACAAGCACTAGAGATGTGGCTAGACAAGTGCAAGTATCAAAAACTAAAATGTGGCAAACACTGCGTGAAGAGGGGCTGTATCCGTTTCACGTTCAACGTGTACAAGCCCTTCAACCTGACGATCTTCCAGCAAGAGTGCGGTTGTGTGAGAGGTTGTTGCATCAACATGACAATAATCCGGACTTTTTGAAGTGCATATTGGTGACAGACGAATCTACGTTCACGCGTAATGGGGTGAATAACTTTCGCAACACTCGTGTTTGGTCAGTAGAAAATCCGCACGCAGTCCGTCGGGCACATTTTCAACAAACATTTTCGGTGAATGTTTGGGCTGGCATGGTGAACGGTATGCTCATTGGACCATTTATTCTCCCAAATCGATTGGACGGGATGCAATACCTAGACTTTTTACGCAACATTTTGCCTTCCTTGTTAGAAGATGTGCCATTAAGTGTAAGACAATCAATGTGGCTTCTGCACGATGGTCATATTTGTTACCTCTGTTCATGGTCTGCACCACCGCCGGCGTCTGCTCGGTAGCGCATCAGCTGATTTCATTTTCTGTTGGAGCGGTATGATTTCGGGCAGAGACGTACTTAGCCCTTCTCGTCAACTGGAGAGTGAGTACTTTTTCCTTTATTTTTTTTACTTGGTCGCCCTCGTTTCACAACACATTACGTTTGTTATTTCAAGGGTAGTTGTTTCTGGAAAGGAAAACCCTAACTTTGCGGACGCCCTGTATATACTTTCCTCCTTTTTGCGGATTTTCCCCATTATTTTACTACTTTTTGTTATATACGTTTCTCCGCACGATCGTTTTCTTTTTCGATCATTTTCTCTTTATATTTATATGTACCGGGTACGGCACCTTTTATGTCGGTATTGAAACATGGAATGACTTTGATATTTACCAACCGAGTGGTTTGGTTACACGTGTTTCTGAAACTTCAATTGACTACAATTTTAGTCATGAATCACTTTACACCGAAACAACGCGCCGAAATAGTCACAATAGTCTTTTTTTCTAGTGAAAACCTGCACATTATCCCTGTCCACCATCCAGCCGGCCGGCACGTGTTGGATAATGTGGAGGTTATCAGTGGAAAAAAAGATGGGGGAACTTTCAATAGTTGATAGTTTTAAAATCCCCAAACTTCTTCAAAATCAATCAACACTTATTTTGAAAAGAAACATTTCAGAATGATTTTCCATTTAAAAATAAAATAATTCCGTCCTAATCGAACCTCATCAGTCCAGTTTTTTTCTATTCGTCGACTATGTGTTCCCTTCACTGTTGTTTTAAAAGCAATTTCAGCAACAATCTCGCCGACTTACTCCAGACGATGAAGACATAGATCTTCGAAAGCTTGAGATTTTAAGTTATAAGAGTGTACTTTTGCAATACCCAAAGAAATTAAATATATATATATATATATATATATATATATATATATATAACAAAAAGTAGGAAAATCATGGGAAAAATCCTCAAAAAGGAGGAAAGTGGATTCGAGCAGAAAATGGGATAGGTAAGCCGAGCGATACGTATTTCTGCTTTTTGGCTTCATCAGGCCCGAGATGAATGCACATATGAAACTACAAAAGTAGATACACATGCCCACACATCCGGATACGGGTGTAACCTGAGGAAACGAAGATGGAGAGGGAAAATATATATATATATATATATATATATATATATATATATATATATATATAATTTTGTTATATACTTTTCTCCGCATGATCATTTTCTCTTTGTAGATCCTTTGGGCTTGAAGTACCACAGCAAGTGGCTATAACCTGGTTTTGGTTAGATGTCTCCTTGAAAATTCGAGGTCTTCGAGCCGTTTTATACTACATGTGTAGGTTGGCTCTTGTTGTGGACTTCGTGTGTCGTTTTTTTCCCTCTCCATCTTCGTTTCCTCAGGTTACACCCGTATCCGGATGTGTGGGCATGTGTATCTACTTTTGTAGTTTCATATGTTCATTCATCTCGGGCCTGATGAAGCCAACCAGCAGAAATACGTATCGCTCGGGTTACCTATCCTATTTTCTGCTCGAATACACTTTCCTCCTTTTTGCGGATTTTGCCGATGATTTTCCTACTTTTTGTTATATACTTTTCTCCGCATGATCATTTTCTCTTTATATATATGCCCAATTTCTTTATTTATCTTTATCTCTTTGTTTTCTAGGATACATAGAAGAACTTGTAGGTGCAAAAGAGGGGGTGTTAATGCAGACGAATGTTTTTTATTGTTCTTAATGAAACAATTTTTAGCGTATGTTGTCCACCATACATATATAAATTATGGTATCACCCTTGTATATTTAGAAAACATCTTATTATTCTTCTATATTTCCGATTTACTTTTCTTATAAGTTCTTGTTAGTTATGATGCCAATGATATCTGTGTATACTTTCTTGTATTGATGAGCAAATGTTCTTGTCTACTTTCCCATCACAACAAATTCCTTCAAGATACCGATTTATTAGAAGTACGCATATTGTCAGAGATAAAATCATTTTATACTTTGCTGTACGACCTTTAACATCTCAATAAACTATTTTTGAAGTGGTTCGTCGCATATTTTATTTAATATATCCTTTCTTCTGGACATGCATATTTCGACTGCAGTCGAGGCTTCGTAGAGTAGGCCTCGTCAGCATACCTGGGCAAAGTAATTGAGTGTCTTTTTGTGTTTTACATAAGAATCCATATGACTAAGTGAGAAGCCTTAAGATCTGAAGATTTGACTGGAAAGTACTGTAAAAACACCAACTCCCAGTTTCAAGCTACAAAGCCATGAATATATAATACTCTAAGGGCCAACTTCACCAACAACAGTCCGTTATTCTCCACCTATAGGGTAACAGTCCGTCAGATACAGCCAATGAGCTTCAAATTCCAATCAACAAATTTTAGCAACCAATAGCTATGAAATGTTGAAAACAAAATACTGTCAAGGTATGAGATGACAACTTGTCATTGAAACATCACCAGCTTATTGAATATTAAGGAATTACATATAATTCGGTCAAAATTATAAAAAATGTTTGATTTTTGAATTCAATTCATGTTTTAATTACTATTGTTGATTTTTTATTCATGCTTATATTATTTTCTTCAATTGATATGTGATACTGGGTGTTTTTTCCTATAAACCTCTTGCAGATAGCCATTAAGCACCTACTTGATGACAGGCTCTTCCAAAAGATATTGCTCGTTTCCAAACATTCATTCATTTACTTGCCGTTCATCAGAACCATTATGGCACCTTAGATTGATATTCCCACAAAACGATTAAGGTTTTTTGATATCCATACATCCATAAAGTTGAATACTTTTCGTTGTTCAGGAACTGAACAAACATCCACACTATATTCACAGCGATTAAGGAATTCCCAAATATATGCCTCAAAGCTACTAGCAAAAGTAAAACTTGTAAAAAAAACTACAAATTTAACATAATTTTTTTTTTCACGAGTACACATTCTAGGTCATATTTATATTAGACATTATTTGAATACAGCTGATTATTGCATTTCAAGGAGTGGCACATGTGTGGGATCTGTCAACTCTTGGTACCAGTCACAAAACATATACTTTGAAGGTTTAATTCCATGCTATTCAATGACAACACGGTGACTTGTGTGGTTATCAGCGGCCATTTCGTGAGGGTGCGACAGGGTTGCCAGATTGTGCATTAATATCCCGTTTTACCCTCCTGGTCCCAGTGGAGTAAGTTTCTCCAACTGTCTAAATATACTCTACTACGCCTTAAAAGACTATTCGTGACATTTTTCCAAAAATCACTGCACATCACGTGAAAAAATGCAAATGAAAATTTAAAATTATTTCCAGGACGCCGCAAAATAGCTCCGTCGGTACCTTGGGTAATACATCTTGACAGTAGGGATGTTCGATACGCTCCTATATTTAGAAGTATCAATACATTTCACGAGTATCGTCATCTTTCGATCCGGACTGTGTCAGAAAGAGTGACTGCTATTTGGCTGCGACATTACCCTGCCAAATCAGACATATCTTTCACCATTTTCAAAGAAATTGTACAAAATCTTCAAATTTGTGATGTTAGCGAGTTTCACTTCATACGTTGTTACCAGACATGCCCAAATCATCAGTTGCTGCCGTGATATTCATCACGACCACTGCATCCCCACGGCTAGGCGACCTGTATGTTAAATTTGTATTGATAGGGCAGCGGGTTATGCTCATATGTCACACACAGTGTTTGTGCACTGATTGCAAGGGTCAGATGATACCAAAAATATTTTCATAAATGGAGATCTTTCCGATTCCGGAATGAACCAAAGATGCCACCTAATAAATTTTCACGAAAAAAATTCAAAACCAGCAAATGTAAAAGATTCATTTCGCACCCTCCACCAGGGACGTGATCGTCGTCAGACTTGGCAACCCTACTTGTGTCAGATAGATATCCCCGCCAGTCAAAAAAGAAAAATAGACAAACAATAAACATTACCAGTTTTTTTGATTTTTGAACTTAGGAGACATTATTTGTGAAACATTTTTCATAATTTTTTGTCTATGTCCATAGTAATTGCATTATGTATCAGGGCGATGTAGGGATTGACACGTCTTACACATATTATCTGTGTTTTAGGTTGGAGAGGACAATGTTTTTATTGCTTTGAAGAAATTCATTAACCCATAAATTAATAAATGATTACTATTATGACGTAAAGAAGATGATGATTTGGGTGGAATGTATTTTATATTCCATTCTCTTGTAAAATACAGGCAAAACCACACTATTCAACAGGTATGTAATGATAACTTTCAGTATATTGAAGTTGGTAAATTCGAGAGTGACATGCATTAACAAACGTCTAAATCTGCTGCCAAATTTAACAGCTAGAAAATCGACCTATTATTTGCTGCATTCCCATTCGCTGAGGGGGATAACGGATTGTTAAATGTAAACCTATAACATATATCAAAATATATGAAAGTTGTCCTGTTTCTTCTGTACAAAAGCATCATGTTAGAATCAAAAAGTGGTCTTGTTTATAATACAGTCGAATTTTCACGTTTTTATTTAACATTTTAATAGAAATCACTGATATTCTGAGACCTTTGACAGCTTCCGTCAAATTGCATTTCGATAAGGTATTTTCCCATTGGTCCATAATATTAATGTTGGTGAAATCGGCCCTAAAGGGTTTATAGGGAAAAATAACTATAGCTTAACAAAATATATTTATTTACCTCATTATTTATAAAGTATATATTTGAATCTTGTAGTGTAGTCCATGTCC
This sequence comes from Acanthoscelides obtectus, assembly GCA_963669975.1. Taxonomy (NCBI): domain Eukaryota; kingdom Metazoa; phylum Arthropoda; class Insecta; order Coleoptera; family Chrysomelidae; genus Acanthoscelides; species Acanthoscelides obtectus. Next base: position 24,213,209 of record CAVLJG010000010.1, on the reverse strand, counting down.
AGATAAGGATCTTAGTTTAATTGTTAACCTTTTTGAGTAAAGTCCTCCGTCTAAAACTGAAACGGTGCCACCTTTGCCGTCTGCGGACAAATCTTGTATCTACAACATTAGAGAGTTTTCCAAAAGGCTGATATTACTTTGCTATTTGGAATCGAGGTAGATATAACGATTGATAACCATATTCAGCCTGGAGGTATCCAATCATATACTATATTCCGGTGCCCAAAAGGGATCTGAAAGGTACCATCTTTGAAAAGGGTCAGCCTGTTTGGTTCTTCTACTAAATAATAGATGGTGCTAGGATCTCCAATGCCTTAATACGCGCTTTTAATTGGGTACCTGCAGTCATTGATCAACGTATTCCAGCTAAAGTTAACCAAAACACGCATTTTAGAGGGGCTAAAAAGGGATTGAGAAAAATACTGACACCTATGAGATAGTATCAGTACCAAATCCTTTGTAAGGTGGATCTCTGAATCCATTTTTGTGATGTTCCACTGTCTGATGGAAGGCATCAGTATCTTTCAAATCCCTTGAAATTGTGTATTGGCCGTTCAAATATTACGTGAGCACTATGGGGGGCAGGGAGCTCTTGCTTTCCCTTTTTTGGATGACATGGGGGGTAGGGGAGTTTAGATGATGATTACGTCATCGGTAGTTATTTACTTTTTTACACGAATGGCAACCCTCACATTGTCTTTGCTTGAAAACGAATCGCATTTTCGGGGTTTCCCGCAAAGTTTAATGTTTAAATAAGATGTCGTTTCACATAGACAACTACAAGTTATACCAAAAATTGTTTCAAAGTTTTAAAAAATCTCATACAAGCACGAAAGTACAAAATGTACAAAAGTTAGTTAACGAAGTGTGGCGAAATTACAAATTACAAGCAAAATCCGAAACTAGATATTATTGTATCTAAGAGAATCGAAGAAGAATTGAATCAATCCAATCTATTAAATTTTTTTTCTAAGGTGAGTGACGAAATCATTTTAGGTACCTATGAGTACTAGAAATATTAGAAATCGCCAAAAAGTTTCTCTTTACTGATTAGAAATTTATTATGGCCTATCTCAAAGTATAGAGGTAATATTCATTATATTATAGATTTATTTCTTATGTTTAATTCCGTCAATTGGTCAAAAAGTACAGGATGTTAGTTTTATACATATATGCAGAAAACTAACACCCTGTATTTTGTGACCGGAACGAATTGCTAGTTTAAACATATTAGATTTAAAGCCATAGGGTTTTGTATTTACCATATATATTGTCATACTTTGTATTTATGTAGCTTAATAAGAGAATCTTTAGCCGAAGCCATAGAAAGTTTTTATTTTTAGGCAACCTGTAAACCTGCGGAAAAAACACAAATTATACAGTCAGCTTCAAATATTAAAGAAGAGGAAGAAGATAAAACAAAACCCGGTAATGAATCACAACAGCAATGCGAAATTAATGAAAATACAGATAAACAGAGAAACCTTCTCAGGAAGCTATGAAAAATAAGATTGCTCTACTCGAAAAAAATCTGAATGCTTTGTATTCTGCCAGAGATACTATGCCAAGCCGTGCTGAAGTTGATAAACGGATCATTAAGTTGGGCGAAGAAATAAAAACAGCAAAACAGTCTTTAACCAGGAAGGTTCAAAACGCAGTTGCCCAGAAGAAACACAGGGATGGTATGAAAAGAAAGTTAGAAGATATTTGTTATGAAGATCCAGAAATAAAAAAAAGGCTATCTCTGAGGGATTCACTGGGCCGTCCTAATCTTGAAAGCAGTCAACATTCACTATTGAAAACAATCGCGGATATAGCTTTATTTGGAAATGCAGCAGATGATAGAAGACGAACGGAATCAATTAGCAGGGTAAAAACTCTTGATGAAGTCACACAAGAATTACGTAAAATAAGATTTGACATTAGTCGCAGTGCGACAGATCTTCGTTTGATTCTCAGAAAATCTAATTCTGCAGAGCGACGAAGACATGTATCGACAGTCCCTGTTAAGCTCATTCGGGCTCGAACTGATCACCACAAGAGCCACTTAGATAGCAAGTTCGCTGAAACATCAATCCATTATTTAGAGAACATAGCATCCATACTTGGACCAGATCAAGTATTTTTCTTATCTCAAGATGATAAAGCTCGAGTCCCTATTGGCGTAACTGCGGCAAACAAGCTAGCACCTCTTCTAATGCACATGGAATATAGAATCAAATTGCCTGATCACGATTGGGTAATCGTGAGCGTCATAAATTAATGCCATCTGTTTATGCTGGTATCAAAATCACTTCCAATATGCTAGGACAACCGCAATCCGTTGGATATTCTGGACCAACATACATCGCTATTCGATGTGGAAAGCATAGTTCATCTACTGCTAACACTCATGCACAGGATTTCGAGACACTTCTCGAACTTGATGAGTTTTGACCATTAGCTAAAGCTAACCATGGACTAGTAAAACCAGTGGTAATCATGACGGTTGATGGAGGGCCACATGAAAATCCACGTTATCAAAAGGTCATAGGGTTTGATATACAACACTTTAAGCGACATGATCTCGATGCATTGTTTTTAGCTACCAATGCTCCTGGAAGAAGTGCGTATAACAGAGTAGAGCGCAGAATGGCTCCTCTTAGTCGGGAACTGGCTGGTTTAATATTGCCTCATGACCATTTTGGATCTCATTTGTATAAACTTGGCGTTACAATTGATGAACGTTTAGAAAGATCTAATTTCGAATTTGCAGGAAATGTATTAGCTGAGGTATGGAGTTCAATGGAAATTGATGGCTATAATGTTAATGCAAAATATGTTGGGGCAGGTGAACAAGATCTTCCTGATTTTCCAGACATTAAATGTAGAAATACAGAATGCTGTCGTCCAAGAAGTGGCCCATTTTGATTTCTAGACAATAGGTTCCTTCCACCACCTGTAAAAGTAAAACAAACAGTTGATGACTTGGTTTTGGATGAAGGAGGGCAATTTCTTAATCTTCCAGTCAATTTAGCTCTACGCTTAAGTGCTTCACTCAAAGATTTCCTGCAAATGCCCTACGATTATTTTTGGCCGGCGGTAAAATTGAGGCTATCAAGTAGAACATGCAAAATGTGTGCTCTTTATCATGCTTCCATCAAGTCACCAGATCGTCACATCGAAAATATCCATAACAAAGAAAACACGCTCACTGATTGGACAGTTAGACCTGTAAGAGTCGCTGCTCGTCGTGCTAATGAACTGATGTGCATTATTCAAAATTTAGAGCACTATGATGTTGAATGGCTCGATGAGAACGATGCAGACATTCCAAAATCCGTTGAAAGCGAGCAAACTCAGAACACTGAGCAGCAATCGAAGCAATCCAATGTCATCGAAAACTTAGAATCATGGATTCGGGTTTCATGGACTGAAGACTGTTAATTTGATTTTAATTATGTACCAAAAATTTAAAATAAGTTTGTTATGTTAGATATAATATTCTTGTCCTTTACTCTAGGTTGAATACCGTATCAGTAAAATATAATCTCTATCCTAAATCTATTTTCTTATTTTTCAGATTATAATTATAACATTATAATTATAATATTAAAAGAAAAACAATACATTAATTGACAAATCGTAAGCATGGGGGGAGGGGGTAAGAGATTTGCTTACTTTTGCTGACCAGCGGGATGTGGAATGGGGTGGTAAATAATTGTAATAAATCTGCTTACGTAATACTTGAACGGCCCCATAATGGTATGAGGGATCTGAAATTATGATGTCTAGTAACAAACATTTTTTTACTTTCAAACGTTTACTATCTTAACTCCCGGATATGTGACCTCAAAATCCGGCATTCTGGTCCAGAATAACCCTGAGCTGAAAACTATAGCTAGTTTTCTGATATCTCATTTCCTCATCAAATTTTGAAGAACCGAGACATTTTTCTTCTAATGCTCATGTTCATTTACAAGCTTGATCAAAGTCGAATCTATCTAGTTTGGTAAACTAAATTGTCTATTCTACGCATCTTTTTGTATCGTCTGTTCTATGCCGATTTAGATAACTTTTATAACTTAGGACTGTATATATACCATTTATGAATGCTAATAGATGTTTTAACCAATCCATTCTGCGATTTTGTGAACGGGTGCACTTACCAGAATACAGGTGATTGGGTTTAGAAAGAATCCAGATTCTGGGTAGCTATATGTTCGTTCTATTGCCCCCAATGACCGGGCTCGTTGAGTTCTATGTCGACTTGTAATTGGTTGTCTCTACGACACAAAAATAGTTTGATTTATCGATCATAATCACGTGCGATCATCTTTGTGCGATCAAGTTACGTACATGTGGTAGAAAAAAGTAAAAATATAAAAAAAAATATAAAAAAAATAAAGTTGTAAATTTCTGTGTTGTCTCAGGAACTTCTCAAGACTATGGTTCCAGGTATACAGCTTGTTGCGGTAAACAAAATAAATAGTAAGCTATAGGTGTTTGACTTCTAGCACAATTTGTAGAATTATAACAGTATAGTTCAAAAAGCTATATCAAAGCCTTTATCAAAGTCAATAAGATCTACTTGTTGTTTGAGCTCTTTACCACCATTCGTTAATCTTCTAGGTTCTAGCTCTTTTTCGCAATTGGATCCTTTAGTGCTCCTGCAGGGTTTCTAACATCGATTTAATAAAAGTGAACACAACCGAACATGCAACCTAAGAACTAAGAACTTGGTCATAATCGTATAATTATTGTAACATTGAAACATAAACACTGAATACTTCCACAAATTATTCCCACGCGGCAGGTCCATTCTGTATATCAATCTTTTTAGATCAATATACGAGTATTTAACTGTTGGTTCAACTTACGGGTCACTCGGCTTAGGACAAATCACAATACTGGACTGGAATTCCACACCATCTTTAATTACACCTGCTCGACAGGGGCACACAGATAATGCAACTGCACCAAAAATAAGTATGGCTTGGCTCATTGTTCTTTATTCTGCTATCTGAGATGGACGTATTCTAATAAATCGCTGTTCATGTACACTAATTTGTAATACCGATATCTCATAATCGCACTTTTATATTTATTCTTACGATAACATGGAAGGAAAGCATTATCAGATTACCCCGGTTGAATTTTTTTGGCTCTATTACCTTAATCTGTTATCGATCTATTTCTTGGTTTATTTGTCAAAGTAGTAGTGTGTTTTTTATTCGTAAATACGTGAACAAGCAATTTGCATGGCTACAAATATGGTCACCGTCTGGCCACATTTGCAGTACAATTTTTTGTTTTACAAATGGTCATACGAAATTCGCTTTAAGTGCGTCAAATGTGGTAAGATGAAAGTGGCACAGTCAGGAATAACGACTATACCTGTATTATCGATTGTGGATCTCAAATAATGTTAAGTTTTCTTTTCAATAATACTGTTGATTTTCTGTAAGTATATGTGTAGCATCTTAAGTTTAATTAAGGAAAGCTTACCTATTGTATCGCATTGTTGATTTTGTTATCCTTAAATTAATCTTCTTTGTTAAGAAGAGTTTGTTCTTTATTGTACTAGATGTCTCCCAAAGAATATATTTTTATTAAATTCTCTATCAAAACCCAATATCCATGTTTATAACAGTTTATTTGGTAGTTATTTAAAAAAATATACATACAGTAAATATGGCCCTTCTGTGTGAGCATATTTGCTTACTCCACTGGAAATATGTCCTATTTTCAATTTCTTCTAAGCTGTTGAAGATACTTTTTATCATTAAATGCATTTTTATTGTTTTGCCTTTATTATGATCAGTCCTCGTCGCGTAAATAGAATGGATAATGTAGTACCCTCGTATTTGACCAAACCCACGAGTTCAAAGCGCGCACGTATCGAAGGAAACCGGCTCACCACACCTGCCTCCCCCCCTTCTGGCCTCTGGCCTACAAGCACTCATTCCTTGTTCTCGTGCCAAACGGATAACATGTAAGATACGACAAAGGACCAAAGGTTGACCGAAAAATGTGCATTGTCGAATGATCGTCCTCAAGGTTACTTTCGTCGCGGAGCAGAATCAGAAAGTGGCGTGCAGACTATGCCTGACACGACATTTCGGATAACGTTCTGACACTGTTGGCTTGTGACAGTCAGCTCCACACCAATGACGGATGAAGACGATTGGGATAACGACTCAATACTGAAATCCGTTGCTTGTGATGGTAACTTGTACTTAGCTTGTGATGGCTAAGATCCTACGGCAAACAACACTACTGAAAGCGTTTGGAACAACGTAGCAACAAAGTATGGTTAACAATACCTTCTCATTTGCTTGTGATCACCTGGTTTGTGCTGCCTTTAGGCAGCAGCTGGAGCCGTAGTGGTAGTCGCTCCGTCTCCTGATCAGCCGCCGGGCGCTGTGAGGGTTCGAATCTCGTCCCAAGAGAAACTTTTCTCTTGGCAATGGATATTGTGATTGTCCGTAGGTGGTAGACGATCTCTGACTGTCGTACGCGGAGGTACCACTCAGCGGATCTCGTAAGCGGGGCAAGAATACAGCCTTAGTTGTTGATTTGTTAGGCTTTTTGGTTTGAAGAACCCTGGGACTCAACAACCAGTACATTTCGCGATAGATGTTAGAGTAAAATTAAAAAAATGGTGTCCTTGACTCCGACTCAGGGCATGCGTTTTTTAAATCCCTTGGTCGATCAGCCCAGGGTGGATAAAGCAACAAATCTAGAGTTAAATTAAAACCGTGTGCATTTATTCAAATTCCACTTTTTTAAGTGTTTCCTTCGAGGAGATATTTATCTTACGAGCCCCTTCCCACCTCAGTTGGCCCAACTATTGAAATCTTAGTTTTTTTCTTATCAAATACAAATAATAAAAATGTAGCAGGGTGTTATAGGCTTAAAATATTAACAATGAATATTTTGATAATATATAGTAGAAAACACCAACTTTATCACTCCTAATCAAATTTGCAACATAAAAATAACACATGTTGCAATTACAGCATATCAACCTATTCTTATTTCAATGCAAAATAAGTGTATAACGCATAGGTGGCTGTGAAAAATAAAAGCCATGACAATTGTTTTTATTAATCACAGCTGTCAGAATACGTTTAAAATAGTTTTGGGTAGTTAAGGTTTTCAAAATGGGTAGAGGAGAGGTTATTAGTGAGAAAATTTGGTTACTGATAATTAAATTTTTTAATTCTGGGAAGTCAAACTCAGAAATTGCAACTTTGTTAGACTTATCGCGGTTCAGTGTAAGAAATATTGTTAGAAGATATAACGTAACTGGTTCAGTTAATATTAAGCCACGATATGTGAAAAAAGTAATATCACAAATGCCGACCGAAGAGCATTAAGAAGAATAATCGTGAAAAACAGGCGTGCCAATTATTTAAAATTAAGTGCTCTGTGGAGTGACGCTGTTGGAAGGAGAATTTCGAGGTCCACAACTCATAGAGAGGCCCACAAACTGGGATTTAGCACTTGCAAGGTAAGTTTTCTTATAAAAAAAAGTGAAGTAAAAACCCTAAAGTTGCACAACTTTTTTATAAGCCAAAGAAAAGCCACTATTAACTCTACTGCCAAAGAAAAATCGGCTTAGATGGGCTAAAGAACATAGACAATGGACACCTCAACAATGGCGTGCAATACAATGGAGTGATGAGGCCCGATTCGAAGTTTGTGTTGGTGACAGTCGCAATAGAGTTATTCGCAAAAAAAATGAAGCAATCCATGTTGACTGTCTGAAGAGAAAAGTGAAACTTCCAGCACCCATTATGGTCTGGGGCAGTATGTCATCAAAAGGAGTAGGAAAACTTCATTTTATTGATGGAAATGTGGATACAAACAAATGTTTGGCAATTTTAGAAGAATCGCTTTTACCAGTGATGGAAGAATGTTTGACATCCGACCAAGATTTTGCATCGAGCCATACCTCAAAAAAGGCTATAAAATGGATGGAACAAAATAATGTACCACTTTTGAAATGGATTTCTATCAGTCCAAGTCTGTCACCTATTGAAACTTTGTGGCACGAGATGAAAGGGTTCTACGACAACATCCTGCTCGTACAATCACCGAACTGAGACAAAAGCTTCAAGAAATATGGGATTGTTTTACACCAAATTTTTGCCAAAACTTGGTTAACACTATGTCCCAAAGAATTTCAGATGTAATAAAAATATAGGTGATGTTACCCAATGGTAATCTTTCAATTGTTGCTTTGTTAACTTCGAGCATTTATTCGCGCATTGTTTATTTGTCCAGATGTTCTATTAGTTATAAGTCTAAGTGATTTCAAATATGTATTTTTTACGGCTAAAATGTTTTCGAGAAAATAAATTGTTTTAGAAGTAAATGGTTTCGTCATGTTTATAAAGGCATATTTTGGTACAATTCTTGAAGTGGGCCAACTGAAGGGGGAAGGGGCTCGAATATATGTTGGTACATCAATATTTTGTTGTCGAAGAATAGTAGAAATATCTATATTTCGACTTTGTTTCTTCTTTTTGTAAAATAGTTCTGTGAGATCCTCTTGAAGGTATCAATAATTATTCAAGTTTTATATATGCTTTTACAAAAAATCTATATCGCAGAGTCTAGCTGGACAAGCAAATTTGTTAGCCTTTATTTTCAGAAATTTTGAATTATGCTAATTTTTTAATACCTTTTTCCATGTGTGACTACTCCCCTTTATTGGCAACAGAGTTTAAGCTTACACAATGTTCTTGTCTCCAGAAGAGACTTGCGATTGATGTATGAGGAAATCAAGTTCCTTTTATTTATAAATAGGTAAACTGTGTTTATGCTGAGAGAATTCCAGTCTTAATAAGCCACCAAACTTCTACCCTTGAGATATATCGTTTGCAAAGCACCCTTGTTGTATTTTGTCCAACATTAAAAGCATTTTCGGGTCAGTAAAATTTGCGAGGTATAGGAAACCATCCTGAAGCAAGACGGGACAAGTCTAACGTTACATCTCAATTTTTATGCTTTGCTCAAATGACCCATTAGGTCTCAGATTGTTTTTACTGTGCTACATATTGTGCAATATATGCTAGAAGTTTCTTTAAATATTTGCAAGCCCAAAAGTAACGGGCCCATGTGCCAATCATGAATACGGTTTGCATCATGCTGGGGCACATAATAATAATGATTATAATAATAATAATCATAATAATAATAATGTTTATTTGTAAAATACAGTTAATCTCGAACAAAACAAATGAACCGGCAGAAGGCAGTTGCATGTTCGTGGGTATTTACTAAAACGAAACCTTGTGATATATTTTGATATATTCTTAATTATTATTGAATATATCATTATATCACACATTTACACAAATGTATCATAGGTATAATATATATCCGTTTAAATAAACTGAATTAAAACCTTATAAGTTTCTACAGTTCTAGAGGTATGTAAGTTTTTGTCGAGATAATTTGAATATACATGCTGTCATTTGGCGCAGTTTTGCCTTGGTGCTTGTGCCTCAACATTTCGTAGACCATTTTCATACCTGGCAAATGCTCGTCGTACAATACGCAGAGTAGATTCATAGTTATGCAGCATATAGGTGAACTAGCTTTAATTCGTCCGATCACAGACGACCGCTGGTTCGTGCAACTCCTGAGTATGGTTTAGGCATGGTCTCAAATAGAACAACGAAGGAAGCTGAGCAATTATCACCCATCCAGTATAAGGTATATCAAAGTATGTCAACATAAAGTATCATCCATTACCATTAGATTGCTGTCTGTTGGAACTGTTTCCCAGTTCGGATTGTTAGCCAGGTTACCATTGTTGCCGCTAGATACCGTCGATTCTGGTGCTATAGTAGATACGGTCTACTCGCCGTTGAGTAGGCTAGTAATATACCAATATACAGCCTGCTTGTCCATTGTGGTAATAGATGGCACTTTGCGCTGTCCTATTTCGATATAACTTGAATGGTTTGTACGAAATACAGGTAATAGAAATAAAAAGTAAGATTTCACAAATATGGTTTAGTGACTTGAAATAAGTTTTTTATTATTATGAATATATTTGAATTCTGTAGCGTAGTTCATGTCCAGGGTTTGACCTGAGTTTGATTACTAGTCGTAATGCATTAAGTCCTCCCGCGACAATTGAAGCGGAGCCACCTCTTCCATCAATGGACACATCCTGCACCTGTAACAATAAAATATAACGGTTACGATAATTGACGAGCCTGCGACAACAAGGGCTGACGCCGCATTGATTGAAAAAAAATGTGAGTTTTATGTAAGTTCTGAATCACTTTTTTTTCATTTTCTGTGTAATTTCGATTGTATTTGAGGAAACTGTGATTGGGTGGCGTTAAACTTAAAAAGCATGACGCAACTTCTTGTAAAAAAATTATTTTTGAGATTACTGTGGGTTATTGCAAGAAGATGTTGTAGGCTAAGGGTAATAGTTCTATGAGGCCGATTTATGAACTCCACGTCCGTCGTTGGTCGTTCGCATTGCAGTTGCCGTCAGTTGTTCGATTTGGCCAAGTTTCAACTTTTGCAGTTGCAATGATCCTCAAAATCTAAAAGCGACCATCAGAAAAACGTTCTAAGATCTTGATAATTGACACTCGCAGACGGGAGCAACTAAACTGCAACGACCAACTACAATGACGAATAGCCAACGGCGAGTTTGTCGACTTTTAATAAGAGTGTGTTTTGTAAACACGTATTTTAGATCTTAAGTGACATAACTGAAACGTCGTTTCCTTGGATTTGATCGACTCCCTGTCTACGGTTCACCTCGTCATAGTTGCGAAACCAAATTCGTGAAAGTCCTGTTGTTCCATTAACACTGCGTCAGATGCGTTTGTCATTTCAAAAAAAAATATTAGTATTTTCGAAGGCTAAAGAAGGCTACAGGTGGCAGACATCAACTTATCTGGTGAAGAATGGTACAAGCTAATCATCACAGAATTTACAAATTTTTACAAGCACTGTTATTTGTTGTCTACGATATCCGACTTGAATAAAGACTATTTATTTATTTACCACCATATAACATACATCAATTACTGGTGGGAATACACCAAGATAACAGACAAAGTAATGTAATACAGACAAAGTAAGCCACATTTTTACACGTTGATTATGACATACAGGGTGTTCCTTAATGATATGCGAATATTTAAGGGTGTAATCTACATGAAAAGTTAATGATAGTTTGCTTTATGAACTATGGTCAAAAAATGTTTCCTTACAAACACTCGGGGTGTTGAAGTTTCGCGAAAAAAATGAAAATTAATTAATATCTTCAGAACCGCTTCAGATATTTCACTGATATTCAGTATGTAGTGGAAGTTAATAAAGTTGCATATTTTTCAATGCAAAATGATTTTTAGCTTTAACAGTAGCGTGCGTATGGGTATTGACTTCGATATTTCTTAGGAAAAAAATGGTACGTCAACGGTTTTTTCCAAATAAAAATTATTTTTGAATACATCGTTTAATCCAAAACACATGATCTCTCTTGAATTGGTTTCCTTCGATGCGCCATTTTGAGTAAAAAAAATAAAAACGGCTCTATTGTTCGAGAACATTACTGTAATAATTGAAGAATGCAATTTAGCAATAAATATCTAGTTGCTCTGGAATATGTCACTGGCTTTTGACATCTGACAAGTCTCATCTTTTTCATTATTTAGTTTTTACAATCTTGTCGCCAGACGGCTTTATAACCAGAGATATTCCGATCGTGCTTTGCCAGATAGCCGAACCTTTTCTAACGTTCATCGTCGTCTTGTTGAAACTGGTTCTGTCCGAAAAGGGACATCTGAAGGTAGACCTCTAAGTGTGAGAACACCTGAAATTGAGGAAGCAGTGCTGCACGAAGTCGAAGAACATCCTGAAATGAGTGCGAGGAAGATCGCTAGACACTTTAATATTTGCCACCAAATTGTATGGAGAGTTTTAGTGGATTTTTTGTTATATCCTTACCATATTTTAAGAGGACAGGCATTACTTCCCATTGATAGGCGTGTTACCTTTTGTCAGTGGTATCTTAAAAACAAAATCCACAATTTGAATCAATGATTCTGTTCACGGACGAAGCTAATTTTTTTCGAAATGTTATATCCAGAATTTCCACAATAATCATTTGTGGGCAGAAGATCCCTATGCCGTAACCGAAACCCATTTCCAACACCAATTTTGGTTAACGTATGGGCAGGAATTATTGGCAACCACTTTTTGGCCCATTCTTCTTGCCGGGACGACTTGACGGACAGACTTACCTAAATTTTCTTCAACAACAGTTGCCTTAGCTGTTTGATAATCTTTCGTTCGTAATAAGAAACAATATGTCGTACATGCATGATGGTGCATCAGCGCATTTCAGTGTAACGGTTCGTAATTATTTACAAACTGTTCATCCAAATCGGTGGATTGGCCGCGGTGGGCCCCAAGAATGGCCACCAAGGTCCCCAGACCTCAACAGTTTAGATTTCTTTTTGTGAGGCTATCTTAAGACACTAGTGTACACAAGTCCCATTATCACTGTAGAGGAATTAAGAGAAAGACTAGTTGCTGCTTGTGATAGAATCAAAAACACTCCAGGGATATTTCAACGAGTGCCCAATTCCATGAGAAGGAGGGCGGAAGCATGCATATTAGGTGAAGGAGGCCATTTTCAAGAATTTTTGTAATAATTTTGTTGGTTTTAATGTTATGTTTATGTTGTCAGTTGTTGTTGTTCATTACCCCTAATGTGTTTAATTTTTCCAATTAAATTAATAATAATTTTGCAAGTTAGACAATAGAACGGTTTATATTTTTTTACTCAAAAATGGCGCATCGAAGGAAAACAATTCGAGAGAGATCGTTTTTTTAAATTGAACCGGGAATTCAAAAATAATTTTTATTTGGCAAAAAACCATTGGCGTACCATTTTTTTCTTGAAAAATGTCAAAGTCAATACCCGTACGCACGCCACTGTTAAAGCTAAAAATTATTTTCGCATTGAGAAATATGCAACTTTATCAACTATCACTACGTACTTAATATCAGTGAAACATCTGAAGCGGTTCTGAAAATATTAATTAATTTCCATTCTTTACACTTAAATATTCGCATATCATTGAGGAACACCCTGTATACTGGCACATAGATGATCCAACTCCGAATGCCGTATTGTGGTATTGCGAAACTGACGAAAAAAATAGTTTAACGTAACATCTGAAACTTATCCTGTGGTATTCAAGCGATAATCCCCCATGTTTGTATGGCTAGTCGCCACATGAAATTGACAATTTTTTGACATGATATTTCATTGAACTTTCTCCCACACGACCGTTCGTTTGTCTCTTCTTTTGGTTTTCACATTGCTTCAAAGTGTGATACTACAATAGTCTGAAAGGCTCGTGACATGCTGAGATTGCGCGAAGCGATAATTCCAAACCGCCTCGGATGTGCATTTCCGGTCCCAAAATGAGGTCCAGCCAAATGCGAAAACCCACCCAGAACTGTTGTCAGAACGCACCGGTTAGTAGTAGACTAAAAAGTTTTAAATTTTTTGTTCATGGATCTGAAACGCAAGAAATAGTACTTCGATAGGGAACCATGTTGTTTGCCCCGTGAGAAAATAGAATAAGACAGTTAGGCCTTGAGATGGCGAAGTAAAACATCTGCGTGTTTGAAGTCCAATAACAGACCATGAGAAAAACCTGTATAAAATGCTCATGATCCAGCAGTTAGGTTATAGGAATATCGATTAGGTCTTCCTTCAAGGATATTGGGTCACAGTTCACCTAATGACTAGAAAAGAGGTACATTAAAAACCACAGATACCCTCATGGTCCCGTATCTATTAGATAGCCAGACTCTTTTTGAGAGCGGGAATGCGCACCCAGGCGATCCTGGGCTATGCTGTTCTTGCGAGGTGCCATCTTAAGATTTGAGGGCTTTGCGCAGTCTCAACATGTTGCGGGCCTTCCAGGCTTCACTATATAGGAATGTGAAGACGAAAAAGAAAAAGACAGACGAAGTCTCACCTGAAAGAACTAAATATAATATATTGTTAAAAAACTGTCAGTTTTGTACCGAAACTTTTACAATAAACAAGTATTTTAAATACATGCGCTTTGATTGGCCAGACAAACATAGGGGGTTAAAAAGGCATTCATCCGTTAAAAAAGACATAAGCCACATATCAACCGCAATAAGGCAAAGATGTATTTATTCCCCTAGATTCACTCCTTCAGAGTCACCATCTGAAATGTTGTCAGTCGGTCGAAAGTATCCGTGCTTCATACTATTATATAAACTGAATCCAGAACCATCTGCGTGTTCTCCATCACTAAAAGATCTGTTGTTTTCATCCGCGAGGGAGTGAATGCCTTACTGCTCTTTTGGCGTGAAAACGTGAGGAATATCGTGGTCTTCCAACAACGCATTTTATAAATTATAGCGTGTCGTGTGTTAGATACCTACACTTCATGTGCCTTTATATGAAAATGGTTATTTATTAACGTGTGACTTAGGTTTCTTGTTCCCCCAAATCCTTTTCACTAAACGGATCGATGAGTTTATGTTGTGTCTGTCTTTCCTAAATCCTGAAAAACGAAAATAAAACTGAAACAAACCGAAGATCCTTGTTCCCATCAAGCGAGCTACTTTTCGTTAGAGTTTTGTTTTTGTTTTCGGCCCTTTTCCATTGACTGTCGCGAGGAAGACAAAGGACAGTTTTTCTTCAATGTCCAGTCCACATGCTTAGAGAAGAAGCTTTTTTTATACCTGGTTACGGCTTGCTGATACTGAAGTCCTTGGAAAAAAGTGAGTGTGTATTATGTACAGTGTCTATGATAAACTAGCTGTGTCTGTAACTACGACTATATGTGTCTGATATAAACAAGATAAACTAAATACTTTAACCGTACATATTTACTAATGATTCAAACATTTTTAAGTAGCAGGAAACGCTAACACCAAAATGATGATATTGGATTGTATGGGGAACATCGCACATCATTTAAAATATTTCTGAGAATGACTACCTCTGATTTTGAAGAACCATTTACAACAATTGATAGGAAAAATGCACGCCAGTCTTCAAGAAGTTTGCGAAAAGTTACAATTTTGCTTGTGTTTTGTTTTCTCCGGTTAGTGGAAGCCGTTACATGCCAAGAGACGTATCATGGTTCATTGCTTCCGACATGTGTATAACAAAATTGTATGTATTCGATCGTATATATTGTAGTTTGCAATATAGGTTAATCAACATAACATGTGACAGTTTCTTAACCGCCCTAGGGCATAAAGAAGTCCGCAGGCTGAAAAGTGGAGGAACGCCTGGAAAACCTATTCATCAGATGCACTCTTCCGACCAGTAGTAGATAAAACAATTTGTACTCATGTCACAAGCCAAAAAGAATTGTTTAGAATTTCCGTCTGTTTTGTCTGTGAGCTTTTTTTGCACAGTAATCTCAGAGATGGCATAGACAGTCTTGATGCTGATTGTATATATATTTTTGTAAATTTCCCTTGACGTCGTTATCGTTTATGAACATAAAAGTTATCTAAATCTATATAATTCTATGAAATAGTGTTTTGACTAATAATTGATTGTCATCACACACCCAAACCGATGAACATGGACATGAGATTTGAACTGTATGTTCTTCTTAACCTGTAAGGTCTCACTATGGAGGCAAGCACCAAAACTTTAAAATCATTCAACTGCTGCTTAAAGGTTTTTGTAAATATTATCCCTAAAGGGATCGAATGAGGTTGAAGATTTGTGTGGAATAAAAACAAATTTCGTCCGATTTACTTGAAATGTGATATTTAGCCTTATCGACTAAGTCAACGTGATTAAACCCGTTCTTCAGAACTTCTGGAAATTCGTTTCGTATGATGATGATGTTTAAATATCCGATTCAGTTAAGTTCTGCTATTGGTAGTTATAGACATACAGTATGAATCTACCAAAAATGCCCACTTACCAGAATACAAGCGATTTTGGCTGAAAAGACTCCTGCTTCCGGGAAGGCGTATATTCTTTCCATTGCTCCCCAGCTGGCAGGCTCATCTATTTCTGTATCAATCAGCAATCGACTCCTGGAATTAAATAAATAGCTAAGGCATATTATGTGGTCCATACTATCGATATTTACTAACGTTGACAACCCGTCAGTCTGACACTTGGAGAGATAATAAATTTACATTCTAGAGCTATATACCCTGTTTCACGAGTATCTATCATGCTTTGGCGCCTACTGAGGTAAACACCTGATCAGCAAGTGACATTTTTGTGTGGGTTCGCCACGTTGGCAATAATGAATAATAATAATAATAATAATAATGTCTTTATTAATCCCTCCACACTGCGAGGCGAAGTTTAGCCAGCTGGCTAATCTACCACTTAACCTCACAAGGTGTAGAACCAGTAAAACTTGTTTGACGCGTTTGTTTTTGTATGCAAATGAGCTTTTCTAAATAAAAGAGCTTTTTACAAGTACAAACTAAATTGGTAACGTACACAAAAAAATATGGCTCTGTCTACCTGGATTACCTGGCATTGACGGATCCATCAGAATTATTATGTTCTTTGCCCATATGGGCAATTTTGAAATATTACTAGATAATCAGCTGTCATTCTACCGTAATGGATACTCGTGAAAACAATATCGATCTCAATAATAAGGTGTCACATAACCTCAGACTCTATTTAAAAAATCTTCTAAGATGACGCCATCTTGACGTAGAGCATCCATCCAGTAATTTCGTCACCCCGAACTTCAGCTCGCTAACTTGACCCGTATCGTCAGTCGTTCTCACAATTGTAGGACGTCTTTATTCTGAGGTTATGTTACAAATGCCTATTTCCATCAAACTGTTCATGCTTTTGATTTATGTCATCTGCTATATAGCCTGAAATTTCCTACAATTCGAGAAGAAAACATAGCCTGACAATAGGAGAGCACTGACGCTGACACGGAACAGTAGAAATCTAGAAATATCACAGCCTTTCTGAAGGACAGGAGAAACTATGGAAATCAAGAAGGTCATAAAGGCGTCCTACAATTGTAGAAACGACTGACGATACGGCGCTAAAGCTAAGTAAAGGAAGCAACCTTTTCGAAGAGCACTGTGTGTATATTAGAAATCGTAGGACATTATTTCTTGATTTGCGTCCTCTTGATTGAAGACATTATTTACATGTATGTTCCTATAAGATTCAGGATATCATGATGCTGTAAGCACTGTGTTTTCTGGAATGGGTAAAGATGTTTATAAATACATTATACTCTAAAAAAATAATATAGGCGTACCGGATAGCTTCTCCGTTCTATGACTCAGGTGCAGAATCCTTTCTTCAGCGATCAACCTTACTAAACATGGTCGCAAACTGCTATCAAGGTATTAAGTCAGTTGGAATTGCCGTCCCATTTAGAACATGTTCACGACGCTCTTCACAAACACAAGACAATTATGATACAAAATTACGCCATAAGCATTAATTCAAATCATTATTTGTTCAAGTAAACACAAAGGCTACATCATTTTTGAAGTAATCATATACACAGCTGCTAGAAACTGTCAACTACAACTTACGGATCAGTTGGTATATTCGGACAAATCACTAGGCTAGAGTCGAGCCTTTCATGTTCTTTAATAACACCTGCTTCACAGAGACACAACGACACGGTAGCTATAATTAGGAGTGTAGTTTTACCCATCTTGCTAGTTGGAATAAGCCAGCTCAGAGTCGATTAATATTTATATCACACTCTAGTAATCGAATTTTTAGATACCATGCTCCTAAATGGGTTTTTGAGTTCGAGATTAAGTAGCTTGTTCCACTCCTAATCACCTTCATGAGATTTTGGATTAAAAATGCTCATATTGTATCTTAAGTTGTGTTAGACGTAGTAACTTTCAGGAATCGATTGATACCGGATAGCCGTAATTCAACTATTTAACAGAGCTTAGGGGAAATTGAGGTTATCGAGCAGCTTTTGAGGTACTAATCTAATTTAACATATTTACATTGAGAACCAAATTTGTCTAACGGATCAAGTTCAATGTCTATGAGAGAGAAGTGTGTATAAACCCATACGTTAGAAAGAGAAAGGAGCCGCCTGGATTGCTCATCACTGCTTTGCCTAGCAACGTTGACGCGGCAATCTGCACTGTCGTCCCTTCCAGCCCGAAGTGTGAGATTATCCAGAAATGGCAAACTTAGTAAAACCCCTCAGTCATTCGCCACACAAACCACCACGCTAATTCTTGCTGCATTTCTTCATAGTGGGTAGCGGTGCGCTACGTTTTCATACCGAAGTTATTGGATTCAAAATAGCGACTGTTAATTCATTTTGTCACGCATACCGAACGTGTGTGTAAAGCCTTAGCTCAACTGGTCAATACTAAATAGATCAATATGAAGTTCCAAGCTTCACCAAACACCACACTAACAAACAGATCAAGTGGAATAAAAACTTGTAATAATAAATGATTGCGAGAATCCCATTGCGGGATCTCCGGAGAGGCTATTTGCACGTTTATGAGTGACGGAAATCACTTCTGTTTGACTATATCTTTTAAGCATGCTCGGTAAAAAAATGAATTTAGGTCCGGAGTTCTTGGTAGTCGAGGCGTGCGAACGTTTATTAAGGTGATCGCGGTACAGGCCGATCGGAGTGTGCTGGGTAATCGTCTTGTTGTAGCCACAGTTCTCGCCTTATCAATATCAGCACATCGTCCAACAAATTAGGCAGCCGCATTCTTAGGAAGTCCAGGTAGATTTCCCGTTCCTGGTCATATTTTCATTCCACAGGTTTACTCTAAATTGTATGTGGGAGCGATCTTTATTTATTGCGTGGAGATACTCCACATGCCAACTAAGTGAATCTGTATTTTCTGCACGAAGACTCTCACTTATAGGTTAAAAGATTTTTATCAGTTTCCTTCAACATCGTCGGATAAAATTCTCATCCTAACCGATGTACCTCAAAAGCGTACAATTCGTATCTTTTTTAGGAATGCCTACCGTACGAGCTATTTTCCTGATTGAGGCTTCATCATTCACTTCATCCCAAACCTAACTGTCGACATCCATTCGAAGTCTGCCACTATCTCCTCTTCTCTTGCCAATACATCATATCGCATACATTTACAGGTATTTATATATATATTTGAGTTTTTTTATTGGAATTGCCTAAAGGACATTGTCAGTCAGAACAAGTGTTTAACGGACACGAACTGCTGCGGCTCTCTATCAGAGTTGAGCTTCACAAGAACTCTCGACTCATTAGGCAGTGTCACCGCTGTCAGAAGTAAAGACACACGCAACCGTACTGCACTGCACCTCCGAAGCAGCTCAAATGTGCTCAAGACCACATGACAAATCTGTGGTTTCAAATAGGACAAGAGAAGCGCAAGTGTGCGAACTGTGGAGGAGACCATCCGGCCACAACTAAGAGAAATTTATAGGTATTTGCACAAAGGCGAGTAAAATCATACGCAGACGCAGCAAAGCATGAAACATTAGCTGCCCCTGCTGCCTCGAGCTCACCTTCAACTGTTCAAAACGTGGACCTGGCAACAGCACTGAAGTCCTTGTAGTGGATAATTAGTTCTCTGATAAGCACTACACAGATCTCACATGCGATCTTTCCGAGAAATGGCTAGGTATAATAGCAGACAGCATTTATCAAAATTCTTTTTTGGAATTGTTTGGGTCTCAGGGATATTCCCTAAAAAACGGAAACTTCATCAAGTTCCTTTAGATGGAAATATAGATACGCTGCCGCATTAAACATTGCTTAATCCGGGAGATCATCTCGCCTTCCTGAATTATGATGTTATACAAACTGATAGGTTAACTGTCAGTTAATTTGGCAGTCTCAGTGGAACGTGGTATCCACTGCCATAGAAGCACAAATGCCGAAATTCAAAGCAGCTTCCTTGATGGTCAATATGATGCAGGATGTCTCATTGAGGATCACATATTGTACGTGAGGTGTGATGTCAGGCTGCAGGAAGCGGACCTTTTTTTTTTATACTCCAACTACCACGAAGGCCTAAGGCCTAAACACCCATTGCGTACCATGGGGCTATAGGGGGATACAGAGGAAAGGGGGAACGCCACACGGACTCGGCGATGGAACACGTGTGCATGCAACATGCACACATTCTGGCTCCGCCTACGAGATCCGCCGGGTGGTGCCTCCACGTTCGACAGTCAGAGACCGTCTACCACCTACGGACAATCACAACATCCATAGCCAAGAGAAAAATTTCTCCTGGGACGGGACTCGAACCCGCACAGCGCACGGCGACTGATCAGGAGACCGAAGAGTCTACTACTGCGGCCACCGCTGCTGCCTAAGGAAGCGGACCTGTAAGTCCTTATGGACTACTCGGGTCCGCCTATTGTTGCAGGAGACTTCAACTGCTACACACCGAGCATGACACTAGGCTCAATTCCACAGGTGGGATACGACTGTAGAACCATGTAAAACGGAACGGCTACCTCATACACCAGTACTGAAGAGCCCACGCATCACCCACTTAATCACCTTCAGGCACCAGATAACACTGACTTCGCAATATCTAGAAACTGTAGATACAGTACCACTTCTCGAATCATGTATGACATTTCTAGCGATCATCTTGCTGTTGTATTGGAAGTGGGCAAACCTTGGAAGAATGTACGAATCTTGTTCATGAAGTAAAAAGTGCTCTTCGTGAGTTCCGAAATGAGCAATGGAACGACTTTCTAGCAGGGATGTTTGATTCAAGTATTCCCCTCTGGAAAGTAGCGAAGTCACTTAGAAACGGAAAACGAGTACACCTCCCGGGTACCGACGGCCCTGTGAGCCTAGTCTTCAGGACAGAGGTAAGGTCAAGGTTTTCGCTTATGAGACAGCTCTCTGATAATGATCTGGACGAGGAGCAACATATCGTTGAGATATTTCAGGGCCAATGACGTCAGTGATTACGTCGTCACCATTAATGACTCTTCCTCAAGAGATTTTTTTTTTGGAAGATTCTCCAACAAAAGAGCTGCATAGCATAGTTTATCTTCCCAGATCCCGCATTGCACAGCAGCAGAACTTCAAGGTCATATCAAGGTGCGTAAAGCTTTTGGAGAGGATCAATTCACTAATAAGGTATTGAAGCTGCTTTTGCGGAAGTCTTTGACTTATCTCACGGCAATAATCAATACCATGCTAAGGACCCAGTACTTCCAATCGCGTGGAAGACTGTGGAGGCTTTAATGATTCCAAGGAATGTGGGTTTGATATCTCCCA
Source organism: Acanthoscelides obtectus (assembly GCA_963669975.1). NCBI lineage: Eukaryota > Metazoa > Arthropoda > Insecta > Coleoptera > Chrysomelidae > Acanthoscelides > Acanthoscelides obtectus. Next base: position 24,191,922 of record CAVLJG010000010.1, on the reverse strand, counting down.
GGATTATCGTCCCATTAGCCTGTTGTCAGCTCCATCTAAGCTCGCTGAACAGGTAATTCTACGTCAGCTTGAGAGTTTACTCGTCAGACCACCATGTGATTCCTGATGTGCAATTTGTCTGGTGGAGCGAGTAACCACGGGCTTCACCCTTAACGAAAGTACCGATATCTTGCTTCTGGAAGTCTCGGGAACATTTGACAAGGTGTGGCACAAGCATTTTCTCTATAAGTTAATTCAGTAGGGCTTTCCATTTTGCATCCTAAAGTTTTTGAAATCGTTCGGTTCTCGGGCCAATCATGTATTCACTATTCACTCAAGACGTCCCTTGCCCCAGTGACTATGACGTCTATTTATTTGCTGACGCCTGTGGCGCAGTCAAGTTCCGGGAATCTGGTTCACGATAGGTTACAAGGTGTGTTGGATGAGGTACTGGATTGGGCGGATCGGTGGTTGATCAAAATTAACTACTCGAAACGCAGGCTATCTATTGCACTACAAAACGTAGCGGCGCCCCAACTGAGGTGTCAGTGAACGGAGTACCATGTAAAAATTCTGTCAAGTTTCTTGGTGTTAGTCTTGACAAGAGAATGACTTGGCAGAAGCACTCTGAAGGATTAAAAGCCAAATTACAAACTACGTTCCGGCAACTCTGCCTTATGCTATGCAGAACCTCAAAATTAGGTTTGATCAACAAATTTCGGCTATACAAGATGGTTATCAACAACATGTTCAGCATGACGTTTCCTGGTCAAAACGGATATTCGTAGCCCGCAGGTTCTGCAGAACAGAATCTTGCGTACCGTCACTAACGGCCATCGTATGTCTCCAACCTTTCACAGAGATCTTGACATTTCTTACCTAAGAGACTACATCAAACAAGAGGCGCAGTAGACTACATAGTCGAAAAGCTCGCAAGCGCACAAGACCGCGACTCGCACTGAATAAAAGTAAATCGTGCAATTCTAGACTCAATCAAAATTACAAATTTTCCAGCACATATAAATGTCTAAATTTCCTATAGATCAATCCAAAATGTCTGAATACTAGTTAAAATTATCAAGGCACCCCTCCAACAGACGCACCTCGTTCTTCTCCCTTCCTTCGTTTCTTCCTTCTTCCCTTCTTTCTGCCTGACTTTGACGAATAGATCTTCAGAAGAGACACAGTGATTGAGGTATGAGGATGGTAAATTCCTTTTATTTGTAGATGAACTGTCTTAATTCTGACTTAGAGGAAACATCTACTCTTGATATAGAGGGTGTTTCAGTTTATTGTTGCATAACTTTAAGGTTCGATAGAACTTTTGAAATTAATGCATAAAGTCTATATAGACATGGGACGAAAAATGCGTGGCTTCCGAAATACAGGGTGTTTAAATTTACTTTCTAAAATAGTTTTTTTTAAATATTTCGAACAATATTTGATGTGTAACAGTGAAAAATGGTATACAATGGTTTTTTGGTACGAGAAAACGAACCATGGGCATACTTTTACTGTAGCCGCTAGAGGGCGCTCTCTACTGTACCTGTAGTGTATTAAAATGACCGAAAAATTAGTGCAATTTTTGCTTGTTGAATAAAAATACTGATTCTTTGCACTTTTCAACATAAAAAAGCTCTCCTGTGAGTTTTCGTTATAGTTAGCCATTTTTGAGATATTTCGATTTTTAAGGTTCGATGCATTTTTAATTATTTATGATAAAATAACGTTAAAAAGTCAGTATCTCGATAATTTTTAGAAGTAGGGTGTGCCTGCAAATATTTTTGAAATTGAAAGCAGAATAAGGTTAAACGTCAATTAGTTGACAGTTAGTTTTGTTGTCTGTTGAAACCTGAAACGTTTTTTTGCAATTGTGAATGCACGAAATTTAGTTTCTTTTACCTGTTTATTTGTAAGTTTTATAAAAATGACATATTTATTCTCCAATCAAGAGTTCGCGGATATTCATTTTGTGTATGGCTTTGTAAATGGAAACGCAGCAGAAGCAGCCAGAGAATACGCACGAAGATTTCCAAACAGACGACATCCAACTCGCTCAGTATTTGTAAGAGTGCATCGCCAAATAATTGAAAATGGTTTTGGAAATCTCCAAATGGATCAAAACATAATAATGTTCGTCAACGCAGATTTACCCGTATGATTCTGCGTGAGTTTGATAGAGATCCGACCACAAGTGTTATGAGAGTTTCTGGTGCCTTGGGAATTTCAGCAAGCCATGTTTACCGTGTTCTTAGAAATGACCATAGACGTCCTTACCATTTGCACTCTGTGCAAGGACTTCAGTCAGGGGACGGAGAACGAAGAATCACATATTGTCAGTGGATTCTTGATAGAACTGATAATAATAGGGAGTTTTTAAGTAACGTTTTCTGGACCGATGAGACATACTTCACTAGACGTGGAGTGGTAAATTTTCATAATCAACATATTTGGTCACATGAAAATCCGCATGCAGATCGGGAAAGAAATTTTCAGCATGAATTTAGTGTGAACGTTTGAATTGGTATCTACCGTAATCGACTATTTGGACCCTTGGAATTGTTAAAGGCTGAACATGCAAATATGTGGGATGATGTTGTATTAGATTTAAGATTGGCCTGGTTCCAGCTTGATGGTTGTCTAGCTAATTATTCGAGAATAATTAGAAGCTGGCTGGACGAAAACTATCCAGAAAGATGGATCGGCCGTGGAGGACCAGTCGCCTGGCCTCCACGATCCCCTGACATAAATCCATTAGATTTCTTTGTGTGGAGTTTTGTAAAAGAACAATTGTACCAGACTCCCGTAACCACAAGAGATATGCTAATAGACAGAATCAGGAATGCATGTGATGAAATAAGGCCTTATTTGAATAATGCTATACCACGTTCGATCATTCGTAGATGTGAATTGTGTATTGAACAATTGGGTTTACATTTCGAGCAACTACTTTAGATTTTGTATGTTTGTCCTAACTATCCAATAGCATTTTATTTGTAAATAATTAATTTAAGTTGTTAAAAATAATATTGGAAAATTAAACAAATTAATATTGTTTTTTGCGTTTATTTGGAGTTAGGAATTATTGCTGTGTTTAAAAACACAATCTAAACGATCCTCTTAATTACTTGTAATGCCCAAATCGAAAATGTAAAAAAATATTATTTTCCCATAAATAATTAAAAATGCATCGAACCTTAAAAATCGAAACATCTCAAAAACGGCTAACTACAACGAAAACTCACACTAAGAAAAATTTTTCGGTCATTTTAATACACTACAGTTACAGTAGAGAGCGCCCTCTAGCGACTACAGTAAAACTATGCCCATGGTTCGTTTTGTCGTACCAAAAAACCCTTGTATATCAATTTTCACTGTTATACATCGAATATTGTTCGAAATATTTAAAAAAAAAAACTATTTTAGAAAGTAAACTTAAACACCCTGTATTTCAGAAGCCACGCATTTTTCGACCCATGTTTATATAGACTTTATGCATTAATTTTTAAAGTTCTATCGAATCTTAAAGTCATGCAACACCCTGTATATCGTTTGCACGCGTAGCAAGCCACTCAATTTCTATGTCTTACTCAAATGAACCATTAGACCTGAGAAACTGTAAAGGTACGTTCTTAGTATGTACAGGTACATGTTGTGCAACATGTGTTAGCAGGTTCTTCAAATGTAAGCTCACCTGGCCTGATAGACTTCCAGAATGTCTAACACATACGCCCAATACCTACAGTTACTTTGATATTTGCAAGCTTTTGTCCGCCCAACGGATCTGGGCACGTGTCATACATGTAAACGATTTGCAACATAATGCGGCACATGCTGTCTTTTGACGAAGTTTTGCCCCGGTCCTTGTGGCGCAACATTTTGCAGACCATTTTCGTTCCTGACATCCGCTCGTCGTGCATTACGCAGAGCAGATTCATAATAATGGAGACGTACCTCAAGTGAACTAGCTCTGGTTCATCCGAACACAGACGACAGCTGGTTCGTGTAACTCCTCAGCATGATCTATGCTTCTTCTCAGGTAGGAAAATGAAGGAAGCTGAGTAATTATCATCTATCCAGTGTATAAGGTATTTCGCAGTGAGACAACATAAAGTGTCATATATTACCAGAAACGACCCCTGCGAGAGTGAGAAAAGCAACCTGTCTGTTGGAACTGTATCCCAGTTCGGATTGGCGGCCGGGTTACCACTGTCGCCCCTAGATGCCGCTGATTGCGGTACTACTCGCCATTCAACAGACCATACTACAACTATTTAAAACTGTAATGGCCCATACGCGTGATCAACACGTGATCAGAGCTCGATCCCGGCTTCCTTCCAGTACAGCCGTATAGCGTACGACATATGTCGTTTCTGTGGCTTTGCGGTGGTCAACAGCACAGACAGAGATGGAAATAATGGCTGATTGTTCTCCCCCGGTAGAACCAATGAAATCAAAGGCGCGCCTCGACCGGCAGACTCATAGGCGTCGGCAACGCATTGGACTGGAGCTAATACTGATCCAAAGTTTAATTTGAAGGGACGAAAGGCTGTTAAATTGGATGACGATAGCAAAATGGCGTTAAGGCGAACCGTACATCATTCTTCTTTAGGAATGAGATACCAACCCTCAAGGCTGTACATGCAGCTATCAAGGGAAAATGAAATTATACCCCAAATGAGCGTCGAGGTAATGAGGAAATCCCTGCACGAAATTAATTTTCGTTACGAAACGCGTAATCGGAAGTCAGTATTGATAGGGAGACCTGAAATAGTCGCCTGGCGTCGAAAATACCTACGCGAAATGATTGATATAGGCGACAAAGCAGAAAAATCTATTATTTGGACGAGACATGGGTAAATGCAGGTCACACAGTTAAAAACCTGGATAGACAAAAACGTAGTGAGTAACCGACAAGCAAGCATTGAAGGTTTGTCAACAGGTCTTCGTGGATCGTCAGGTAAAGGTCAAAGATTGATCATAACTCATATTGGTAGCGATAGTGGCTTTTTTAGAAGAGTGTGACTTGATTCTAGTCTCTAAGAAAGGAGGTGATTACCATGACGAAATGAATGCCAGCTGCTTCGAGAGCTGGTTTCAAGGGGTGCTTCAGCGAGTTGAGCCCAACTCTGTGATCGCCAGGATAATGCTTCCTACCATAGTCGTCGAGCCGAACGTGTACCGACTATGGGATCTCGAAAAAGTGACATGCAGCAATGGTTACGCGAAAAAGGAATCCGTTTGACGATTCATGTGTGAAAGCGGAATTGTATGAAAAAATTAAACAGCACAAACCTGCGAACATTAGTTACGTGACTGATGAGATGGCCCATCAATGTGGTGTCACTGTGCTGCGGTTACCGCCCTACCACTGTGAACTGAAACTAATAGAGCTCGTCTGGGCTCAAGTGAAGGGTTATATTGCGCGCCATAACACAACCTCCAAATTACCAGACGTTAAAGTTTTACTGAGACTTCCATACAGCTAGTAACGCCCGAAGCTTGCAGAATGCTATCCGTCATGTTGTGAAGGAAGAAACAAAAATGTGGCAGCTTGCCCACCACATCGACACCATCATAGAGCCAGTTATAGTCAATTTCAACGAGGAAAGCGATAGCGACAGTTCATTACTGTCAGATGTAAGTAGAAGCGACGATGAATAAAGGTAATTGCCAAATTTTTGACTTACAATATGTTTCAAACCACTCTTTATTAAGCATGTGACAAATCTAGTTCACCCATGTTAAACATTCATACCCCGCCTATGAACAGCCGACTACTGGTAGTTAAGTGATGTTCACGTGAACATCGATGAGTCATTACAGTTTTAGATAGTTATAGTATAGTAATATACCAAGAGACAGCCTGCTGGTCCATTCTGGTAATAGATGGCATCTTGAGCTGTCTTACTTCGATGTAACTTAAGCAGTTTGTGCAAAATGGTAATAATAGAAATAAAAACTAATATTTCACAAATGTGGTTTAATGACTTGAAATAAGTTTCTCATTATTATGAATATATTTGAATTCTGTAGTGTAGTCCATGTCCAGAGGTTGACCTGAGCTTGATTACTAGTCGCATTGCATTTAGTCCTCCCTCGACAGTTGAAACGGTGCCACCTTTTCCATCAGTGGACAAATCCTGTACCTGTCACAATAAAATATAACGATTACGATAATTGACGAGCCTGAGGTAACAAGAGCGCAAGCGACATTGATTCGAAATAAATGAGTTTTTTGTAAATTCTGAATCACCTTTCTTTCTTTCTGTTTAATTTCAATTGAACTGCTACAATAAACTTATATTTGAGGGAACCGTGATTGGGTGGTGACAAACTTGAAAAAAACAGGACAATAAATTAATTTTTGAAACTCCTGTGGCTTGGTCCCTTATTGCAAGAAAAAGTTGTAGTCTAATTTATCTCCACCTTCGTCGTTGGTCGTTCGCGTTGCAGTTGGTGTTTAAGTTGAAAGATAGACAATCTGTATATAACCATCTATAAAGTTGGCCAAGTTTTAACTTTTGCAGTTGCAGCTAACCTCAAGATCTAAAAGTGACCATTAGAAAAGCGTTGTAGGAAAGCTTCGCTTCCTGAGTCCAGACTTTTACGAACATTTTCGCACAAATTCTAGTTGAGAAAAACACAATAACAATGTTCACTTTGATATAGAGGTTATGTACATTCTTGATAAATGACACTCGCAGTTGGGAGCAACTAAACTGCAACGACCAACAAACAACGACAAGCGGCCAACGACGAGCTTATAAATCGACATTTAAAAAGAGTGTGCTTGATTAACACGTATCTTAGATGTTCAGTGTCACAAGTGTGATGTCACTTCTTGGAATTTGACGGACTCCTTGTCTATGGTTCACCTCGTGACAGTTGTGAAACCAAATTTGTGAAAGTCAAAGATCAATTTATCCGGTGAAGACTGGCACAAGCTAATCATCACAGAATTTACATATTTTTTACAGGTGTCGTTATTTGTTGTCTACGATATCCGATCTGAATAATGATCATTTATTTATTTATTTACCAACAAATGTACCAATTGCTGGTGGAATACAGCAATATAACAAACAAAGTACTGTAATATATACTAAGTGACATATAACTCCGAACACCCAGTTTAAATGGTTTTATTTTAATAAAAGTTGGTGAATGTATCTATCTTACTGTAAATAACAAGTGAACAAATTTTCAGCCTTATCAGTTGGACATTCCGGTTTTTATACTGCTTTTTTTTAATTCACTAACGCTCTAAAATGAATATTTCAGCCGCAGTAAAGAATCAACGTTGGCGGATTTTGGTTCTTGACATCCTTTACGATCGGTTACGATGCCTAGAGTACAGAGACCTGTACGATTTCGTCAACTTAGTGAGTTTGATAGGGGCCGTATAGTGGGACCCTCGGGAAGTTGGACATTCTTTTCGGGCAATTGCAGTTAGAGTGCAAAGAAGTGTAGACACTGTGGTTAGGTGTTGTCAGTCATGACTTCGAGAAGGCCCCACGCAAAGAGCAAAGGGCACTGGACGCCGCCGTAGAACAACAGACCGTGAAGATCGCCGCCTAAAATTATTGGCCTCAAGGGACCGTTTCTCCCCTACCAGGTCCATTGCAAATGAATGGTTTGCAGAACACGGAAGACCTATTGGCATGCGAAGTGTTTACCGACGAATGAGAAGCTTTGGCTTGTTTTCATAGCGGCCACACTGGGTCCTCCCTTTAAATCGAGAACACCAGCGTAATCGCCTTGAGTGGTGCAGACAACGGTCACTCTGGGATCGGGAATGGAACAGTATTGTCTTTAGTGACGAGTCTCGATTTTGTTTAGGCATGCACGATGGTCGTGCCAGGGTTAGAAGGCGACGTGGTGAAAGGAGATATCCACAGTTTTTTGTTGAAAGACATGTTCATCACACTGTTGGAGTTATGGTTTGGGGTGCTATAGCTTATGGTTCCAGGTCACCTTTAATCTTCATCAGGTGACTTTAATTGTACGGCTTATGTTGAGGGTAATAACGAGGACAGAAAAACCTCCATCATCAACAATTGGATCACTTTGTCTGGTATTAACCAATATAACACTATTAGCAATAGTTACGGTAAATTATTAGACCTGGCAATAAGTAATGTGACACTTAGTGTATCTCGAGACCCATTCCCACTTATAAATGAAGATCCCCATCATCCCGCTATATCTGTAACCATAAATCAATTTCATTTTGAAGTGAAAAAATTTGCCACCAACACTCAGCATAAGCGGTATAACTTCAGAAAAGCTAATTTCCCCACGCTTTATGAGGAACTAGTAACCACAAACTGGGATTCTTAGATACTGCGCTTGATCCTAACCAAGCAGTTGAAACTTTCTACAACAACTTATTTCCAATACTTGACAGACATGTTCCTTCTGCAAAAATATTCAAGCATAAGTATCCTGTATGGTATTCCAGCGAAATGATTGCATTAGTAAAAGAAAAGGCCAAATATCATAAAAGATTCAAGGCTACTAATAACATCGCATATTATCAGGAATTCAATAGGCTTAGAGCCACATTTAAACAAAAATTAAGCAGGCTTATATAACTTACATTCAAACACTTCAAAGCCAGCTTATTAATGAACCTAAACCTTTTTGGTCATTCATGCACAGTAAGAGTAACACATCTAGAATTCCTAATAAAAATGTTCTACCAAAATAACTCCTGTAATGACCCCGTATCAATAGTCAATGCTTTTGCTGACTTTTTTCAGAGTGTTTACTCTCCACCGGGTGATCGTGTTATAAGTGATGAGTACAAGAATTGTAACAATGATATTCTTATTAATATAACATGCGAGTCGATAAGTGTAAAAGAGATATTAGATGCTGCAAAGAAACTCAAAACAAATTTACATCAGGGCCAGATCAACTTCCATCGTTTTTCATTAAAGACTGTGTAAAGCTCTTCTCAACTCCTTTGTTGACAATTTTTAATTCAATTCTACGTTCATCGGTTTTTCCTGATAAGTGGAAGGTTGCCAAAATCTGCCCAATTTTCAAGTCGCAAGACAGAACCTTAGTAAATAATTACAGGGCGATTACTATACTGAATAATTTTGCAAAGCTCTTTGAAATAATATTGTATTCCAGAATTTACTTGGCAACTAAAGACCATCTGTCAGTTCATCAGCATGGCTTTATGAAGCAGAGATCCACTATTACGAATTTGGCCACATTCGGTCAATATCTATGCGAGACGGTAGACAATAGAGGGCAAGTGGATGTCATATATACTGATTTCACAAAAGCGTTTGACAAAATTGACCATCAACTACTTCTACAAAAAATTGAATACATGGGATTCAACAGAACTTATGTGGATCTTCTCAAGTCTTATCTAGACTTGAGAACTCAATATGTATTCTATAATGGATTTAGTTCTTATAAATATATGCCAAGTAGTGGTGTACCTCAGGGTTCTAATTTGGGCCCCCTATTGTTTGCCTTATACGTTAACGATCTTTGCAGCACATTATCATGCAAGAAGCTTATGTTTGCTGATGATCTGAAGCTTTACGCATGTGTTTCTAGCTGGCAGGATTGTGAAAACCTCCAACAACAACTAGTTATTTTACAAACATGGTGTGTTAATAACAATTTGTATTTGAACAGTTCTAAATGCCGCATTTTGACCTTCACCCGGAAAGCCAAATTTTTAACTTACCCATACAAAATAGATGATTCTGTATTGGAAAGGTGTGAAACTTTCAGAGATTTGGGCGTCTATTTCGATTGTCAGCTCACTTTTAACTACCACATCAGTGAAATTATAAGTAATGCGTATCGCAAATATGGCTTTATTATCAGAAATTGTAGAAATTTCAATAACACAACGCTTATTAAGTTATTTTCAGTGCTTGTTATAAGTAAATTAGAATACGGTGCAATTATTTGGAGTCCTATCTATAAACTGTACAAAACTAATATTGAAAAAGTGCAGAAGAAATTTCTAAAATATCTATGCTATAGGAGTGATGGTGTCTATCCTCCAAGAGGATGTGACTACTCACAATTACTCAATAGATTTGGCATCCCTTCTTTGGAGAAGCGCAGAGAGCAGGCGTCCATCATATTTTTATACAAATTACTGCATGGTAACATCGACTGTCCTGTTTTGCTATCGCAAATTAATTTCCTGGTACCTAGATTGACATCTAAATATAAGGTTTCCTTTTACTGCAAGAGGGCGCAGACAAATCTTCTATCTAAAGCACCAATAAACTTTATGTGCAATAATGCGAATAGGATTGTGAGTTTTTGTGATATCTTCTGTTGTGGATTTCAGGAATTACGAAGTGCTATACGTTCACATCTTTGACTTTTTTACGCCTTTCTCTAGGGGTTTTCATTTGTTGTATATATATATGTATTGTATGTATGTATTTATGTGTATATATGTATACCTGTATATGTGTATACTCATATAAGTGTGTATGTGTATATGGATATTTGTGTATATACCAGTATATTCTGGTTTCCTGATATCTATTGATCATATTTATAGTTTCTTTTTTCTCTACTTAAAGCGCCTTTCTCTTTTCTGTGTGTTTCTTTTTTTATTTTTGTTTCACTTTATGACACACAGACTGTGTAAATTAAACCATTGTATTATGTATTGCTCTCTAAATGGTATCTGTACTGTTGGGCAATAAATGCTTTATTATTATTATTATTATTATTATTATCAGAGGTAACATGAACTCGCAGCGTTATATCCACGAAGTTCTAGAACCCCATCTTTTACCCTATCTTGACACCCTGGCAGATCCAACTTTCCAACAAGATAATGCCCGACCACATGTTGCAAGAGTCACAATAGACTTCTTTCAACATAATGATGTCACATTGTTACCATGGCCACCAAGATCTCCCGACTTATCCCCAATTGAGCACGTGTGGGATATGATGGGTAGGAGATTGCTCAATTTGCAACGTCCTCCTCAGACTCTAGAAGCACTTCTAGAGAAGTTGGTGGTTGCCTGGAATGAGATACCACAGGAGGACATTGACCACCTGATCAGAAGCATGCCTAGGCGCGTTGGAGAATGCGTAGCACATCAGGGTGCATCCACACATTATTAAAGGTCAAAGGGCTTTAAAGCAGTGCAATCATTTTGAAATTCTTATCATTTACTTATTATGCTTCATTAAGTAGTTATACAAAATTTTATTAAATAAAACCATTTAAACTGGGTATTCGGATTTATATGTCACTTAGTATATACTAATACAGCCATATTTCTGCAGGTTGACTATGATATATACTGGCAAATAGATGGTGCGAGATCATGGTTATGTGGTATTGCGAAACTCATACAAAGAATAGTTTACCGAAACATCTGAAACTTATCCCGTGGTTTTCATGGGACAATCCCCCATACTTGTATGGCTAGTCAAACCATATGCACTTAAAATTCTTCTCTAATGTGAACATTTCGGTCCAAACGGTGACCTTCTTCAGTTATAGATTGACATTTTTTTGACATTATATTTTATTCAACTGTCGGTAAGACACGACACGAATATGTCATTTTTTCTGTAAGGAACCACCTGCTTGCTATTTTATAGAACTTCAAAGTTGCATTTTTGGTGATAATACTCTAGAATGGAATACTGTTTTATTCGCTTTTTTTTGATTTGTGCACAAAATGATACTCTAAATTATAAGAATATAACATAGACTGTATATTACTAAGGAACATAGATGTGAAACTGTAAAAAATCGTTGTTTTTGCAAAAAAAGGTTCAAAATCAGCATACTAGCTAAAATAACAGTTCAAAATATATACGTAAATGATGGTATTTACTTGGTAAACTGTGTAGAGGTATCGTGTTGTGATTTTTCAAAGTAGTCCTGAAATTCCTTACCATTTTTTTCGCGTATTCTTAATGAGATCAAAGTTTTTGCGTTTATAAGAAACATTTAAAAGTACAAACAATTCTGAATGGCCATTTTGTAACGTCCATTTCTTGACAGATAAGATAAAAGATGTCCATTGTTGCCAAGTTGTACCTTTTTTGGGACAAGTGCGTGATAAAAAATGAGGTTATTTGCAAAATAAAAGTCTTAATGAATTGTAAATGGCTTGTTTTATGAGAAGTTGACCCAATATCAACCGAAAACTAGATGAAATTTTGAACAGTATGTGTCTAAACAAAAGGCACCAGCGGTCACTGCATATAAAAAAACACAACTTCGATTCGTCGATTTGGACCACCTCGCCAGGTCTACCAAACATATCATCGTCCAACATTATAGTTAAATAAATATCAACGATCATTTCATCAAATCATCAAAAAACTTGAAATGTTCTTTGTTATGTTTTCATTATTTAGTGATTGGCAATAGCTACTTTTTCAGTTATTTCTGATATATATCACATTTAATTAGGTATATTTTGTAATATCAGCTTCACTGTAAATAATTCTTCAAATATATCCATACCAAAATCAAGTAGATTGTAACTATAATATAGGAAAAACAATAACCGAAGTACTTTTGTGAACGGCATAAGGCATTCTTCAAACAAGTGTCTTTAGCTAACGCTATAGTAGGGCACGAGGTGGATTTAGTACAGTAAAACCTGCCAGCAACACCTCCAAATCGCATTTTCATGACAATCCTGTACCGATTGCTCATTTTTACGCTAGTATATAAGTAAGAATTTGACAAACCAAATTAGGGTGTATAACTATCTATGATTTGGCAACATCACAACTAGAGGGAGAGAGTAGGATAGTGATGGTGGTGAATGGTGGTGTAGTGATGGGAATATATAAAGCAGTATTCTAAACCATAGTATTACCAAACAAAATGCAAGTTTGAAGTTCTATAAAATAGCAAGCAGAGGGTTCCTTAAAGAAAAAATGATATTTTCGTGCAAGCTACATCCTAATCTTCCATTTTAAAATAAGAAATGTAATCTTTTCGATATGCGCTAAAGTATAGTTCAGCCGAGTGTGTTCCAGGTGACCCTCCTTTTGTTTTTCACATGCCTATAAAGTAGAATTCCAAATTTTAAGATGGCACAACGCAGTATGTGGTTTTGGACCCAGCACCGTCTGGGATGGGCATTCCCGGTTTTAAAAACGAGGTCCAGCCTTCCAAAGAAACAAGCGAGCATTAGGTTATCTATCATTTTTTAATGTACCAGATATGCCCCTCTCATTCCGAAAACGACAAGAAAAACCTATAAACAATACAAGAACCCGCCCACAATTGTTGTCGGAACGCACCGGTTAGCAGTTACGCAATTTTCTACTAAAATGTTGCAAATGCATTGTCTATGGATCTGAAACGCGAGAAATAGTACTTCGACGGGGAACCATATTGTTTTCCCCGTGAGAAAATAGCATAAGACACAGAGTTGGGCCTTGAGATGGCGAAGTAAAACATCTGCGCGTTTGAAGTCTAATTACAAACCATGAGAACAAATCAGGATAAAAAGCTCCTGATCCAGTAGTTAGGTTAGAGAATATAGATTAGGTCTTCCTCCAAGGATACATGGTCACTGTTCACACAAGGACTACAAAGGCAATTTAGTATACGCTGATTATTTTAAATTCCTTTTGTAATTGTTGTCTTCTGATACTGCAAGAAGAGGTACATTAAAAAACCACAGATAACCTCATTATCGCTCATCTATTTGTGAGCCAGACCCTTTTTGGGAGCGGGAATGCGCACCCAGGCGGTCCTGGCCTATGCTGGTTTTGCGTGGTGCCAGCTTAAAATTTGAAATGATGGCTTCGCGCACTCTCAGCATGTTACGGACATTATTTCATCCTATTGTAGTACCACACATACAGGGTGTTTCGGTTTATTGTTGCATAACTTTAAGATTCGATAGAACTTTTAAAATTAATGCATAAAGTCTATATAAACATGGGTCGAAAAATGCGTGGCTTCCGAAATACAGGGTGTTTAAATTTACTTTCTAAGATAGTTTTTTTAAATATTTTGAAGAATATTTGATGTATAACAGTGAAAATTGGTATACAAGGGTTTTTGGTACGACATAACGAACCGCGGGCATAGTTTTACTATAGCCGCTAGAGGGCGCTCGCTACTGTACCCGTAGTGTATTAAAATGGCCGAATATATTTTTTCTTAGAGCAATGTTTTGCTTTTGAATAAAAAAACTGATTCTTCGCACTTTTCAACATAAAAAAGCTCTCTTGTGTATGTTCGTTATAGTTAGCCGTTTTTGAGATATTTCGATTTTTGAGGTTCGATGCATTTTTAATTATTTATGGGAAAATAATATTTTTTTTTACATTTTCGATTTGCGCATTACAAGTAATTAAGATGATCGTTTAGATTGTGTTTTTAAACACATTGTAAAGGGAAACGCAGCAGAAGCAGCCAGAGAATACGCACGAAGATTTCCAAACAGACGACATCCAACTCGCTCAGTATTTGTAAGAGTGCATCGCAAAATAATTGAAAATGGTTTTGGAAATCTCCAAAGGGATCAAAACATAAATGTTCGTCAGCGCAGATTTACCCGTATGATTCTGCGTGAGTTTGATAGAGATCCGACCACAAGTTTTAGGAGAGTTTCTGGTGCCTTGGGAATTTCAGCAAGCCATGTTCACCGTGCTCTTAGAAATGACCATAGACGTCCTTACCATTTGCAACCTGTGCAAGGACTACAGCCAGGGGACGGAGAACGAAGAATCACATTTTGTCAATGGATTCTTGATAGAACTGATAATAATAGGGAGTTTTTAAGTAACGTTTTATGGACCGATGAGTCATGCTTCACTAGAGGTGGAGTGGTAAATTTTCATAATCAACATATTTGGTCGCATGAAAATCCGCATGCAGTTCGGGAAAAAAATTTTCAGCATGAATTTAGTGAGAACGTGTGGATTGGTATCTACCGTAATCGACTATTTGGACCCTACCTTTTGCCTGCAAGGTTAAATGCTGCGACATTCTTGGAATGTTTAAAGGCTGAACATGCAAATATGTGGGATGATGTTATGTTAGATTTAAGAAGGTTGGTCTGGTTCCACCTTGATGGTTGTCCAGCTCATTATTCGAGAATAGTTAGAAAGTGGCTGGACGAAAATTATCCAGAAAGATGGATCGGCCGTGGAGGACCAGTCGCCTGGCCTCCACGATCCCCTGACCTAAATCCATTAGATTTCTTTGTGTGGGGGATTCTAAAAGAAAAAGTGTACCAGACTCCTGTAACCACAAGAGATATGCTAATAGACAGAATCAGGAATGCATGTGATGAAGTAAGGCCTTGTTTGAATAATGCTATACCACGATCGATCATTCGTAGATGTGAATTGTGTATTGAACAATTGGGTTTACATTTCGAGCAACTACTTTAGATTTTGTATGTTTGTCATAAATATCCAATAGTATTTTGGTTGTAAATAATTAATTCAATTTGTTAAAAATAATATTGGAAAATTAAACAAATTAATATTCTGTTTTTTGTGTTTATTTGGAGTTAGGAATTATTGCTGTGTTTAAAAACACAGTCTAAACGATCATCTTAATTACTTGTAATGCCCAAATCGAAAATGTAAAAAAGTATTATTTTCCCATAAATAATTAAAAATGCATCTAACCTTCAAACTCGAAATATCTCAAAAACGGCTAACTATAACGAAAACTCACACGAGAGCTTTTTTATGTTGAAAAGTGCGAAGAATCAGTTTTTTTATTCAAAAAGCAAAAAATTGCACTAAGAAAAAAATTTCGGTCATTTTAATACACTACAGGTACACTAGAGAGCGCCCTCTAGCGGCTGCAGTAAAACTATGCCCATGGTTCGTTTTGTCGTACCAAAAAACCCTTGTATACCAATTTTCACTGTTATACATCAAATATTGTTCGAAATATTTAAAAAAACTATTTTAGAAAGTAAACTTCAACACCCTGTATTTCAAAAGCCACGCATTTTTCGACCCACGTTTATATAGACTGTATGCATTAATTTTAAAAGTTCTATCGAATCTTAAAGTTATGCAACAATAAACTGAAACACCCTGTATATTCAATTTCTGTTAACGGTCGATTGACAGTAGCACTGAGGCTCATTGCTACTGGGGACAGTTATCAAAGCTTAATGTATATAATAATTCATCCAGCGTCTCAAATCAATTTATTATCTATAAAAAATACATTGTTTACTTATCTACTAATTTGGTACCACATTCGCATTTAAACTAACCAGGCGAAAATAGAAACAGACCCGACTTTCAAAACACGCCAGTCTTCGAGAAATTTTCGAAAAGTTACGGTTTTGTTTTGTCCGTTTAGTGGAAAACCGCCATTACATGCCAAGAGACGTATAATGGTTTGTTGCGTCCAACATATGTATGCGTATAACAAAATTGTATGGATTCGACCGCATAAGGACAGAAACTTATTCACCATATTGTATGTAATATAGGTTAATTTTACGTAGCGGGTGACAGTTTTTTAACCGCCCTAGCGCATAAACAAGTCCGCAGGCTTAAAAGTGGAGAATGCCTGGAAAACCTATTCATCTGTTGCACTCTTCCGGCCAGTCGTAGATAAAACAATTTGCACTCATGTTACAAGCCAAGAAAGGTTGTTTAGAATTTCTGTATGTTTTATCTGTGAGCTTGTGCACGGTAATCTCAAAGATGGCATAGACAGTCGGGATGCTGTTTTCGCTGATTGTATATATCCTGTATATTTTTTTTGAATTTTCCTTAACATCGTGATCGTTTACGAACATAAAGGTTATTTGAATCTATATAATTATATAAAATAGTATGTATTGTCTAACAATTGACCGACTGATTGTCATCATCGACAAACCAAACAGATGGACATGAACATTAGATTTGAACTGCATTTTAACCTGTAAGCTCTGACTATATAGGTAAGCAGCAAATTTTCAAAATTATTTAACCGCTACTGAAATATTGTCTCTAGAGAGATAAAATAAGGTTGAAGATTTGTGTGTAATGAAAATAAATTTCGTCCGATTAAATCAACTTGTTCTTCAGAATTTCTGGAAACTTGAAACATAGAATGATAATGTTTAAATATCAGATTCTGCTAATGGTTGTTATAGACATATCTACCAAATATGTCCACATGTGAACTTACCAGAATACAGGCGATTTTGGCTGAAAAGAATCCTGCTTCCGGGTAGGCGTACGTTCTTTCTATTACTCCCCAGTGCGCAGGCTCATTTATTTCTGTGTCAATCAGCAAGTTACTTCTGGAATTACACAAATAGCTAGCGTGAAGTATTTACTTAGATCCATACCATCGATATTTACTGACAATTCCGTCAGTGTCAATGGATTTGCATGCAACGTCATACATCAATAAATATCGACGTCCAGACTATGAATGATCAATACTGACGGATCACTAGGCAAATTTCTGACCGTTGTGGACAGCTAGAAACAGATGACCAATTTAGTTTAACGTATAAAATTGAGCGATGCTTTTTCGACAATTTGGACACAGCTCCAGTGAATAATGATGGAGCGACATCGCCTGATGTATAGCCAACAAGCATAAATGCGAAATACGACAGTTCACAACAAATCGTTGCTATTGGACCAGTGAACGTTGTGTCTCCACATTGCAAGACTTTCAATTTTAAAAATGAAGCCTCTGGATTATGTTGTGCCAGTGGAAAAGTCAAATTGGCTACACTGCTAACACCACCAGAGCCACTACATTCATTGGTTTCTGGAAATGGGCCAGATTCTTTACATTTTTTGGCTCATATTCAGCAATACAACAATTTCGAACAACAAACGTCATTAGACATAATTTTATGCCTATATTCAAGGTAAGTTCATGGGGGAATGGCAATACTGCCAACATATTTTCCTAGCCACATGGTGATACAAACACCTCGCTATAGAATTGCCTATATTCCATATATTTAACCTTTCAGATCCAGGGCCAAATATATCATCGATATTATATATATATATATATATACGTATATATTATTGCCAACGCCGGATAGTGACTACAAATATTTGCAAACTTATTTTATGGGTGGTCAGCAAGAGTAGTTGATCAGCGTTGTGCTCACAATAATTCTGTAAAAATACCAGTTGTGGAACAACTTCAAACATCTGTAGGGTCAGCTAGTCAACAATAAATGTAAAATGTGGAATTTCTCATTTGGGCTTGGATGGGCCTACCGTCACTTATTTTTTTGGCGAGATGTGTTAGCAAGCTGATATCCAGGGTGTTAAATTGGTGCATGAATATGATACTTTCGCTCTAAAATTTCAAAATGGCAGCTGGGCGCTGATATACCGTACTGTACGTTTCAATGGTTAGTCATAGAGCCATAAAAAACAATTTATATAACTCTTAACGTTGACAGCCCGCCACCGCCAGTCTGCCACTTTGAGAGATGATAAATTGAGGAATCACATAACCCACATTTCATTTAAAAAATGGTTGTCATCTTGAGATTTACATTGGGTGCATCCATGGAGCAATATCGTCAGCCTTTCTGAGAAGCACTCTATGTATACTAAGTGACATATAAATCCGAACACCCAGTTTAAATGGTTTTATTTTAATTAAGTTGGTGAATGTATTTATCTTACTGTAAATAACAAGTGAAAAATTGTTCAGCCTTATCAATTGGACATTCCGAAAGTACGGAGACCTGTACGATTTCGTCAAATTAGTGAGTATGATAGGGGCCGTATAGTGGGACTTCGGGAAGCTGGACTTTCTTTTCGGGCAATTGCAGTTAGAGTGCAAAGAAGTGTAGACACTGTGGTTAGGTGTTGTCAGGCATGGCTTCGAGAAGGCCGTACGCAAAGAGCAAGGGGCACTGGACGCCGCCGTAGAACAACAGACCGTGAAGATCTCCCCCTAAGATTATTGCTCTTAAGGGACCGTTTCTCCACTACCAGGTCCATTGCAAATGAATGGTTTGCAGAACACGGAAGACCTATTGGCATGCGAAGTGTTTACCGATGAATGAGAAGTTTTGGTTTGTTTTCATACCGGCCACACTGGGTCCTCCCTTTAACTCGAGAACACCGACGTAATCGCCTTGAGTGGTGCAGACAACGGTCACTCTGGGATCAGGAATGGAACAGTATTGTCTTTAGTGACAAGTCTCGATTTTGTTTAGGCATGCACGATGGTCGTGCCAGGGTTAGAAGGCGACGTGGTGAAAGGAGGAATCCACAGTTTTCTGTTGAAAGACATGTTCATCACACTGTTGGAGTTATGGTTTGGGGTACTACAGCTCATGGTTCCAGGTCACCTTTAATCTTCATCAGAGGTAACATGAACGCGCAGCGTAATATCCACGAAGTTCTAGAACCCCATCTTTTACCCTATCTTGACACCCTGGCAGATCCAACTTTCCAACAAGATAATGCCCGACCACATGTTGCAAGAGTCACAATAGACTTCTTTCAACATAACGATGTCACATTGTTACCATGGCCACCAAGATCTCCCGACTTATCCCCAATTGAGCACCTGTGGGATATGATGGGTAGGAGATTGCTCAATTTGCAACGTCCTCCTCAGACTCTAGAAGCACTTCGAGAGGAGTTGGTGGTTGCCTGGAATGAGATACCACAGGAGGACATTGACCACCTGATGAGAAGCATGCCTAGGCGCATTGGAGAATGCGTAGCATATCAGGGTGCATCCACACATTATTAAAGGTCAAAGGGCTTTAAAGCAGTGCAATCATTTTGAAATTTTTATCATTTACTTATTATGCTTCATTAAGCACTTATACAAAATTTTATTAAAATAAAACCATTTAAACTGGGTGTTGGGATTTATATGTCACTTAGTATATTTTAGCAATAGTAGGATATTATTCCGTGATTTGCAGGCTACTGGTTGAAGTCATCATTCCTGTAGGATTCAGGATATCATGAAGCTGTAAACACTGCGTCTTCTAGAAGACGTCAAGATGAATATAGATACGTGATGCTCAAAAAATAACATGAGCGGCCTAGATCAGGTGAAGAATCATTTCCTCGTTGTTGAGTTATCAACCCTGCTAAACATGGTCGCAAACTGGCTTCAAGGTATCAAGTCAGTTAGAATTGCCGCCCAAATACAACATAGTTATGATACAAAATTACACTTCGAACATTGATACAAAGCAAGTGCACACATGCGCTACTTCATTGATGCAGGTAGGTAATCATATATGTAAAAAGATGCTAGAAACTTTCAACTACAACTTACGTAGTAGTTGGCGGAGTCGGACAAATCACTAGGTTGGACTGGAGACCTTCATCTTCGTTAATGACACCTGCTTCACAGAGACACAACGACAAGGCAGCTATAATCAGGAGTGTAGTTTTACCCATCTTGGTAGTTGGAATAAGCCAGCCCAGAGATAACTAATATTTATATCACACTCTAGTAATCGCATTTTTAGATACCATGCTCCTAAATGGGTGTTTAAGGAGCTCGTTCCACTTATAATCACCTTCAAGAGGTTTTGGATTAAAAATGCTCACATTTTATCGTAAGTTGTGTTACACATAATAACTTTCAGAAATCGACGGAGACCAAATAGCCGTAATTCATCTATTTACCAGAGCTTAGGGGAACTTAAGTGTATCCAGCAGCTTTCGTGGTACTAATCTAATTTAACATATTTACACTGAGAACCAAATTTGTCTGACGGATTGGGTTCAATGTATATGAGAAAGAAGTCTGTATAGACACGTATGTCAGAAAGAGATAGAAGCCGGCTGGATAGCGAAGCTCGTCACTGCGTTGCCTAGCAACGCTGACGCGGGAATCTGCCGCAGCATCGCCAATATGTTACATCGGTTCCTTGAATTAAGATGCATGCTGAAAATATGCGTTAGTTTATTCTTCACGTTCAAATAATGATTTTATTTTGAGCGTACACATTTTTGGATTGTGAATTGTGTCGAATCTGTTTAGGATCGGTACGGGATCGATCCTAACAACGCTACATTTTAGGTCGAAATAAAAGGTCACGATCGCCGCAAATTCTGCAGCATCGTATTATTGGTTCGCTTGGCGACGCCGCATCTCGTAAATTCCAAAGCAAGCCAAGATCATAAATGAGAGGATTTGGTCAGTGTCCATGTAGCACTCAATGAGGATGGTGTCCTGCTTAGAAATGGTTTTACGTGCGTACAGGCAGACAATGATAATTTGTATTGCGCCGTGGTTTGTATACAATAACTCAGGACGTGTTGATTTTATCACCATCGGTGGAAACCAAAGCTATTTCTAAAATACATTAAAACGCTAAGTCGCAGCAAAATTGAAATAAACAAGACTAACAAAATAGAAACAGAATACTAAATTAAGGGCCGATTTCACCAACATTATTATTATGGACGAATAGGAAAATACCTTATCGAAATGCAATTTGACAGAAGCTGTCAAAGGTGTCAGAATATCAGTGATTTCTATTAAAATGTTGAATAAAATCGTGAAAATTTGACTGTATTATAAACAGGACCACTTTTTGATTCCAACATGATGCTTTCATACCGAAAAAACAGGACAACTTTCATGTATTTTGATATATGTTATAGGTTTACATTTGACAATCCGTTATCCCCTCAGCGAATGGGAATGGGAGAAATAATAGGTCGATTTTCTAGCTGTTAAATTTGGCAGCAGGTTTGGTCGTTTGTTAATAATATAAAAATTTAGTGTGCATGTTTGTTGAGTTCCTGAACAACGAAATATATTCAACTTTATGGATGTATGGATATCAAAAAAACCAGAATTGTTTTGTGAGAATATCAATCTAAGGTGCCATAATGGTTCTGATGAACGGCAAGTAGATGAATGAATGTTTGGAAACGAGCAATATCTATGAACTTTTTGGTAGAGCCAGTCATCGACTAGGTGCTCAATGGCTATCTGCAACAGGTTTATTGGAAAAAGCACCCAGTAGATGATCTTGAATCAGTAAAAACGCATATCAATTGAAGAAAATAATATTATCATGAATAAAAAGCAACAATGGTATTTAAAACATGAATTTTATTCAAAAATCAAACATCTGTTTAAATTCTGACTGAATTATATGTAATTTCTTAATATTCAATAAGCTGGTGATGTTTCAATGACAAGATGTCATCTCATACTTTGACAATATTTTGTTTTCAACATTTCATAGCTATTGGTTGCTAAAATTTGTTGATTGGAACTTGAAGCTCATTCGCTGTATTTGACGGACTGTTACCCTATAGGTGGAGAATAACGGACTATTGTTGGTGAAATTGGACCTAAATGTTCTAACACATCTCCTTCTTGCATTTAAAAGTAACCAAACATATTGTAGAAGTCTTTGCGAACATTTTTTATTGCAATATTTTTGCAACGAGGTAGATTGTGTGTACGCTCAAAGCAAAACCATAATTTGGGCGTAAAGAATAAACTAACGCATATTTTCAAAGTGTGTATCAATTCAAGGAGCTGATATAGCATATTAGCAACGCGGCAGATTGCCGCCAGCAGCTATCTCTCCCTAACATAATATGTTGTTAGACACTTCTTGCGCTTCTATCTCGTACACATTGAACTCAAGTCGTCAGACAAATTTGGTTTTCCTAGTATGTTCTCCCAATCGATGAATGAAACTACAAATTAATGTTGGAAAAAGTCTCTAATGTAAGAAATAAGATTGGCTGGCATTGACCTTCATTGACACTGCAAGAAATCATTAAAATTGTCAGCAGTGAGCCTCTCGCGGAGCATCAGTTCCAGCCGTGTCTTGAAGTCAACAACATCGTCTGTGAGGAACTGTGAAGTATGGTAATCTAAATAATAAAGTTGTTTTCACCACTTTCCTATAAACGATTCAAATAGACGAGTGTCGATGTTTGCTACAAATGATTGCTGCAAACCTCAAAAACTATGAGACTTTTGACGAAACGGCACTTTGCCAAACGGTAGGTCATGACATGACACATTTCCAGTTGCAAGTTATCCTACAATTTCCGAATACCGTGTATTATAATCCGACAGAAGTGTTCAATGTCGTACAAAAATAAATACTAAGGTTTGTACATATATTCAATAATTATTTTTTAGAATTCTTCCAAGATCAGGAATGAAGTACATTAAAAATAATTCATGTAGTATAAACATCAGTTGCATTTTAATCGAGCCCAGATGCGCGAAGCAACTGCCTGATACCTTAAGCCGCGTACAGACTGAACATCCAACGCCGAGTAAACGAATGCAAGCACTTGTGACGTTGGCGTTTGTTCCTGGAAGGTATGGGAATGCGCTCGTCGACACCTAAATTTAGTTTCAAGTGGGAACGCGTTGGGTTAAGTTTGACGATAATGTCAAGCGACGAGTGAGCGCAACAAATCCTGACCAGACCAAATCAAACCTCCCTTTGATGTACCGATCAAGGAGAGAACGCAATCGAACGCCAACTCCGACCTGGGAAACCGTTGGTTTATGTTGGCTCGCGCCGTATACACCGATTCAAACACCCCCAAATCTGAAACCACATGTGCCTTGACTGGATTTGGAATCTCGGCCTGTACGCGGCTTTACATACGCGCGTGAAGTCAGGACGGATCGCTAATAGAAGACAAATCTGTTGCTAGTTGGCGACTGCGCTGACAATGTTTTTTTATATACAGGGTGTCCGCAAAGTTGGGGTTTTCCTTTTCAGAAACAACTACCCTTGAAATAACAAAGGTAATGTGTAGTGAAACAAGGGCGACCAAGTAAAAAAAAATAAAGGAAAAAGTACTCACTCTCCAGTTGACGAGCAGGGCTAAGTACGTCTCTGCCCGAAATCATACCGCTCCAACAGAAAATGAAATCAGCCGATGCGCTACCGAGCAGACGCAGAAACCACATTGATTGTCTTACACTTAATGGCACATCTTCTAACAAGGAAGGCAAAGTGTTGCATAAAAAGTCTAGGTATTGCATCCCGTCCAATCGATTTGGGAGAATAAATGGTCCAATGAGCATACCGTTCACCATGCCAGCCCAAACATTCACCGAAAATGTTTGTTGAAAATGTGTCCGACGGACAGCGTGCGGATTTTCTACTGACCAAACATGAGTGTTGCGAAAGTTATTCACCCCATTACGCGTGAACGTAGATTCGTCTGTCACCAATATGCTCTAAAAAAGTCCGGATTATTGTCATGTTGATGCAACAACCACTCACAAAACCGCACTCTTGCTGGAAAATCGTCAGGTTGATGGCTTGTACACGTTGGACGTGAAACGGATACAGCCCCTCTTCATGCAGCGTTTGCCACACTTTAGTTTTTGATACTTGCACTTCTCTAGCCACGTCTCTAGTGCTTGTTGAGGGATTCTCGTCTACGCGATTACCTCTACACGCGTGACCGTAACCGTCGGTTGAAGGTTGCATACTGACCTGACACACTGACCCCGACCCGTCGTCGGGTAGTCGGCTTGAGTCAGTGACCTTGTACCAGTCGGTGATATCGCGGCTACAGGACGGTATTCAGATATTTTTGATGTTGCAGAGCCCTTTATCTCGGTTCCCTTAAGACATTGGTGTATATGGTACTAAGACAAATTGATTATGTTTTCAAGATCTACACGTCGTGTAAAGGAAAACCCCAACTTTGCGGACATCCTGTATATACCAAAGCAGCTGCGCAGGCAGAAGCTAAAATAGCAGAGGACCGCAACTACGAGGGGCTTAAAGAAACTTGTTTAATCCGACTTTTGAGCTGCCTAAGGTTAGCAGCATCGACCAGGATGCCTGGCAGACGTGGTGACCGAGAACATCATTCAAAAAGTCCACGATATGATTCTCGCTGATCGATAATCGAAAGTGCGCGAAGTAGCAGAGGTCGTAGCTGTGCCGAACGAAACGGCAATCGATATTTTACATGTTAAGTTGGCTATGAAAAAATTGTCGTCTGGATCATTACACACCAGAAACTAAGCAACAAGCAAATCAATGGATTGCTTCAAGTGAATCTGCTACAAAGAAGGCGAAGACGGTTCATCGGCCGGAAACGTCATGGCGACGATTTTTTGGTATGCGAACCGCGTCATCCTCGTGTATTTTTCAGAAAAAGGAAGAACGATCACTGGACAATACTATAGTGAGTTATTGGACCGCTTCGACAAAAAATTGAAGGAAACACGGCCACATTTCACGAAAAAGAAACTGCTGTCAACGCCAAACTGCATGAATTGCGTTATGAAGTGCTGCCGCACCCCCGTATTCACCCGATCTGCCCCCTGCGGAGTTTTTCTTGTTCCCTGACATGAAGAAACGGCTCGCGGGGAAAACATTTAGGTCAAACGAGGAAGCCATCGCTGAGACAGGCGTATTTTGGAAAGTTCCAAAAATCCTATTTTTGAGGGGTTGAAAAATGGCAGGAACGTTGGGAAAAGTATATCTTTCTAAAAGGGGACTATGTTGAAAAATAAAAAGAATTTTTTTTGAAAAAATGGTGTCTTCATTTCTAACACGGGTACTCATTGAACCACCCTCGTATGCCTGAAAGTTGCCAGGCCGTGATCCGATGTGCGAGGTGGCCCTACAAGGTACTAACAATGTTGACCACAAACAAGGTTAATAAAGTTCTTGTCGTAAGTATTTAGGTATTTAACTGGTCTTCAAATTTTTGCTTTCTAAAATGCTACATATTGTTAATGTTTATCAATAAATTATTTGTTGTGTAAAAATTTAATAGAGTTTGTTACCTATTGGAAAACATCTCCAATGAAGACATGTACGCCAATGCTGAATGAGAAAGATAAGAAGTATCGGATAAAAGATGAATGGCAGTGTTGGCCAGCATATACAAAATGTTTAGTTATTTACACTATTTACCAAACCAAAGAATACTCTGAGTATTATACCACTGGAATACACCACTATATAGCTGTGTAATTGGCATAGTAAAATTTATAAATTCGTTTTAAATTACATAATGTCAAAGCAACAAATTTTTATTGCACACCAGGCAGTAACGTTCAATAAGTGCTTCTTTTTTTTTCGGGCACAAGAAATTCCACATTATGCAACAGTATGAGAAAAAAATCCCTTTCTCAAGAGAAACCCCAAACAAGTACCTTTTTAGGGATGAATGTACACTTTTGTAAAATTTGGTAATTTGAGTTGAAGGCCAATAAAAGAAAATTGTAATCTCTTTTTTTAGGATAGTTCTAAGATCAAAAAGATGCTCAGAAAAATGTCCGAGATTTATAATTGAGAATCCGACGTAGCCCAAAACTTTTCCAAAACAACATGACTTCCTTTGATTACCCTGTATAAGTGGATAGATACAAGAAATATACCGGTCGAACCCTGTACGTCTTCCCATAAAGCTAGTCAAGATCTTACGAATACAGCAGCTCAATATCTTTTTCTGTTACGAAAATATCGAGATTTGAAATTTTCCATGTTGCAAAGCAACTGTCCACCAGCTTATGTTGATACACACTTCTCGCGCTTCCCTCTCGTCCACATGGAACTCAAGTCATTATACCAATTTGGTATATGTATATGTCTCCCGCATTTAAGCAATATATACTAAGTGACATATAAATCCGAACACCCAGTTTAAATGGTTTTATTTTAATAAAAGTTGGTGAATGTATTTATCTTACAGTAAATAACAAGTGAAAAAATTTTCAGCCTTATCAGTTCGACATTCCGGTTTTTATACTGCTTTTTTTTAATTCACTAACGCTCTAAAAATGAATATTTCAGTCGCAGTAAAGAATCAACGTTGGCGGATTATGGTTCTTGACATCCTTTACGATCGGTTACGACGCCTAGAGTACGGAGACCTGTACGATTTCGTCAACTTAGTGAGTTTGATAGGGGCCGTATAGTGGGACTTCGGGAAGCTGGACCTTCTTTTCGGGCAATTGCAGTTAGAGTGCAAAGAAGTGTAGACACTGTGGTTAGGTGTTGTCAGGCATGGCTTCGAGAAGGCCGTACGCAAAGAGCAAGGGGCACTGGACGCCACCGTAGAACAACAGACCGTGAAGATCGCCGCCTAAGATTATTGGCCTTAAGGGACCGTTTCTCCACTACCAGGTCCATTGCAAATGAATGGTTTGCAGAACACGGAAGACCTATTGGCGTGCGAAGTGTTTACCGACGAATGAGAAGTTTTGGCTTGTTTTCATACCGGCCACACTGGGACCTCCCTTTAACTCGAGAACACCGACGTAATAGCCTTGAGTGGTGCAGACAACGGTCACTCTGGGATCAGGAATGGAACAGTATTGTCTTTAGTGATGAGTCTCGATTTTGTTTAGGCATGCACGATGGTCGTGCCAGGGTTAGAAGGCAACGTGGTGAAAGGAGGAATCCACAGTTTTTTGTTGAAAGACATGTTCATCACACTGTTGGAGTTATAGTTTGGGGTGCTATAGCTTATGGTTCCAAGTCACCTTTAATCTTCATCAGAGGTAACATGAACGCGCAGCGTTATATCCACGAAGTTCTAGAACCCCATCTTTTACCCTATCTTGACACCCTGGCAGATCCAGCTTTCCAACAAGATAATGCCCGACCACATGTTGCAAGAGTCACAATAGACTTCTTTCAACATAATGATGTCACATTGTTACCATGGCCACCAAGACCTCCCGACTT
Organism: Acanthoscelides obtectus; assembly: GCA_963669975.1. Lineage (NCBI taxonomy): Eukaryota > Metazoa > Arthropoda > Insecta > Coleoptera > Chrysomelidae > Acanthoscelides > Acanthoscelides obtectus. The sequence goes on along the minus strand of CAVLJG010000010.1, from coordinate 24,164,287 downwards.
ATCCCCAATTGACCACGTGTGGGATATGATGGGTAGGGGATTGCTCAATTTGCAACGTCCTCCTCAGACTCTAGAAGCACTTCGAGAGGAGTTGGTGGTTGCCTGGAATGAGATACCACAGGAGGACATTGACCACCTGATCAGAAGCATGCCTAGGCGCGTTGGAGAATGCGTAGCACATCAGAGTGCATTCACACATTATTAAAGGTCAAAGGGCTTTAAAGCAGTGCAATCATTTTGAAATTTTTATCATTTACTCATTATGCTTCATTAAGTACTTATACAAAATTTTATTAAAATAACACCATTTAAACTGGGTGTTCGGATTTATATGTCACTTAGTATATGATAGAAAAAGGGAAGGAGTTCTATGAAGTCTCAAAAAACTAAAAAATAAAAATTATTTTTTTATGATTGGACATGTGCCGTTTTATACTTCTTACCATGAACGAAGTTTCCAAATAAAGGCCTGTTCTGTCTTGACAGTAATAGGGAAACATGCTCTTAATTAGAAACTTGTTGATACTAAGGAACGTATAAGAGAGAGATATAAAACGACATTCAAATATTTCGGAAAATCGGAAAAAAATATCTCTAAATTCGTAGTTGGGTTTATTAACGGCTAAATAAATGATTGCTTAAAAAATCCTTTGCTCCGTTAACGTATTTCCATCACGAGGTGGGCAGCAAATTAAAAATAAATAATCATATACATATAACAGAGTTTATTTAAACATGCGTGTATACTTGTATTCTGTAGTCAAGCCCCTTTCCCCACTTTGACACAAAGTGCAAACTGACACGGAATTGGTTCAAACCACCTTCAGTGATCGACACAATACCACCACTACCATCTGTTTTCAAATCTTCAACCTGAAAAAATAAAACACTTAAGTACCTTGAGAGCTATTCTGTAGCGAGGTCAGGTCGTTCAACCTTTCATCTCATTTTGACGCAATCATCATCAATCATACCGTTTCCAATAGATTCCTAACAAAATAAAAATATCCAAGGTTCTCAGCTGGACAATAGAATTTGTCAAAACATAACCAATCAGTTACACTTTCTGCTGTTCGGTAGTTTTAAAAATATAATTACCAAAATGCAAGTTATGGCTTTCGTAAAGAAACCAGACTCAGGAAGGGTGATAGTCTTCTCTACAGTGTGAAGGAAATGGGGTTCTTCATGAATCGCCGTCTCCACTTGCAAGTTTCCACTGAAATCAGTAACAGGATTTTATTAGCTTAGGTAAGAGCAGGCGGAATACGTTAGTCAGTGGTTAGAAGCAACTGAGGGTGTCAAAAATCTTTAAAAAATAGATAACGTTGAGCGGTCTGTATCTGAACTGTTTTTTGTTATAAATATATGCATCCTAGAAATTGTCATCTCATTTTAAGACATCCTGTATGTATCATATTGTGTTCCCCTGTACTTGGATCAATCAACTATTTGCCTCTGGTAAACAAAGTATGATAAAAGACAACTATATCACTATAACAATCTTTTATACCTTTTATTGGTGAATCTTTTTGTAGTTTTCTGATAAATGCCGATTTTGTTTTTTTTTTCGCAAATCAGCAAAATAGTGACTAAAACGTAGTTTCTCTTATGGTGTGGAAATGTACCCTAGCTTTTTAAAGCGACACGAAAGCTTCAGTACCAAAATATATAAAGCTTAAAAAGTAAAGCATTGGAATCCTATGTCCTATTTTTTTATAAAATCAAATATAAGTAACAAATACCATGAGAAACGTAACCAACCGAAAAGTACAAACAATTTTGCGCAATGTTTGTTCGGTGGTACCATAAGGACACAATACACTACTTTGATAAATTCTTTAACATTTTTACACCTAGTACCGAAGGGCAACAGATATAACGGGTGATTTTTTAAGAGGTATAGGATTTAATTTTAAAAAAACACAAACATTTGAAAATGCGCAAGGTCCAATTTTGGCACACTCTCTCCAACATATCGGCCGGTATCTCACGAATAAATGCTTCAATATTGGCTTCCAGTGCGTCAATCGTTGCTGGTTTATCTCTGTAGACATTAGCCTTAACATGGCCCCACAAAAAATGGTCCAACGGCGTTAAATCACACGATCTAGGCGGCCAATTAACGGGCCCCAAACATGAGATAAACTGTTCACCGAACTCGCCTCTCAATAGGGCCATTGTTTCGTGTGCGGTGTGGCATGTGGCACCGTCTTGTTGAAACCACATGTCAGCCAAGTCCAGCTCTTCCATTTTGGGCAAAAAAAAGTTTGTTATCATCCCACGGTAGCGCTCGCCATTCACAGTTACGTTCCGGCCATTGTCGTCTTTGAAGAAGTACGGACCGATGATGCCACCGGCCCATAATCCACACCAAACAGTGATTTTTTCGGGATGCATTGGTAGCTCTTGCAATGCTTCAGGCTGGTCTTCACTCCAGATGCGGCAATTTTGCTTGTTAACGTACCCATTCAACCAGAAATGAGCTTCGTCGCTGAACACAATTTTTCGATAAAAATGTGGATCTTCGTCCAACTTTGCCAGCGCCCATTCACCAAATTGAAAACGTTGTGGGAGGTCGTGTGGCTTTAATTCTTGCACCAGCTGTATCTTATAAGGTTTTATACCCAAATCCTGTCGCAAAATTTTCCACGTAGTGGAGTAACAGAGGCCCAATTGCTGCGAACGGCGGCGAATCGACATTTCACGGTCATCACTAACACTGACGGATACAGCCGCAATATTTTCTTCAGTCCTCACCCTACGTCTGCGTGTTGGTGGTTTAATGTCCAATAATGTAAACTGGGTTCGAAATTTAGTCACAAGCTTCCGAATAGCTCCCTCAGTAGGCTGACCAAATTGCCCATAAATGGGAAGCAGTGCTCGATGCACTCTCTTAACCGAGCATGAATTTTGATAGTAAAAATCAACAATTTGCAAGCATTGTTCGTTCGTAAGTCGATTCATGCTTAAATTATAGACCAAACTGAACAAGTTTGACAATTACCCAAGACACGATTCACGAATCATCTGTCAAAAACGGTGTTGCCAAAAAGATACTAGCAAAAAAATCACCAATTATTTTATGATATAAATAAAGAATTCGTGCTACCGTTGTCTTTTAATACCTGTAGAAGGCAAATTTACGGCGCATAATAATATAGTGTAAAATATTTAAGTTAATAAGAAGGTTCAGTGCTCCTTAAAGAATCGGAAACCTTATTTATCTGTGCACCTAGTAGGGCACACATTTTATCCGTTCAAACATTTTAGTTTATTGATGAAGTACTTTTATTCTGGATATTCTTCAAAAAAAAAGTTGATTGCCCAACGTAAAGAGTACGATATTGCTTACGGTGCAGCTGGATCCTTGCATGACACTAAGTTACTTCCCAGATGATCGTTGACAATTACGCCAGCATAGGCTTGTAGAGCAAAGGCGGAGATAACATTTGCAACCAACAGTAATTTCATTTTGGTTCTCGCACAGTCGCACGTTACAATTGAAAAAGTAAGTATATTCGATAGACGTAGGCATTTATAGATCGTCCAAGTAAACATATTTTTACATTGTATTTTCATAGATAACTAACATATCCAATATGCAACTCACAAGGTTCATAATCATGTTTGTCATATAATAAATATTGTACTGAGTGACTGATTAAATTAAAGGAGAGCAAGACTGCACTAGAAGGTACTACAGATCGTTGTTAAGAAAATGATGCTTTGATCTTGGCTCGCGCTTAACAGCCCAGTCACCATGTGACCGCTAGATGGCTGACGATTGTGGCTGTATAGTAGATGTAGTCTACTTGCCATTGAAATAAACTCAACATTACGACTACCTCCGCCTGACCAAAAGACAGCAAGTCATGGACAGCCGTTTCTTACTTTTTGACTACACTTTAGCATGGTCTAGCCTTGGTCACTCGTCTCTGGGACAACGAACTAGCTCAGACGGTGACTGGGCTATCAACTGAGATGCTTACAGTTCCAACCAATAGCAGTTATGCACGGTTCGCATAGATAGCGCTGTCTTATTACGGAAAAGTAAATCTGCGTTCCCCGAAATTCCGTCACCAATTTCAGCGCCGGTGAGCTTTAATAACTATACCTATACGAATGCCATGAGCATACACATTTGGGTATAGGTTATATATAAGTTAGCTTCGCTCCCTCTTGTAGTCCTGAAAAAGCCAATGAAAAGTAATCTAATAGATATCCTTGAAATTTTATCGTTGCCCTTCTTTTTTTTTAACTCCACGAAGCCCATTCCACTCATCTTAAGTCGGGCTTACACGCTACGTCTTATTGGACGTTTTGTCGGGCATACAAAACGTACGTTTTGTCCAGTGTATACACACTACGTATTTTCCCTTCCACTTTCTACTACAGTTCCGATCTAGACTCTTGAGTTGTGTGAAGTTTTTTTAGTGAATTTTTGAGAGAATTGTTTTTATTATGGAGGAAGCACGGCATCTTTCTCTTATTTTTCGACTATAAGGATACAACGACTGAGACGGAAATTTATGAAGAGGGAAAAGACAAGATGGTCAAGGGAGTGGCTTCTGAAAAGAAGCCAGTATTCCCACGTCTCGTTATTGAAACAACTGAGGAGAGTACGTGATGACTGGTGCAATTATTTGCGAGCGGACACCTCAGTTTACTTTTTAATTGCCATCGAGTCTATTTCTTTGTATTTTTCTATAAGATCCTCATACGGGACTTTTTTTTTATTACGGTCACTATAGTCTTTATTTTTCACTTGCCACAAACACGGAAAAATGTTATACATTTCAATGAATTATTGGAGAAATAACTGGGTGCATTGCCGCAAGTCTGACATTATTAGGTTTTTTTGGGAAAAGGGAAGCGAACTGAAGTGGAGTTACTCGTGAACTGAGTCAAGATCGGACTTCTTGTCTGAGCATGAGTCTACATGTTTAGTTTTGTTCTCGCAAAATGATGCTTCTCCCATCAGTTTTTCAGTCTGACCTTGGATTCCATTTCGATTCGACAAGACGTACGTTTTGCTGTTTACACGCGACCTTTCTTGGATAGGATTTGTCCTGTCTCACAAAACGTACAATAAGACGTACCATGTAAAGCCACCTCTATTTATATTAACAACATGAAAATCTAGAATTATCTTTTTGGGGATGACAAACCTGCTGCCTAGTACGGTTTGTATATTTGCATGTATGCTGAACATGACTGAACCAAACAAAAGGTGAACCCATTTTACTTATTGACATGGGTTACTTTTGATCTTGGCGATTAACCGGCGGCCGGGATAGTGTGGTGGAATTAGGTTTTTTGAAGACATAGTTCTCGTTCAGTACTTGAACTACAACCGCGCAGACTGAACGTGCCCCCACGCGTTGACAAATATGATTCATAATAAAACATCAAACTGATACCACAAATGCAAGTTCGTCAACCCCCTACTGCTTTCAACCGCAAACATAGATTTTTAACCTTTTCTGAAAATGATCAGGAGACAGTTGCGTTTTTGTCTGAAGCTTCGCAGCGACTGATTCGATTTGGAAAGCCATTTTCATTCTCGCGCAGTCAAAATCTCCTCTAAATCTAAATTCCTTGTTATAGAGATGTCAAGGATTAACGAATAGACATAGAGACCGACCGACCGACATGGTTTTTCGTGATGCTCATGCCATGTGAGATTCAAAAAACAGAATGTCTCATTTTCAAGTTTTCTGCGATTACAATGTTTTCTCGCCAGTTGACAAGAATGTGTCTATTCGATGTGTCACCTGTCCAAAAAGATTTTTGAAAAAGAACATGAGTATCTGAAACATGAGAACAAGAGGCTTGAGTGATTCTTAGGTCCGCACTAGCTTTGTTGATTTCGTAACTTCGTCGTTTTTATGTAAAGCCTGCTCTTGTAGATGGTTCTCGACATCCTAGGACTACTTCTAAATAACTGGCCTAGCTTCTTCTAGTTGCTGCCGCTATTGACGAGGTAAGTTTTCGCCAGGTCAAGTCCTTGGCGATTTGGACTCCGACCAGCCGAAATGAACGGTTCTTTGGCAAAATTCGGCCATCCATCGAAACCGTATGAGCGCTGCGACGCTTTTTGTTCGTCAAGGTACAGTACTTTGTTTGTTGTTGTCATCAGAATTGGATTGACCGTATAGGAAATGACGTCGTTGATATGTTAGGGGTTCAGTGTCAGTGTCAGAGCCAAGACCGATTGCTGGGAAACACCCGCGTTGACGTTAAAGGATGAAGAGGAGAACCCTTCACTTCTAACGGATACCTTGCAGCCAGAGAGATAGTCAGCATAAAATCTGACAGACATGAGTGACATGGTTTTTCGTTACAATGCTTCCTCATCAGTTGACAAGAATGTGCCTATTCGATGTGTCACCTCTCCAAAACGATTTTTGAAAATGAACAGAAGTCTCTGAAACATGAGAAAAATATTTTTGAGCGATTTTTAGGTCCGCGCTAGCTTTATTGATTTCGTATCTTCGTCGTTTTTGATACCTTTAAACCTTTAAACCGAAGCAGACGCGCAGGGAGAAGCCTCAGTGCCGGAGTAGCGCGGCTGCTATGAGAATCGCAAAGAAACTTTGTTAGTCCGATTGTTGAATTGCCCAAAGTTGATATAACTGGCAAAAGCCTGCTCTTGTAGACTATTCTCGATATCCTAGGGCCAAAGGACTACTTCTAAATAAATGGCATAGCTTTTTCTAGTTGCTGTCGCTATTGACAGATCAAGTCCTTGGCGATCTGGACTCCGACCAGCCGAAATGAACGGTTCTTTGACAAAACTCGGTCATTCATCGAAACCGTATGAGCGCTGGGACGCTTTTTGTTCGTCAAGGTACAGTACTGTGTTTTGGAAGCATTAAACTGTGTAAAGTTGTTGCGTCCTCAACCAGGGATAACCTCGAGGTCTTGCCTCAGAGAGAAAGTCGCTGCAGGTCTTCTTTTACCAGCTCACCAGCAGAGATCGGCTTGATGGTCTGAATTCCTGCATGTTGATTGCTGTCACCAGCATTGGATTGACCGTATAGGAAAGGACGTCGTTGGTATGTTAGGGGTTCAGTGTCAGTGTCAGAGCCAAGACCGATTGCTGGGAAACACCCGCGTTGACGTTAAAGGATGAAGAGGAGAACCCTTCACTTCAAACGGATACCTTGCAGCCAGAGAGATAGTCAGCATAAAATCGTATCATGCCACAGCTGACCGAACGCTTTCGTGATATGAAGATCAACGGCATGAGCCTCATCATAAGACTGGATGAGATGACTTACCAAGTGCATAACGTAAGCCAGGAGGTCCCCTGTGGATCGCTGGTGCCGGCAACCGTACTGCCAGTCGCTAATCTAGCCGTTCGAGATACTCGAGAAGCTCGCGATTTATGCACTTCTCCATCATCTTACCTATAACGGAAAGCAGAACTATATGCCAATAGTTGTAAGGGTCGGTCTTAGATTCCTTTTGGGATAGGTTAGGCATGAGCAAATTGACAGTTTTCTGGGAACGTGCCGGATTCGTAAGATATCAGGAAGAGACGCAAAAGAACTGGAGCAAGCTCCACTGCACGCAGCTCCAATACAGTCCGGACCAGAAGCTTTGTTGATGTCTGATGTCTTATGCCTGAATGTGACTTCCCCATAGTGTAGGCAACCCTTTGAATCGACGGCACTCGGGCCTTGGGGAGACGTCCGTGGTGGAGTTGGCAGCAAAGATCTTGCCAAGCACTACGTTCAATTTGGAGGCGCCTGATATAAGTTTTGATTGAAACTACCACACAATTTTTAAAACGTGCAATAATTACAAAAATTTTAAAGCATGTTTCTTTATTAAGAAAAGAACAACCTTTTCGTTCATAGAGAAATGAGCCTATTTGGGTGCGAAAACCTGAATCTTATATTTTAATCCTTTGGAAAACTTGGACACAACAGTAACGTGTACATATTGATACTTCGACCCTCCTCCTGTTATAGAGATTCTTCCTCCGGAACCATCCTCGGACAAATCAGTTATCTGAAATTTTCATATTGTTAGATCTGTACCTCAGGTCTAAATTATCTTATTTTCAGTTTAACATGTTAAGCATCATTGTGTAAGCACACACTCTTATTTGTGATTTTCAGATTTGACATAACTTTGAAAGCAAAGAATTTAGCTGCTTTTTTAAATCATTAAAGTCCTCAGGCTGCTCAAAGAAAAATAAGATTATGTCACTCAGTCATACTTTGGCGCGCATAATATTTTCAGTGTAGTAGGTTATGTACATGTTATAACCTGCCTTGCATAGTTATTTATACAGGGTGTTTCAGTTTATTGTTGCATAACTTTAAGATTCGATAGAACTTTTAAAATTAATGCATAAAGTCTATATAAACATGGGTCGAAAAATGCGTGGCTTCCGAAATACAGGGTGTTTAAATTTACTTTCTAATATAGTTTTTTTTAAATCTTTCGAACCATATTTAATGTGTAACAGTGAAAATTGGTATACAAGGGTTTTTTGGTACGACAAAACGAACCTTGGGCATAGTTTTACTGTAGCCGCTATAGGGCGCTCTCTACTGTACCTGTAATGTATTAAAATGACCGAAAAAAATTTCAAAGTGCAATTTTTTGCTTTTTGAATAAAAAAACTGATTCTTCGCACTTTTGTGCATAAAAAAGCTCTCTTGTGAGTTTTCGTTATAGTTAACCGTTTTTGAGATATTTCGATTTCTAAGGTTCGATGCACTTTTAATTATTTCTGGGAAAATAATATTTTTTTTACATTTTCGATTTGGGCATTACAAGTAATTAAGATGATCGTTTAGATTGTGTTTTTAAACACAGCAATAATTCCTAACTCCAAATAAACACAAAAAAAACACAATATTAATTTGTTTAATTTTCCAATATTATTTTTAACAAATTAAATTAATTATTTACAACTAAAATGCTATTGGATAGTTAGGACAAACATACAAAATCTAAAGTAGTTGCTCGAAATGTAAACCCAATTGTTCAATACACAATTCACATCTACGAATGACCAAACGTGGTATAGCATTATTCAAATAAGGCCTTATTTCATCACATGCATTCCTGATTCTGTCTATTAGCATATCTCTTGTGGTTACGGGAGTCTGGTACACTTTTTCTTTTAGAAATCCATACACAAAGAAATCTAATGGAATTAGGTCAGGGTATCGTGGAGGCCAGGCGACTGGTCCTCCACGGCCAATCCATCCTTCTGGATAATTTTCGTCCAGCCAGTTTCTAACTATTCTTGAATAATGAGCTGGACAACCATCAAGCTGGAACCAGGCCAATCTTCTTAAATCTAACATAACATCATCCCACATATTTGCATGTTCAGCCTTTAAAAATGCCAAGAAGGTCGCAGCATTTAACCTTGCAGGCAAAATGTAGGGTCCAAATACTGTAGATAACAATCCACACGTTCACACTAAATTCATGCTGAAAATTTCTTTCCCGAACTGCATGCGGATTTTCATGCGACCAAATATGTTGATTATGAAAATTTACCACTGCACGTCTAGTGAAGCATGACTCATCGGTCCATAAAACGTTACTTAAAAACTCCCTATTATTACCAGTTCTACCAAGAATGCACTGACAAAATGTGATTCTTCATTCTCCATCGCCTGGCTGTAGTCCTTGCACAGGTTGCAAATGGTAAGGACGTCTATGGTCATTTCTAAGAACTCGGTGAACATGGCTTGCTGAAATTCCCAAGGCACCAGAAACTGTCCTAACACTTGTGGTCAGATCTCTATCAAACTCACGCAGAATCATACGGGTAAATCTGCGCTGACGAACATTTATGTTTTGATCCCTTTGCAGATTTATAAAACCATTTTCAATTATTTGGCGATGCACTCTTACAAATACTGAGCGAGTTGGATGTCGTCTGTTTGGAAATCTTAGTGCGTATTCTCTGGCTGCTTTTGCTACGTTTCCATTTACAAAGCCATACACAAAATGAATATCCGCTAACTCTTGATTGGAGAATAAAAATGGCATTTTTATAAAACTTACAAAAAAACAGGTAAAAGAAACTAAATTTCGTGCATTCACAATTGCAAAAAAACGTTTCAGGTTTCAACAGACAACAAAACTAACTGTCAACTAATTGACGTTTAACCTTATTCTGCTTTTAATTTCAAAAATATTTGCAGTGCGAAGAATCAGTTTTTTTATTCAAAAAGCAAAAAATTGCACTTTGAAAAATTTTTCGGTCATTTTAATACATTACCGGTACAGTAGAGAACGCCCTATAGCGGCTACAGTAAAACTATGCTCAAGGTTCGTTTTGTCGTACCAAAAAACGCTTGTATACCAATTTTCACTGTACACATCAAATATTGTTCGAAATATTTAAAAAAAAACTATATTAGAAAGTAAATTTAAACACCCTGTATTTCGGAAGACACGCATTTTTCGACCCATGTTTATATAGACTTTATGCATTAATTTCAAAAGTTCTATCGAATCTTAAACTTATGCAACAATAAACTGAAACACCCTGTATACGAGTATACATAAAATACAATATAGGTATGAATACAGAAACAATAATCATATTGAGAACTGTGTGTGATATATAACAATAGCATAGTGTCTTACCCATCTAAAAGAATGGTAGATCTAGATAAGAGCCTATCGGAGTACCTCAACGTCGTCTTATAATATGAGGTAGGTGTTATATACAGGATGTTCATTTCAAAACCCACCACGGATTTATGGAAAGCCCACTAATTAAAAGGAAAAACGCCGAAACACGTCGAAAAATTTCTGACGTTTGATTTTTTCAAATAGGTCGATTTGTTTTTAGGAACATTAGAAAAATCTTTATTTATCTTGATTGGTACAGATAGAAACAAAAAACACTCGAAAATATCACTTTTTGTTTCAATGAGTGTTCAAATGTTTCCCGTTATTGGCCAAACTATGATATAGGCGATGTTCAAATTCCTGACGAACATTGTCAAAAACATGTTGTGGAATATCATGGCAGCTTTCTATGATGCGTTGCCGAAGTTCATCCAAACTTTCAGGTTGGGGAGTAAGCACAATAGATTTCAAATAGCCCCATGGAAAAAAACCTAATGGCGTCAAGTCAGGAGATCTAGCAGGCCATTCTATAGGCCCTCTTCGTCGTATCCATTTATTTGAAACTCGTCGTGTAGCAATTGCCGAACCGGAAGAACGATAAGCAGATTGATGGTATTTCCCAACATATAGAAATAAATGTCTCCATTCAAAGCATGTGGAAAAATATTCGGGTTGTTATTTGGCTGCTGCCACGTCTAATCTTCCGAATTGCTGTATATGTTGGTAGTTTCCCTTTTAAATTATAAACGAATTGTAGATTTGGCAAACCTTAACGGGCAACATTTTGAGCACCTATTGGAATAAAAAGTGTTATGTTCGTGTTTCTTTGTTTCCTATCGGAATAATTTAGGATAATTAAAGATATTTTCAATTTTCTCGAATACGAATCGTCTGCTTTTAAAAATGAAACGAAAAAATAAAGGAGCTGGAAAGACCTTCCAAACAAGCTATCACTCTATACCCCTTGTCTTGAATCCTTAAGGGAGCCGAGGGTAGAAGGGGGTGATGTAGTTTTTGGTTAAAAAGTTGTCCCCCTCGACATTCTTCTGACGTGTCTCGGCGTTTTTTTAATCGGTGGTTTTTTATAAACTTATGGAGGGACGTTTTCACACAGATTTTACTGCAGTATATTCAAGGAAAACAAAAGGTTTTATATAAAAACCCATTCTACAGCTCAGGGTTCACGACTAATACTTATTGCGGTTGATAGTAACATTGAGATCGCAACAAGATACTGTTGTCGCTAATACTAAATATGGTGTACTGTAAACTGAGTGACTTGAATAGAGTTCAGCCTAGACATTATTTTGAGTTCTTAAAGTATAATATGTGTGGTTATTATTCTTCTATCCTCGACGAATCTGTATGATTACAAAGCTTCAAGCGCGGCTGCTTTAAAAAGGAACCGCCACATCGTTTACGAAACAATTTGGATACGTACCAAAATACAACTGATAGGCTTTGCGAATAGTCCTGTTTCAGGAAGTGCAATTTCTTTAGTCAGTGTTCCAAGAAACTTTCCTGCTTCATCTACTAGTCTTTCAGCTACCAGGTTTGCACTGAAAATATATTTTTCGTGTGTATAAAGGTAAAAACACGTAATTGAACATGTAGTAAAATTTCTTTTGAAATAAAAACAAAAAGGTAATAGTTATTTACAGGACCAGGATTCACTAGCATGATCATGTAATTAGCACTGCTCTATAGTCAAACACTCCGAGGGCGTTGAGAAACAGCTGGTAAATGTACAAGTAGGGCGGAGCAAAATATTTTTTTTTTGTTGTTGTTGGAGAGAACAGTACTCCCTGAACTCTACCACATTTATTCAGCAGAACCAAAATTTACCAATATAAAAATAATATATATATATATCTATAAATTAACGAAACAAAAACAAGGTTTCTCTATAATATATGAGCGCCTAAGTTTAAAAACTTGTATGCGCAAAAACAGACCAAAACAGTAATTAATTGATAAATATCGTGCAATATATATTTTAGTATAAAATCATTCAACTATACAAACAAAACATGATACACGATATACACAAAATGAAAGAAAATTTCATATTTTGTAAGTAATAGATTTAACTTAAGATCACAGAAAAAAAGTGTCACAATAATATCAAAAAGAAAGAGAAGGAACAAATAGGCAGATCAATCTACCTCAAAGCAACTTAAAATAGACGCATATATTGTTCACGATTTTCCCAACAGAACATATTAAACGAAATATTGAATTTTTTATTATTTCCAATATTCCTGATATTAGTAGGAATCAAATTGTAAAATTTAGGTGCAAGATATGTCACAAACGCAAATTTAAATCTCGCCTGGACTGCGGGACGTTCAGGTTATGAGTGGTGTTTGCTCGGGTCATATAATTGTGGGACACATAATTTGTATTTAATTTCTTACTTGCATGTACAAAACTACATACTGCAAGGATATACAGGGTGACTTTGAAGTTGAGTCATTAATTTTCAGATAATGATTGTAGAAGGAAGATAAACCAAAATATGTGTGTAAAAATAAAAAAAATTAAAAAAAAATGTTACCTTGTTTTATAAAGTATCCTCCCGACAAGTATTTCAGTGCGGACCTGTGCGCCCAAAAGCATGTCACAAAAACTGTTCGAAATGATTTCCGTTTTGCTCGACGCACAGCTGGGCGCGTCTTAGCCATGTCTCTTTACAAGCACGCAATAAAATCACTGGTTGATTTCTGATCACTGTACTCATTTCCTCAATTCGAGCACGTAATTCTTCGCGTGTATTAACCGGTGTTTTATACACTAGAGTTTTTAGCCAACCCCACAAACAAAAGTCTAAAGGATTTAAGTCCGGAGACCTTGGCGGCCAAGGTACAAAACCGCCACGGCCGATCCAACGATTATTAAATTGTCTATTTAAAAATTCACGCACATTTCTTGCTTAATGGGGTGGTGCCCCATCTTGTAAAAACCACATGTTTTGTCTAATATTTAAAGGCACATCTTCCAGTAAACCAGGCAAATTGTGTTGCAAGAAATCAAAATAATTCTCACCAGTTAAGCGATTTGGTAATTCAAAAGGCCCCACTAAAATTCCATTAACAATTCCCGCCCACAGGTTGATTGGTTCAAACCGCTGTTGAAAATTGGTTTCCCTTATTTCATGGGGATTTTCAATAGCCCAAACGTGAGAATTACGTGAATTAATAATTCCGTTTCTAGTGAAGAGGGCTTCATCACTCACTAAAATTTGATTTAAAAAATTGTCATCATTTGATGTTTATTTAAAAGCCAATTGCAAAAGTCAACCCTTTGTTCATGATCTTCCGGTTGTAAGGCCTGCACTTTTTGTATGTGAACGGATAGAACTGATTTTCACGTAGAGTTTTCCAAGTTTTATACTGACTAATCGCCAATTGAGTTGAAATTTGTCGGGTGCTTACTGTTGGATCATCACTTACTAATTCTAAAATTTGTTCTTCTAGTTCTATTTGATCGTGTGGTCTTGGAGCACCGGCATGATCTCCTCTGTGAGGTCTTAAGTCACCTGATTCACGAGCTCTTTGCACTACATAACAAAGGCACGAGGGGTGGTTGCACTCGATTGGGAAACCGATCCGCATAGATCCGTGATGCCGCGGCAGCATTTTGTAAAGACTCCCCGTAAATAAGAACCATGTCCACAAGTTCAGCATTTTCGTAACATGTGCCATTTTTGATTTGAGCCTCGCAACAGACACGATTATTCACTTACGCGTTACCGACTACCGACTGATACTGACTGTATACAACTGAAGAAAATGATTGTAAAAAGATCGTTCCAAAATCTTTCGCTTTTTTGTTTCCGATGCGATGAACGGATAAGGCGGATTATATCTGTTGTTGCCAAACACGAGAACATAATATCATTATTGAGACAGGGCGGTACTCAAACTTCCAAAGGGCTATAACTTTGTTACTTTAATTTTACCAGAAAAATGGTAAAGGAAAAAAACATTTCTTTTGATCAGATCTACTCACTGTTAAAATAAATGACTCAACTTCGAAGTCACCCTGTATAAGATTTTAATATTATTTATTACTTGTGAATAAAGTTGCATAGTGGGATATAGTCTAGGTTTTTTTAGAATTATCCTTACAATATGGTTCTGCACCACTTTTAGCTGCCCAAGATTTGAACCGTACATCCCACCCCACACAATTATGCCATATACCAATAGTGGCACCACAAGTGCTTTGTAAATCATTAATAGTAGTTTAATGTTCAGTATATTACGAAGAGCGTAGAATTTATGAATGAAAAATCTAATTTTTTTGCTCAAATACAGCACATGTCGGTCCCACTTCAAGTGCTTATCAACAACAACCCCCAAATATTTAATTTCATTTACTTCTTTCAAAGGCTCATCAATATTATCAAGTTTAATTTGATTAAATGCTGGTCTATTAGCCATGGTTATAGAGAAGGCAATGTAATGAGTTTTTTTTATATTCAGAGTTAATTTAAATGTGTCCAGAAGGTTTTTAATTTTTGCAAAATCAGTCTTCAATTTTTCACCCGTTGATTCCCATGTCTCTCCATGAAACACCACCACGGTGTCATCAGCATAGGCAATTACATCGCCATCAACTGCAAGACTGCAGAGGTAATTTACATATATATTAAAAAGAATTGGCCCAAGTACTGTACCCTGTGGAACTCCATGCTGAACCGTCTTAGGTTCACTTAGAACGTCCGCAATCCTGACACACTGAATCCTATGCATTAAATAATCTCTAAATACACTTAACACAGCACCCCTAACTCCATGTCCCTCCAGTGCTTGGAGGAGCATAGGATGAGATACCGTGTCAAATGCCTTTGCTAAATTCAAAAACAAAGCGATGCACTTATCCCAGTTATTAAATGATACATTATTTTAGAGGCTAATTCATAAACCGCATGTGATGTGCTTAAACCTTGTCTAAAACCAAACTGATTCTCAGATAACAACTTATTTGAGTCCAAGAATGCAACCAATCTAACCTTAAGGCATTTTTTCAAATATCTTTGCTAAATTGAGATTATCTTATTGGTCTATAATTACTTATATATTCTTTATCTCCTGCTTTGTGAATAGGTGATACAACCGATATTTTAAATTGTTTAGGTACTTTGCCCGTTTTGAAATCAGATTGATTATATGAACTAAGGGATCAAGAGATATACATGTAGTTGTTTGATTATTTTAGTCGTTAATTTATCTAATCCTGGAGAGCAACTATTTTTTAGACTCATTATATGTTCAATAATTTTCATTCCTGTTGGTCGGTTTTAAATACATTGAATAGGAAGGGCTATTTATAAATTGAAAAGGTGTGGGAGGGTTCCCAATTTTATCTGACATTTCTCTGCCAATATTTATAAAAAGTTATTTGCAAAATCAGCAATTTGCTTTTTATCAATAATCACGTCATTGTTTTCATCCTTTAGGTAAGTTATAGGACATTTTGTTGGCTTTCATTTGTTACCTCTTTAACTAATTTATAAACTTTTTTGATATCATGCGAGCTTTGATTAAATTTACTTTTATGTACTCATTTTTTGTAAATCTTATTATTTTATTAAGACGGTTTCTATATTCTTTGTATTCCGATATCTCTGCTGGAGACGGGTTTAGCTTAAGGGCTCTTTTCAGCTTATATCGGTTTTTCATAGATTTAATTATTGCATTTGTAATCCACGGTTTAAGCTTTTTATAATTATTCAGGGTGTTTTTAACAAATTCTGACTTTTCTATAATATTACTTAATTTTTTAAAAAGGTAATTGGTTGCTTCCTCTGCTTGATCAAAAACCAAACTGTAGTTCCACTCTACCTCAGATGCTAAGTGCTTCAATTTATTCATATCAATACATTTAAAGACATTTCGGCAGTTAGATTCTGTAGAGTTTACAGCGAAGTCATCTGAAACATGAAGCATGAGGGGTAGATGGTCAGTTATGTCATGTTCTATAATATAGCTATCTATTTTTCTGGAGGCTGCTTTGATTTTGTCGCGCACGAAAAGATGGTCGAGACAGGTTTCACTCACCTCCCTCGTAACCCCCTGACACAATGGAACAAACCCATGCGAGAACATTATGGAAAGATACCTGTTTACATCAACATTATCCTTACTTAGAAGATTAATATTAATATCACCCAAAAAATATCAATGTTACTATTACTACTAACATTAGTTTCAAAAAAATATTTAAGTCATTCAAAAATTCATGTAAACTCGAAGATGGAGATCTATATAAAGCAAATAGTATAGGTAATAACATTTTTTACAGACAATGCAATTTTAGTTATGGTAACTTCTGAATTCCGTAGTTTATAGTTGACAAAAATTGGATTCAAATTTAGTTTTGTGTAGATAATAACCCCATCGAAAGCATTATAGTTACCACTGTTGTAATATGATACATAACCTGGTATGTCAAACTTTCGAAAAGATTCTAACTTATGACATTCAGTCAAAATCACAATATCACAGTAATCATTAATATTGTAAGTTTCCAAGAATACCAACAAATTATTAAAGTTTGTGATTAAACCTCTAATGTTTATATGTAAAATGTTAATCAGTTTTCCCACTATATTTATCTTATTATCAAAACACCCGGACTCACTCTTAAGCTAGTATTTACAGACTCTGGTAAGTCCTCAAGAAGCTCAATTGTAGGATCAGCCATAGTTGATTCTCGATCTTGCACTGTCCAGACGATATTTGTATGTAGAGCATTCCTCATCATTTGCCTTGTGGTAGATGTCATAGCCTGTTGAGTATTTTTTATTTGCACTTTCACAATTTTTGCACTTTGGTTTTTGATTCCGGCTTACACACTCTTTCGTATCATGTTCTCCAGCACAATTGCAACAGACTGGTTTGTTGGGACAGTCATTAAATTTGTGATTAAACTGCTGACACTTAAAGCACTTAAGTATACTTATATTTTCATATACTGGAAATCTCTCCCATCCCATGTAAATTTTCTTTCTTTCCATAAGTAAGTGAAACAACTTAGGGGAACACTCTGCATATACAGTCTTATATTTTTTTGTTTTAAAAGATTTTATATATGTGACTTTAAAGTGTTCTTCACCTATAAATGGATTTTGCTTCTTTATCATGGATTCTACAGTGTTTTCACTACAATCCTGTACAAATCCAGGGATTCTTATCTGAGGATTCCTTAATGTAGTTTGAATAATTTCGTAATTTTTTCCTAAAACTTTTGTAGCAGTATCTCTCATCTTCTCCATGTCAGATTCCGATGGAAATTTTAGAAGGATTTTTCCATTTGATAGCTCCTTTTTAGTATTAATTCTAACTCCAATGTCCACTGGTTTGATTTTTTCAATATCTTGCTTGGATTTTTGCAAATCTTGCTTGTTTTTTGGCTTAATTATCAAGTTGGGCAGATTTACAGGTTTTGCCACGGAAAACTGCTTGTTACAGATTGCAACTTGTGAATATGTAGGCTTTGAAAAGGACTTCTCCATACTTTCGGATATGCTATTAACTTTTCCTTCAATATTTGCAAATTTGTCACAAAGAGTCTTCATCTTATCAGCACAGGTCTCCAGTTCCATTAATTGCTTAAGCTGTTTCTTACAAGAAGGGCACATCCAAATAAGGATCTTCAGAATTTCTCCATACATTTTTTTATATAGCTGACTAGTAATACCCAGACAAGTTATGTGATACCAAGATTGGCATTTTCCTTCACATAAAAGACCATGTTCATTGTCTTTTACTTCGTGTTTGCATATTTTACACAAAGAGTCTCCGCCATCATCCTCAGTTCCTCCCATCTTTGGGCCAACGTATTTGCCCACATGAAACACGACATAAAATTCTGTTACCTCAGAATATTACTTCAACGTCGCAACACCGCACACACAGAAGGTTCTGTCTTCACTGACGAGGTGACAAAAAAATTCCTGAGTTGTACTATTGTTTTGGGAACCAAAATTCCGATTTTCGGTGCAAAAGCGACACAGACACCGACGATTTTAACTCACATTCAAAATTAGATATCAACAGAACTGAAACGTTGCGA